>OX457085.1:17943888-18315964 GCA_949752835.1 Empis stercorea | reverse complement strand
CAAAATGAACAATGCCGGAACTGGCCAAAAATGCGAAAAATTAACGATGCCGGCATGGCAAAAAATTCAAAAATGAACAATGCCGGACCTGGCCAAAATGCGAAAATTAACGATGCCGGCATGGCAAAAAAATTCAAAAATGAACAATGCCGGACCTGGCCAAAAATGCGAAAAATTAACGATGCCGGCATGGCAAAAAAATTCAAAAAATGAACAATGCCGGACCTGGCCAAAAATGCGAAAAATTAACGATGCCGGCATGGCAAAAAAATTCAAAAAATGATCAATGCCGGACCTGGCCAAAAATGCGAAAAATTAACGATGCCGGCATGGCAAAAAAATTCAAAAAATGATCGATGCCGGACCTGGCCAAAAATGCGAAAAATTAACGATGCCGGCATGGCAAAAAAATTCAAAAAATGATCGATGCCGGACCTGGCCAAAAATGCGAAAAATTAACGATGCCGGCATGGCAAAAAAATTCAAAAAATGATCGATGCCGGACCTGGCCAAAAATGCGAAAAATTAACGATGCCGGCATGGCAAAAAAATCCAAAAAATGATCGATGCCGGACCTGGCCAAAAATGCGAAAAATTAACGATGCCGGCATGGCAAAAAAATCCAAAAAATGATCGATGCCGGACCTGGCCAAAAATGCGAAAAATTAACGATGCCGGCATGGCAAAAAAATCCAAAAAATGATCGATGCCGGACCTGGCCAAAAATGCGAAAAATTAACGATGCCGGCATGGCAAAAAAATTCAAAAAATGATCGATGCCGGACCTGGCCAAAAATGCGAAAAATTAACGATGCCGGCATGGCAAAAAAATCCAAAAAATGATCGATGCCGGACCTGGCCAAAAATGCGAAAAATTAACGATGCCGGCATGGCAAAAAAATTCAACAAATGAACAATGCCGGACCTGGCCAAAAATGCGAAAAATTAACGATGCCGGCATGGCAAAAAAATTCAAAAAATGATCGATGCCGGACCTGGCCAAAAATGCGAAAAATTAACGATGCCGGCATGGCAAAAAAATTCAAAAAATGAACAATGCCGGAACTGGCCAAAAATGCGAAAAATTAACGATGCCGGCATGGCAAAAAAATTCAAAAAATGAACAATGCCGGACCTGGCCAAAAATGCGAAAAATTAACGATGCCGGCATGGCAAAAAAATCCAAAAAATGATCTATGCCGGACCTGGCCAAAAATGCGAAAAATTAACGATGCCGGCATGGCAAAAAAATTCAAAAAATGATCGATGCCGGACCTGGCCAAAAATGCGAAAAATTAACGATGCCGGCATGGCAAAAAAATCCAAAAAATGATCGATGCCGGACCTGGCCAAAAATGCGAAAATTAACGATGCCGGCATGGCAAAAAAATTCAAAAAATGAACAATGCCGGACCTGGCCAAAAATGCGAAAAATTAACGATGCCGGCATGGCAAAAAAATTCAAAAAATGATCGATGCCGGACCTGGCCAAAAATGCGAAAAATTAACGATGCCGGCATGGCAAAAAAATTCAAAAAATGAACAATGCCGGACCTGGCCAAAAATGCGAAAAATTAACGATGACGGCATGGCAAAAAAATTCAAAAAATGAACAATGCCGGACCTGGCCAAAAATGCGAAAAATTAACGATGCCGGCATGGCAAAAAAATTCAAAAAATGATCGATGCCGGACCTGGCCAAAAATGCGAAAAATTAACGATGCCGGCATGGCAAAAAAATTCAAAAAATGAACAATGCCGGACCTGGCCAAAAATGCAAAAAATTAACGATGCCGGCATGGCAAAAAAATTCAAAAAATGATCGATGCCGGACCTGGCCAAAAATGCGAAAAATTAACGATGCCGGCATGGCAAAAAAATCCAAAAAATGATCGATGCCGGACCTGGCCAAAAATGCGAAAAATTAACGATGCCGGCATGGCAAAAAAATCCAAAAAATGATCGATGCCGGACCTGGCCAAAAATGCGAAAAATTAACGATGCCGGCATGGCAAAAAAATCCAAAAAATGATCGATGCCGGACCTGGCCAAAAATGCGAAAAATTAACGATGCCGGCATGGCAAAAAAATCCAAAAAATGATCGATGCCGGACCTGGCCAAAAATGCGAAAAATTAACGATGCCGGCATGGCAAAAAAATTCAAAAAATGAACAATGCCGGACCTGGCCAAAAATGCGAAAAATTAACGATGCCGGCATGGCAAAAAAATCCAAAAAATGATCGATGCCGGACCTGGCCAAAAATGCGAAAAATTAACGATGCCGGCATGGCAAAAAAATTCAAAAAATGATCGATGCCGGACCTGGCCAAAAATGCGAAAAATTAACGATGCCGGCATGGCAAAAAAATCCAAAAAATGATCGATGCCGGACCTGGCCAAAAATGCGAAAAATTAACGATGCCGGCATGGCAAAAAAATCCAAAAAATGATCGATGCCGGACCTGGCCAAAAATGCGAAAAATTAACGATGCCGGCATGGCAAAAAAATTCAAAAAATGATCGATGCCGGACCTGGCCAAAAATGCGAAAAATTAACGATGCCGGCATGGCAAAAAAATTCAAAAAATGAACAATGCCGGATCTGGCCAAAAATGCGAAAAATTAACGATGCCGGCATGGCAAAAAAATTCAAAAAATGATCGATGCCGGACCTGGCCAAAAATGCGAAAAATTAACGATGCCGGCATGGCAAAAAAATCCAAAAAATGATCGATGCCGGACCTGGCCAAAAATGCGAAAAATTAACGATGCCGGCATGGCAAAAAAATTCAAAAAATGAACAATGCCGGACCTGGCCAAAAATGCGAAAAATTAACGATGCCGGCATGGCAAAAAAATTCAAAAAATGAACAATGCCGGACCTGGCCAAAAATGCGAAAAATTAACGATGCCGGCATGGCAAAAAAATCCAAAAAATGATCGATGCCGGACCTGGCCAAAAATGCGAAAAATTAACGATGCCGGCATGGCAAAAAAATCCAAAAAATGATCGATGCCGGACCTGGCCAAAAATGCGTAAAATTAACGATGCCGGCATGGCAAAAAAATTCAAAAAATGAACAATGCCGGACCTGGCCAAAAATGCGAAAAATTAACGATGCCGGCATGGCAAAAAAATTCAAAAAATGATCGATGCCGGACCTGGCCAAAAATGCGAAAAATTAACGATGCCGGCATGGCAAAAAAATTCAAAAAATGAACAATGCCGGACCTGGCCAAAAATGCGAAAAATTAACGATGCCGGCATGGCAAAAAAATCCAAAAAATGATCGATGCCGGACCTGGCCAAAAATGCGAAAAATTAACGATGCCGGCATGGCAAAAAAATTCAAAAAATGATCGATGCCGGACCTGGCCAAAAATGCGAAAAATTAACGATGCCGGCATGGCAAAAAAATTCAAAAAATGAACAATGCCGGATCTGGCCAAAAATGCGAAAAATTAACGATGCCGGCATGGCAAAAAAATCCAAAAAATGATCGATGCCGGACCTGGCCAAAAATGCGAAAAATTAACGATGCCGGCATGGCAAAAAAATCCAAAAAATGATCGATGCCGGACCTGGCCAAAAATGCGAAAAATTAACGATGCCGGCATGGCAAAAAAATCCAAAAAATGATCGATGCCGGACCTGGCCAAAAATGCGAAAAATTAACGATGCCGGCATGGCAAAAAAATCCAAAAAATGATCGATGCCGGACCTGGCCAAAAATGCGAAAAATTAACGATGCCGGCATGGCAAAAAAATTCAAAAAATGATCGATGCCGGACCTGGCCAAAAATGCGAAAAATTAACGATGCCGGCATGGCAAAAAAATCCAAAAAATGATCGATGCCGGACCTGGCCAAAAATGCGAAAAATTAACGATGCCGGCATGGCAAAAAAATCCAAAAAATGATCGATGCCGGACCTGGCCAAAAATGCGAAAAATTAACGATGCCGGCATGGCAAAAAAATTCAAAAATGAACAATGCCGGACCTGGCCAAAAATGCGAAAAATTAACGATGCCGGCATGGCAAAAAAATTCAAAAAATGAACAATGCCGGACCTGGCCAAAAATGCGAAAAATTAACGATGCCGGCATGGCAAAAAAATTCAAAAAATTATCGATGCCGGACCTGGCCAAAAATGCGAAAAATTAACGATGCCGGCATGGCAAAAAAATCCAAAAAATGATCGATGCCGGACCTGGCCAAAAATGCGAAAAATTAACGATGCCGGCATGGCAAAAAAATCCAAAAAATGATCGATGCCGGACCTGGCCAAAAATGCGAAAAATTAACGATGCCGGCATGGCAAAAAAATTCAAAAAATGATCGATGCCGGACCTGGCCAAAAATGCGAAAAATTAACGATGCCGGCATGGCAAAAAAATTCAAAAAATGAACAATGCCGGATCTGGCCAAAAATGCGAAAAATTAACGATGCCGGCATGGCAAAAAAATTCAAAAAATGATCGATGCCGGACCTGGCCAAAAATGCGAAAAATTAACGATGCCGGCATGGCAAAAAAATCCAAAAAATGATCGATGCCGGACCTGGCCAAAAATGCGAAAAATTAACGATGCCGGCATGGCAAAAAAATTCAAAAAATGAACAATGCCGGACCTGGCCAAAAATGCGAAAAATTAACGATGCCGGCATGGCAAAAAAATTCAAAAAATGAACAATGCCGGACCTGGCCAAAAATGCGAAAAATTAACGATGCCGGCATGGCAAAAAAATCCAAAAAATGATCGATGCCGGACCTGGCCAAAAATGCGAAAAATTAACGATGCCGGCATGGCAAAAAAATCCAAAAAATGATCGATGCCGGACCTGGCCAAAAATGCGAAAAATTAACGATGCCGGCATGGCAAAAAAATTCAAAAAATGAACAATGCCGGACCTGGCCAAAAATGCGAAAAATTAACGATGCCGGCATGGCAAAAAAATTCAAAAAATGATCGATGCCGGACCTGGCCAAAAATGCGAAAAATTAACGATGCCGGCATGGCAAAAAAATTCAAAAAATGAACAATGCCGGACCTGGCCAAAATTGCGAAAAATTAACGATGCCGGCATGGCAAAAAAATTCAAAAAATGATCGATGCCGGACCTGGCCAAAAATGCGAAAAATTAACGATGCCGGCATGGCAAAAAAATTCAAAAATGAACAATGCCGGATCTGGCCAAAAATGCGAAAAATTAACGATGCCGGCATGGCAAAAAAATTCAAAAAATGAACAATGCCGGACCTGGCCAAAAATGCGAAAAATTAACGATGCCGGCATGGCAAAAAAATCCAAAAAATGATCGATGCCGGACCTGGCCAAAAATGCGAAAAATTAACGATGCCGGCATGGCAAAAAAATTCAAAAAATGATCGATGCCGGACCTGGCCAAAAATGCGAAAAATTAACGATGCCGGCATGGCAAAAAAATTCAAAAAATGAACAATGCCGGACCTGGCCAAAAATGCGAAAAATTAACGATGCCGGCATGGCAAAAAAATCCAAAAAATGATCGATGCCGGACCTGGCCAAAAATGCGAAAAATTAACGATGCCGGCATGGCAAAAAAATTCAAAAAATGAACAATGCCGGACCTGGCCAAAAATGCGAAAAATTAACGATGCCGGCATGGCAAAAAAATCCAAAAAATGATCGATGCCGGACCTGGCCAAAAATGCGAAAAATTAACGATGCCGGCATGGCAAAAAAATTCAAAAAATGATCGATGCCGGACCTGGCCAAAAATGCGAAAAATTAACGATGCCGGCATGGCAAAAAAATCCAAAAAATGATCGATGCCGGACCTGGCCAAAAATGCGCAAAATTAACGATGCCGGCATGGCAAAAAAATCCAAAAAATGATCGATGCCGGACCTGGCCAAAAATGCGAAAAATTAACGATGCCGGCATGGCAAAAAAATTCAAAAAATGATCGATGCCGGACCTGGCCAAAATGCGAAAAATTAACGATGCCGGCATGGCAAAAAAATTCAAAAAATGATCGATGCCGGACCTGGCCAAAAATGCGAAAAATTAACGATGCCGGCATGGCAAAAAATTCAAAAAATGAACAATGCCGGACCTGGCCAAAAATGCAAAAAATTAACAATGCCGGCATGGCAAAAAAATCCAAAAAATGATCGATGCCGGACCTGGCCAAAAATGCGAAAAATTAACGATGCCGGCATGGCAAAAAAATTCAAAAAATGAACAATGCCGGACCTGGCCAAAAATGCAAAAAATTAACGATGCCGGCATGGCAAAAAAATCCACAAAATGATCGATGCCGGACCTGGCCAAAAATGCGAAAAATTAACGATGCCGGCATGGCAAAAAAATTCAAAAAATGAACAATGCCGGACCTGGCCAAAAATGCGAAAAATTAACGATGCCGGCATGGCAAAAAAATTCAAAAAATGATCGATGCCGGACCTGGCCAAAAACGCGAAAAATTAACGATGCCGGCATGGCAAAAAAATCCAAAAAATGATCGATGCCGGACCTGGCCAAAAATGCGAAAAATTAACGATGCCGGCATGGCAAAAAAATCCAAAAAATGATCGATGCCGGACCTGGCCAAAAATGCGAAAAATTAACGATGCCGGCATGGCAAAAAAATTCAAAAAATGATCGATGCCGGACCTGGCCAAAAATGCGAAAAATTAACGATGCCGGCATGGCAAAAAAATTCAAAAAATGAACAATGCCGGACCTGGCCAAAAATGCGAAAAATTAACGATGCCGGCATGGCAAAAAAATTCAAAAAATGATCGATGCCGGACCTGGCCAAAAACGCGAAAAATTAACGATGCCGGCATGGCAAAAAAATCCAAAAAATGATCGATGCCGGACCTGGCCAAAAATGCGAAAAATTAACGATGCCGGCATGGCAAAAAAATCCAAAAAATGATCGATGCCGGACCTGGCCAAAAATGCGAAAAATTAACGATGCCGGCATGGCAAAAAAATCCAAAAAATGATCGATGCCGGACCTGGCCAAAAATGCGAAAAATTAACGATGCCGGCATGGCAAAAAAATCCAAAAAATGATCGATGCCGGACCTGGCCAAAAATGCGAAAAATTAACGATGCCGGCATGGCAAAAAAATCAAAAAATGAACAATGCCGGACCTGGCCAAAAATGCAAAAAATTAACGATGCCGGCATGGCAAAAAAATTCAAAAAATGATCGATGCCGGACCTGGCCAAATATGCGAAAAATTAACGATGCCGGCATGGTAAAAAAATTCAAAAAATGAACAATGCCGGACCTGGCCAAAAATGCGAAAAATTAACGATGCCGGCATGGCAAAAAATTCAAAAAATGATCGATGCCGGACCTGGCCAAAAATGCGAAAAATTAACGATGCCGGCATGGCAAAAAAATCCAAAAAATGATCGATGCCGGACCTGGCCAAAAATGCGAAAAATTAACGATGCCGGCATGGCAAAAAAATCCAAAAAATGATCGATGCCGGACCTGGCCAAAAATGCGAAAAATTAACGATGCCGGCATGGCAAAAAAATCCAAAAAATGATCGATGCCGGACCTGGCCAAAAATGCGAAAAATTAACGATGCCGGCATGGCAAAAAAATTCAAAAAATGAACAATGCCGGACCTGGCCAAAAATGCGAAAAATTAACGATGCCGGCATGGCAAAAAATTAAAAAAATGAACAATGCCGGACCTGGCCAAAAATGCGAAAAATTAACGATGCCGGCATGGCAAAAAAATCCAAAAAATGATCGATGCCGGACCTGGCCAAAAATGCGAAAAATTAACGATGCCGGCATGGCAAAAAAATCCAAAAAATGATCGATGCCGGACCTGGCCAAAAATGCGAAAAATTAACGATGCCGGCATGGCAAAAAATTAAAAAATGAACAATGCCGGACCTGGCCAAAAATGCGAAAAATTAACGATGCCGGCATGGCAAAAAAATTCAAAAAATGAACAATGCCGGATCTGGCCAAAAATGCGAAAAATTAACGATGCCGGCATGGCAAAAAAATTCAAAAAATGAACAATGCCGGACCTGGCCAAAAAGGCGAAAAATTAACGATGCCGGCATGGCAAAAAATTAAAAAAATGAACAATGCCGGACCTGGCCAAAAATGCGAAAAATTAACGATGCCGGCATGGCAAAAAAATTCAAAAAATGAACAATGCCGGACCTGGCCAAAAATGCGAAAAATTAACGATGCCGGCATGGCAAAAATATTCCAAAAAATGATCGATGCCGGACCTGGCCAAAATGCGAAAAATTAACGATGCCGGCATGGCAAAAAAATTCAAAAATGAACAATGCCGGACCTGGCCAAAAATGCGAAAAATTAACGATGCCGGCATGGCAAAAAAATCCAAAAATGATCGATGCCGGACCTGGCCAAAAATGCGAAAAATTAACGATGCCGGCATGGCAAAAAAATTCAAAAAATGATCGATGCCGGACCTGGCCAAAAATGCGAAAAATTAACGATGCCGGCATGGCAAAAAAATTCAAAAAATGAACAATGCCGGACCTGGCCAAAAATGCGAAAAATTAACGATGCCGGCATGGCAAAAAAATTCAAAAAATGAACAATGCCGGACCTGGCCAAAAATGCAAAAAATTAACGATGCCGGCATGGCAAAAAAATCCAAAAAATGATCGGATGCCGGACCTGGCCAAAAATGCGAAAAATTAACGATGCCGGCATGGCAAAAAAATTCCAAAAATGAACAATGCCGGACCTGGCCAAAAATGCGAAAAATTAACGATGCCGGCATGGCAAAAAAATTCAAAAAATGAACAATGCCGGACCTGGCCAAAAATGCGAAAAATTAACGATGCCGGCATGGCAAAAAAATTCAAAAATGAACAATGCCGGACCTGGCCAAAAATGCAAAAAATTAACGATGCCGGCATGGCAAAAAAATTCAAAAAATGATCGATGCCGGACCTGGCCAAATATGCGAAAAATTAACGATGCCGGCATGGCAAAAAAATTCAAAAAATGAACAATGCCGGACCTGGCCAAAAATGCGAAAAATTAACGATGCCGGCATGGCAAAAAAATTCAAAAAATGATCGATGCCGGACCTGGCCAAAAATGCGAAAAATTAACGATGCCGGCATGGCAAAAAAATCCAAAAAATGATCGATGCCGGACCTGGCCAAAAATGCGAAAAATTAACGATGCCGGCATGGCAAAAAAAATCCAAAAAATGATCGATGCCGGACCTGGCCAAAAATGCGAAAAATTAACGATGCCGGCATGGCAAAAAAATCCAAAAAATGATCGATGCCGGACCTGGCCAAAAATGCGAAAAATTAACGATGCCGGCATGGCAAAAAAATTCAAAAAATGAACAATGCCGGACCTGGCCAAAAATGCGAAAAATTAACGATGCCGGCATGGCAAAAAAATCCAAAAAATGAACAATGCCGGACCTGGCCAAAAATGCGAAAAATTAACGATGCCGGCATGGCAAAAAAATCCAAAAAATGATCGATGCCGGACCTGGCCAAAAATGCGAAAAATTAACGATGCCGGCATGGCAAAAAAATCCAAAAAATGATCGATGCCGGACCTGGCCAAAAATGCGAAAAATTAACGATGCCGGCATGGCAAAAAAATCCAAAAAATGATCGATGCCGGACCTGGCCAAAAATGCGAAAAATTAACGATGCCGGCATGGCAAAAAAATTCAAAAAATGAACAATGCCGGACCTGGCCAAAAATGCGAAAAATTAACGATGCCGGCATGGCAAAAAAATCCAAAAAATGATCGATGCCGGACCTGGCCAAAAATGCGAAAAATTAACGATGCCGGCATGGCAAAAAAATTCAAAAAATGATCGATGCCGGACCTGGCAAAAAATGCGAAAAAGTAACGATGCCGGCATGGCAAAAAAATTCAAAAAATGATCGATGCCGGACCTGGCCAAAAATGCGAAAAATTAACGATGCCGGCATGGCAAAAAAATCCAAAAAATGATCGATGCCGGACCTGGCCAAAAATGCGAAAAATTAACGATGCCGGCATGGCAAAAAAATCCAAAAAATGATCGATGCCGGACCTGGCCAAAAATGCGAAAAATTAACGATGCCGGCATGGCAAAAAAATTCAAAAAATGAACAATGCCGGACCTGGCCAAAAATGCGAAAAATTAACGATGCCGGCATGGCAAAAAAATTCAAAAAATGAACAATGCCGGACCTGGCCAAAAATGCGAAAAATTAACGATGCCGGCATGGCAAAAAAATTCAAAAAATGATCGATGCCGGACCTGGCCAAAAATGCGAAAAATTAACGATGCCGGCATGCCAAAAAAATTCAAAAAATGAACAATGCCGGACCTGGCCAAAAATGCAAAAAATTAACGATGCCGGCATGGCAAAAAAATCCAAAAAATGATCGATGCCGGACCTGGCCAAAAATGCGAAAAATTAACGATGCCGGCATGGCAAAAAAATTCAAAAAATGAACAATGCCGGACCTGGCCAAAAATGCGAAAAATTAACGATGCCGGCATGGCAAAAAAATTTAAAAAATGATCGATGCCGGACCTGGCCAAAAATGCGAAAAATTAACGATGCCGGCATGGCAAAAAAATTCAAAAATGAACAATGCCGGACCTGGCCAAAAATGCGAAAAATTAACGATGCCGGCATGGCAAAAAAATTCAAAAAATGAACAATGCCGGACCTGGCCAAAAATGCGAAAAATTAACGATGCCGGCATGGCAAAAAAATCCAAAAAATGATCGATGCCGGACCTGGCCAAAAATGCGAAAAATTAACGATGCCGGCATGGCAAAAAAATTCAAAAAATGATCGATGCCGGACCTGGCCAAAAATGCGAAAAATTAACGATGCCGGCATGGCAAAAAAATCCAAAAAATGATCGATGCCGGACCTGGCCAAAAATGCGAAAAATTAACGATGCCGGCATGGCAAAAAAAGTCAAAAAATGAACAATGCCGGACCTGGCCAAAAATGCGAAAAATTAACGATGCCGGCATGGCAAAAAAATTCAAAAATGATCGATGCCGAACCTGGCCAAAAATGCGAAAAATTAACGATGCCGGCATGGCAAAAAAATTCAAAAAATGAACAATGCCGGACCTGGCCAAAAATGCGAAAAATTAACGATGCCGGCATGGCAAAAAAATTCAAAAAATGAACAATGCCGGACCTGGCCAAAAATGCGAAAAATTAACGATGCCGGCATGGCAAAAAAATTCAAAAAATGATCGATGCCGGACCTGGCCAAAAATGCGAAAAATTAACGATGCCGGCATGGCAAAAAAATTCAAAAAATGAACAATGCCGGACCTGGCCAAAAATGCAAAAAATTAACGATGCCGGCATGGCAAAAAAATTCAAAAAATGATCGATGCCGGACCTGGCCAAAAATGCGAAAAATTAACGATGCCGGCATGGCAAAAAAATCCAAAAAATGATCGATGCCGGACCTGGCCAAAAATGCGAAAAATTAACGATGCCGGCATGGCAAAAAAATCCAAAAAATGATCGATGCCGGACCTGGCCAAAAATGCGAAAAATTAACGAAGCCGGCATGGCAAAAAAATTCAAAAAATGAACAATGCCGGACCTGGCCAAAAATGCAAAAAATTAACGATGCCGGCATGGCAAAAAAATTCAAAAAATGAACAATGCCGGACCTGGCCAAAAATGCGAAAAATTAACGATGCCGGCATGGCAAAAAAATCCAAAAAATGATCGATGCCGGACCTGGCCAAAAATGCGAAAAATTAACGATGCCGGCATGGCAAAAAAATCCAAAAAATGATCGATGCCGGACCTGGCCAAAAATGCGAAAAATTAACGATGCCGGCATGGCAAAAAAATCCAAAAAATGATCGATGCCGGACCTGGCCAAAAATGCGAAAAATTAACGATGCCGGCATGGCAAAAAAATTCAAAAAATGAACAATGCCGGACCTGGCCAAAAATGCAAAAAATTAACGATGCCGGCATGGCAAAAAAATCCAAAAAATGATCGATGCCGGACCTGGCCAAAAATGCGAAAAATTAACGATGCCGGCATGGCAAAAAAATTCAAAAAATGAACAATGCCGGACCTGGCCAAAAATGCGAAAAATTAACGATGCCGGCATGGCAAAAAAATTCAAAAAATGATCGATGCCGGACCTGGCCAAAAATGCGAAAAATTAACGATGCCGGCATGGCAAAAAAATTCAAAAAATGAACAATGCCGGACCTGGCCAAAAATGCAAAAAATTAACGATGCCGGCATGGCAAAAAAATCCAAAAAATGATCGATGCCGGACCTGGCCAAAAATGCGAAAAATTAACGATGCCGGCATGGCAAAAAAATTCAAAAAATGAACAATGCCGGACCTGGCCAAAAATGCGAAAAATTAACGATGCCGACATGGCAAAAAATGCCGGACCTGGCCAAAAATGCGAAAAATTAACGATGCCGGCATGGCAAAAAAATTCAAAAAATGAACAATGCCGGACCTGGCCAAAAATGCAAAAAATTAACGATGCCGGCATGGCAAAAAAATTCAAAAATGAACAATGCCGGACCTGTCCAAAAATGCGAAAAATTAACGATGCCGGCATGGCAAAAAAATCCAAAAAATGATCGATGCCGGACCTGGCCAAAAATGCGAAAAATTAACGATGCCGGCATGGCAAAAAAATCCAAAAAATGATCGATGCCGGACCTGGCCAAAAATGCGAAAAATTAACGATGCCGGCATGGCAAAAAAATCCAAAAAATGATCGATGCCGGACCTGGCCAAAAATGCGAAAAATTAACGATGCCGGCATGGCAAAAAAATTCAAAAAATGAACAATGCCGGACCTGGCCAAAAATGCGAAAAATTAACGATGCCGGCATGGCAAAAAAATCCAAAAAATGATCGATGCCGGACCTGGCCAAAAATGCGAAAAATTAACGATGCCGGCATGGCAAAAAAATTCAAAAAATGAACAATGCCGGACCTGGCCAAAAATGCGAAAAATTAACGATGCCGGCATGGCAAAAAAATTCAAAAAATGATCGATGCCGGACCTGGCCAAAAATGCGAAAAATTAACGATGCCGGCATGGCAAAAAAATTCAAAAAATGAACAATGCCGGACCTGGCCAAAAATGCAAAAAATTAACGATGCCGGCATGGCAAAAAAATCCAAAAAATGATCGATGCCGGACCTGGCCAAAAATGCGAAAAATTAACGATGCCGGCATGGCAAAAAAATTCAAAAAATGAACAATGCCGGACCTGGCCAAAAATGCGAAAAATTAACGATGCCGACATGGCAAAAAAATTCAAAAAATGATCGATGCCGGACCTGGCCAAAAATGCGAAAAATTAACGATGCCGGCATGGCAAAAAAATTCAAAAAATGAACAATGCCGGACCTGGCCAAAAATGCGAAAAATTAACGATGCCGGCATGGCAAAAAAATTCAAAAAATGAACAATGCCGGACCTGGCCAAAAATGCGAAAAATTAACGATGCCGGCATGGCAAAAAAATCCAAAAAATTATCGATGCCGGACCTGGCCAAAAATGCGAAAAATTAACTATGCCGGCATGGCAAAAAAATTCAAAAAATGATCGATGCCGGACCTGGCCAAAAATGCGAAAAATTAACGATGCCGGCATGGCAAAAAAATCCAAAAAATGATCGATGCCGGACCTGGCCAAAAATGCGAAAAATTAACGATGCCGACATGGCAAAAAAATTCAAAAAATGATCGATGCCGGACCTGGCCAAAAATGCGAAAAATTAACGATGCCGGCATGGCAAAAAAATTCAAAAAATGAAGAATGCCGGACCTGGCCAAAAATGCGAAAAATTAACGATGCCGGCATGGCAAAAAAATTCAAAAAATGAACAATGCCGGACCTGGCCAAAAATGCGAAAAATTAACGATGCCGGCATGGCAAAAAAATCCAAAAAATTATCGATGCCGGACCTGGCCAAAAATGCGAAAAATTAACGATGCCGGCATGGCAAAAAAATTCAAAAAATGATCGATGCCGGACCTGGCCAAAAATGCGAAAAATTAACGATGCCGGCATGGCAAAAAAATCCAAAAAATGATCGATGCCGGACCTGGCCAAAAATGCCGGCATGGCAAAAAAATCCAAAAAATGATCGATGCCGGACCTGGCCAAAAATGCGAAAAATTAACGATGCCGGCATGGCAAAAAAATCCAAAAAATGATCGATGCCGGACCTGGCCAAAAATGCGAAAAATTAACGATGCCGGCATGGCAAAAAATTAAAAAAATGAACAATGCCGGACCTGGCCAAAAATGCGAAAAATTAACGATGCCGGCATGGCAAAAAAATTCAAAAAATGAACAATGCCGGATCTGGCCAAAAATGCGAAAAATTAACGATGCCGGCATGGCAAAAAAATTCAAAAAATGAACAATGCCGGACCTGGCCAAAAATGCGAAAAATTAACGATGCCGGCATGGCAAAAAATTAAAAAAATGAACAATGCCGGACCTGGCCAAAAATGCGAAAAATTAACGATGCCGGCATGGCAAAAAAATCCAAAAAATGATCGATGCCGGACCTGGCCAAAAATGCGAAAAATTAACGATGCCGGCATGGCAAAAAAATTCAAAAAATGATCGATGCCGGACCTGGCCAAAAATGCGAAAAATTAACGATGCCGGCATGGCAAAAAAATTCAAAAAATGAACAATGCCGGACCTGGCCAAAAATGCGAAAAATTAACGATGCCGGCATGGCAAAAAAATTCAAAAAATGAACAATGCCGGACCTGGCCAAAAATGCAAAAAATTAACGATGCCGGCATGGCAAAAAAATCCAAAAAATGATCGATGCCGGACCTGGCCAAAAATGCGAAAAATTAACGATGCCGGCATGGCAAAAAAATTCAAAAAATGAACAATGCCGGACCTGGCCAAAAATGCGAAAAATTAACGATGCCGGCATGGCAAAAAAATTCAAAAAATGAACAATGCCGGACCTGGCCAAAAATGCGAAAAATTAACGATGCCGGCTTGGCAAAAAAATTCAAAAAATGAACAATGCCGGACCTGGCCAAAAATGCGAAAAATTAACGATGCCGGCATGGCAAAAAAATCCAAAAAATTATCGATGCCGGACCTGGCCAAAAATGCGAAAAATTAACGATGCCGGCATGGCAAAAAAATTCAAAAAATGATCGATGCCGGACCTGGCCAAAAATGCGAAAAATTAACGATGCCGGCATGGCAAAAAAATCCAAAAAATGATCGATGCCGGACCTGGCCAAAAATGCGAAAAATTAACGATGCCGGCATGGCAAAAAAATCCAAAAAATGATCGATGCCGGACCTGGCCAAAAATGCGAAAAATTAACGATGCCGGCATGGCAAAAAAATTCAAAAAATGAACAATGCCGGACCTGGCCAAAAATGCGAAAAATTAACGATGCCGGCATGGCAAAAAAATTCAAAAAATGAACAATGCCGGACCTGGCCAAAAATGCGAAAAATTAACGATGCCGGCATGGCAAAAAAATTCAAAAAATGAACAATGCCGGACCTGGCCAAAAATGCGAAAAATTAACGATGCCGGCATAGCAAAAAAATCCAAAAAATGATCGATGCCGGACCTGGCCAAAAATGCGAAAAATTAACGATGCCGGCATGGCAAAAAAATTCAAAAAATGATCGATGCCGGACCTGGCCAAAAATGCGAAAAATTAACGATGCCGGCATGGCAAAAAAATCCAAAAAATGATCGATGCCGGACCTGGCCAAAAATGCGAAAAATTAACGATGCCGGCATGGCAAAAAAAGTCAAAAAATGATCGATGCCGGACCTGGCCAAAAATGCGATAAATTAACGATGCCGGCATGGCAAAAAAATTCAAAAAATGAACAATGCCGGACCTGGCCAAAAATGCGAAAAATTAACGATGCCGGCATGGCAAAAAAATTCAAAAAATGAACAATGCCGGACCTGGCCAAAAATGCGAAAAATTAACGATGCCGGCATGGCAAAAAAATTCAAAAAATGATCGATGCCGGACCTGGCCAAAAATGCGAAAAATTAACGATGCCGGCATGGCAAAAAAATTCAAAAAATGAACAATGCCGGACCTGGCCAAAAATGCAAAAAATTAACGATGCCGGCATGGCAAAAAAATTCAAAAAATGATCGATGCCGGACCTGGCCAAAAATGCGAAAAATTAACGATGCCGGCATGGCAAAAAAATCCAAAAAATGATCGATGCCGGACCTGGCCAAAAATGCGAAAAATTAACGATGCCGGCATGGCAAAAAAATCCAAAAAATGATCGATGCCGGACCTGGCCAAAAATGCGAAAAATTAACGATGCCGGCATGGCAAAAAAATTCAAAAAATAAACAATGCCGGACCTGGCCAAAAATGCAAAAAATTAACGATGCCGGCATGGCAAAAAAATTCAAAAAATGAACAATGCCGGACCTGGCCAAAAATGCGAAAAATTAACGATGCCGGCATGGCAAAAAAATCCAAAAAATGATCGATGCCGGACCTGGCCAAAAATGCGAAAAATTAACGATGCCGGCATGGCAAAAAAATCCAAAAAATGATCGATGCCGGACCTGGCCAAAAATGCGAAAAATTAACGATGCCGGCATGGCAAAAAAATTCAAAAAATGAACAATGCCGGACCTGGCCAAAAATGCAAAAAATTAACGATGCCGGCATGGCAAAAAAATCCAAAAAATGATCGATGCCGGACCTGGCCAAAAATGCGAAAAATTAACGATGCCGGCATGGCAAAAAAATTCAAAAAATGAACAATGCCGGACCTGGCCAAAAATGCGAAAAATTAACGATCCCGGCATGGCAAAAAAATTCAAAAAATGATCGATGCCGGACCTGGCCAAAAATGCGAAAAATTAACGATGCCGGCATGGCAAAAAAATTCAAAAAATGAACAATGCCGGACCTGGCCAAAAATGCAAAAAATTAACGATGCCGGCATGGCAAAAAAATCCAAAAAATGATCGATGCCGGACCTGGCCAAAAATGCGAAAAATTAACGATGCCGGCATGGCAAAAAAATTCAAAAAATGAACAATGCCGGACCTGGCCAAAAATGCGAAAAATTAACGATGCCGACATGGCAAAAAAATTCAAAAAATTATCGATGCCGGACCTGGCCAAAAATGCGAAAAATTAACGATGCCGGCATGGCAAAAAAATTCAAAAAATGAACAATGCCGGACCTGGCCAAAAATGCGAAATATTAACGATGCCGGTATGGCAAAAAAATTCAAAAAATGAACAATGCCGGACCTGGCCAAAAATGCGAAAAATTAACGATGCCGGCATGGCAAAAAAATCCAAAAAATGATCGATGCCGGACCTGGCCAAAAATGCGAAAAATTAACGATGCCGGCCTGGCAAAAAAATTCAAAAAATGATCGATGCCGGACCTGGCCAAAAATGCGAAAAATTAACGATGCCGGCATGGCAAAAAAATTCAAAAAATGATCGATGCCGGACCTGGCCAAAAATGCGAAAAATTAACGATGCCGGCATGGCAAAAAAATTCAAAAAATGACGATGCCGGACCTGGCCAAAAATGCGAAAAATTAACGATGCCGGCATGGCAAAAAAATTCAAAAAATGATCGATGCCGGACCTGGCCAAAAAGGCGAAAAATTAACGATGCCGGCATGGCAAAAAAATTCAAAAAATGATCGATGCCGGACCTGCCAAAAATGCGAAAAATTAACGATGCCGGCATGGCAAAAAAATTCAAAAAATGAACAATGCCGGACCTGGCCAAAAATGCGAAAAATTAACGATGCCGGCATGGCAAAAAAATTCAAAAAATGATCGATGCCGGACCTGGCCAAAAATGCGAAAAATTAACGATGCCGGCATGGCAAAAAAATTCAAAAAATGAACAATGCCGGACCTGGCCAAAAATGCGAAAAATTAACGATGCCGGCATGGCAAAAAAATTCAAAAAATGAACAATGCCGGACCTGGCCAAAAATGCGAAAAATTAACGATGCCGGCATGGCAACAAAATCCAAAAAATGATCGATGCCGGACCTGGCCAAAAATGCGAAAAATTAACGATGCCGGCATGGCAAAAAAATTCAAAAAATGATCGATGCCGGACCTGGCCAAAAATGCGAAAAATTAACGATGCCGGCATGGCAAAAAAATCCAAAAAATGATCGATGCCGGACCTGGCCAAAAATGCGAAAAATTAACGATGCCGGCATGGCAAAAAAATTCAAAAAATGAACAATGCCGGACCTGGCCAAAAATGCGAAAAATTAACGATGCCGGCATGGCAAAAAAATTCAAAAAATGATCGATGCCGGACCTGGCCAAAAATGCGATAAATTAACGATGCCGGCATGGCAAAAAAATTCAAAAAATGAACAATGCCGGACCTGGCCAAAAATGCGAAAAATTAACGATGCCGGCATGGCAAAAAAATTCAAAAAATGAACAATGCCGGACCTGGCCAAAAATGCAAAAAATTAACGATGCCGGCATGGCAAAAAAATCCAAAAAATGATCGATGCCGGACCTGGCCAAAAATGCGAAAAATTAACGATGCCGGTATGGCAAAAAAATTCAAAAAATGAACAATGCCGGACCTGGCCAAAAATGCGAAAAATTAACGATGCCGGCATGGCAAAAAAATCCAAAAAATGATCGATGCCGGACCTGGCCAAAAATGCGAAAAATTAACGATGCCGGCCTGGCAAAAAAATTCAAAAAATGATCGATGCCGGACCTGGCCAAAAATGCGAAAAATTAACGATGCCGGCATGGCAAAAAAATTCAAAAAATGATCGATGCCGGACCTGGCCAAAAATGCGAAAAATTAACGATGCCGGCATGGCAAAAAAATTCAAAAAATGAACAATGCCGGACCTGGCCAAAAATGCAAAAAATTAACGATGCCGGCATGGCAAAAAAATTCAAAAAATGATCGATGCCGGACCTGGCCAAAAATGCGAAAAATTAACGATGCCGGCATGGCAAAAAAATCCAAAAAATGATCGATGCCGGACCTGGCCAAAAATGCGAAAAATTAACGATGCCGGCATGGCAAAAAAATTCAAAAAATGAACAATGCCGGACCTGGCCAAAAATGCGAAAAATTAACGATGCCGGCATGGCAAAAAATTAAAAAAATGAACAATGCCGGACCTGGCCAAAAATGCGAAAAATTAACGATGCCGGCATGGCAAAAAAATTCAAAAAATGAACAATGCCGGATCAGGCCAAAAATGCGAAAAATTAACGATGCCGGCATGGCAAAAAAATCCAAAAAATGATCGATGCCGGACCTGGCCAAAAATGCGAAAAATTAACGATGCCGGCATGGCAAAAAAATTCAAAAAATGAACAATGCCGGACCTGGCCAAAAATGCGAAAAATTAACGATGCCGGCATGGGAAAAAAATTCAAAAAATGAACAATGCCGGACCTGGCCAAAAATGCGAAAAATTAACGATGCCGGCATGGCAAAAAAATCCAAAAAATGATCGATGCCGGACCTGGCCAAAAATGCGAAAAATTAACGATGCCGGCATGGCAAAAAAATTCAAAAAATGAACAATGCCGGACCTGGCCAAAAATGCGAAAAATTAACGATGCCGGCATGGCAAAAAAATTCAAAAAATGAACAATGCCGGACCTGGCCAAAAATGCGAAAAATTAACGATGCCGGCATGGCAAAAAAATTCAAAAAATGATCGATGCCGGACCTGGCCAAAAATGCGAAAAATTAACGATGCCGGCATGGCAAAAAAATCCAAAAAATGATCGATGCCGGACCTGGCCAAAAATGCGAAAAATTAACGATGCCGGCATGGCAAAAAAATCCAAAAAATGATCGATGCCGGACCTGGCCAAAAATGCGAAAAATTAACGATGCCGGCATGGCAAAAAAATTCAAAAAATGATCGATGCCGGACCTGGCCAAAAATGCAAAAAATTAACGATGCCGGCATGGCAAAAAAATCCAAAAAATGATCGATGCCGGACCTGGCCAAAAATGCGAAAAATTAACGATGCCGGCATGGCAAAAAAACTCAAAAAATGAACAATGCCGGACCTGGCCAAAAATGCGAAAAATTAACGATGCCGGCATGGCAAAAAAATTCAAAAAATGAACAATGCCGGACCTGGCCAAAAATGCGAAAAATTAACGATGCCGGCATGGCAAAAAAATCCAAAAAATGATCGATGCCGGACCTGGCCAAAAATGCGAAAAATTAACGATGCCGGCATGGCAAAAAAATCCAAAAAATGATCGATGCCGGACCTGGCCAAAAATGCGAAAAATTAACGATGCCGGCATGGCAAAAAAATTCAAAAAATGAACAATGCCGGACCTGGCCAAAAATGCAAAAAATTAACGATGCCGGCATGGCAAAAAAATTCAAAAAATGAACAATGCCGGACCTGGCCAAAAATGCGAAAAATTAACGATGCCGGCATGGCAAAAAAATCCAAAAAATGATCGATGCCGGACCTGGCCAAAAATGCGAAAAATTAACGATGCCGGCATGGCAAAAAAATCCAAAAAATGATCGATGCCGGACCTGGCCAAAAATGCGAAAAATTAACGATGCCGGCATGGCAAAAAAATTCAAAAAATGAACAATGCCGGACCTGGCCAAAAATGCAAAAAATTAACGATGCCGGCATGGCAAAAAAATCCAAAAAATGATCGATGCCGGACCTGGCCAAAAATGCGAAAAATTAACGATGCCGGCATGGCAAAAAAATTCAAAAAATGAACAATGCCGGACCTGGCCAAAAATGCGAAAAATTAACGATGCCGGCATGGCAAAAAAATTCAAAAAATGATCGATGCCGGACCTGGCCAAAAATGCGAAAAATTAACGATGCCGGCATGGCAAAAAAATTCAAAAAATGAACAATGCCGGACCTGGCCAAAAATGCAAAAAATTAACGATGCCGGCATGGCAAAAAAATCCAAAAAATGATCGATGCCGGACCTGGCCAAAAATGCGAAAAATTAACGATGCCGGCATGGCAAAAAAATTCAAAAAATGAACAATGCCGGACCTGGCCAAAAATGCGAAAAATTAACGATGCCGACATGGCAAAAAAATTCAAAAAATGATCGATGCCGGACCTGGCCAAAAATGCGAAAAATTAACGATGCCGGCATGGCAAAAAAATTAAAAAAATGAACAATGCCGGACCTGGCCAAAAATGCGAAAAATTAACGATGCCGGCATGGCAAAAAATTAAAAAAATGAACAATGCCGGACCTGGCCAAAAATGCGAAAAATTAACGATGCCGGCATGGCAAAAAAATTCAAAAAATGAACAATGCCGGATCTGGCCAAAAATGCGAAAAATTAACGATGCCGGCATGGGAAAAAAATCCAAAAAATGATCGATGCCGGACCTGGCCAAAAATGCGAAAAATTAACGATGCCGGCATGGCAAAAAAATTCAAAAAATGAACAGTGCCGGACCTGGCCAAAAATGCGAAAAATTAACGATGCCGGCATGGCAAAAAAATTCAAAAAATGAACAATGCCGGACCTGGCCAAAAATGCGAAAAATTAACGATGCCGGCATGGCAAAAAAATCCAAAAAATGATCGATGCCGGACCTGGCCAAAAATGCGAAAAATTAACGATGCCGGCATGGCAAAAAAATTCAAAAAATGAACAATGCCGGACCTGGCCAAAAATGCGAAAAATTAACGATGCCGGCATGGCAAAAAAATTCAAAAAATGAACAATGCCGGACCTGGCCAAAAATGCGAAAAATTAACGATGCCGGCATGGCAAAAAAATCCAAAAAATGATCGATGCCGGACCTGGCCAAAAATGCGAAAAATTAACGATGCCGGCATGGCAAAAAAATCCAAAAAATGATCGATGCCGGACCTGGCCAAAAATGCGAAAAATTAACGATGCCGGCATGGCAAAAAAATCCAAAAAATGATCGATGCCGGACCTGGCCAAAAATGCGAAAAATTAACGATGCCGGCATGGCAAAAAAATCCAAAAAATGATCGATGCCGGACCTGGCCAAAAATGCGAAAAATTAACGATGCCGGCATGGCAAAAAAATTCAAAAAATGATCGATGCCGGACCTGGCCAAAAATGCAAAAAATTAACGATGCCGGCATGGCAAAAAAATCCAAAAAATGATCGATGCCGGACCTGGCCAAAAATGCGAAAAATTAACGATGCCGGCATGGCAAAAAAACTCAAAAAATGAACAATGCCGGACCTGGCCAAAAATGCGAAAAATTAACGATGCCGGCATGGCAAAAAAATTCAAAAAATGAACAATGCCGGATCTGGCCAAAAATGAGAAAAATTAACGATGCCGGCATGGCAAAAAAATCCAAAAAATGATCGATGCCGGACCTGGCCAAAAATGCGAAAAATTAACGATGCCGGCCTGGCAAAAAAATTCAAAAAATGATCGATGCCGGACCTGGCCAAAAATGCGAAAAATTAACGATGCCGGCATGGCAAAAAAATCCAAAATGTGATCGATGCCGGACCTGGCCAAAAATGCGAAAAATTAACGATGCCGGCATGGCAAAAAAATTCAAAAAATGAACAATGCCGGACCTGGCCAAAAATGCGAAAAATTAACGATGCCGGCATGGCAAAAAAATTCAAAAAATGAACAATGCCGGACCTGGCCAAAAATGCGAAAAATTAACGATGCCGGCATGGCAAAAAAATTCAAAAAATGATCGATGCCGGACCTGGCCAAAAATGCGAAAAATTAACGATGCCGGCATGGCAAAAAAATCCAAAAAATGATCGATGCCGGACCTGGCCAAAAATGCGAAAAATTAACGATGCCGGCATGGCAAAAAAATCCAAAAAATGATCGATGCCGGACCTGGCCAAAAATGCGAAAAATTAACGATGCCGGCATGGCAAAAAAATCCAAAAAATGATCGATGCCGGACCTGGCCAAAAATGCGAAAAATTAACGATGCCGGCATGGCAAAAAAATTCAAAAAATGATCGATGCCGGACCTGGCCAAAAATGCAAAAAATTAACGATGCCGGCATGGCAAAAAAATCCAAAAAATGATCGATGCCGGACCTGGCCAAAAATGCGAAAAATTAACGATGCCGGCATGGCAAAAAAACTCAAAAAATGAACAATGCCGGACCTGGCCAAAAATGCGAAAAATTAACGATGCCGGCATGGCAAAAAAATTCAAAAAATGAACAATGCCGGATCTGGCCAAAAATGAGAAAAATTAACGATGCCGGCATGGCAAAAAAATCCAAAAAATGATCGATGCCGGACCTGGCCAAAAATGCGAAAAATTAACGATGCCGGCCTGGCAAAAAAATTCAAAAAATGATCGATGCCGGACCTGGCCAAAAATGCGAAAAATTAACGATGCCGGCATGGCAAAAAAATTCAAAAAATGATCGATGCCGGACCTGGCCAAAAATGCGAAAAATTAACGATGCCGGCATGGCAAAAAAATTCAAAAAATGAACAATGCCGGACCTGGCCAAAAATGCGAAAAATTAACGATGCCGGCATGGCAAAAAAATCCAAAAAATGATCGATGCCGGACCTGGCCAAAAATGCGAAAAATTAACGATGCCGGCATGGCAAAAAAATCCAAAAAATGATCGATGCCGGACCTGGCCAAAAATGCGAAAAATTAACGATGCCGGCATGGCAAAAAAATCCAAAAAATGATCGATGCCGGACCTGGCCAAAAATGCGAAAAATTAACGATGCCGGCATGGCAAAAAAATTCAAAAAATGAACAATGCCGGACCTGGCCGGCATGGCAAAAAAATTCAAAAAATGAACAATGCCGGACCTGGCCAAAAATGCGAAAAATTAACGATGCCGGTATGGCAAAAAAATTCAAAAAATGAACAATGCCGGACCTGGCCAAAAATGCGAAAAATTAACGATGCCGGCATGGCAAAAAAATCCAAAAAATGATCGATGCCGGACCTGGCCAAAAATGCGAAAAATTAACGATGCCGGCCTGGCAAAAAAATTCAAAAAATGATCGATGCCGGACCTGGCCAAAAATGCGAAAAATTAACGATGCCGGCCTGGCAAAAAAATTCAAAAAATGATCGATGCCGGACCTGGCCAAAAATGCGAAAAATTAACGATGCCGGCATGGCAAAAAAATTCAAAAAATGGTCGATGCCGGACCTGGCCAAAAATGCGAAAAATTAACGATGCCGGCATGGCAAAAAAATTCAAAAAATGATCGATGCCGGACCTGGCCAAAAATGCGAAAAATTAACGATGCCGGCATGGCAAAAAAATTCAAAAAATGATCGATGCCGGACCTGGCCAAAAATGCGAAAAATTAACGATGCCGGCATGGCAAAAAAATCCAAAAAATGATCGATGCCGGACCTGGCCAAAAATGCGAAAAATTAACGATGCCGGCATGGCAAAAAATTAAAAAAATGAACAATGCCGGACCTGGCCAAAAATGCGAAAAATTAACGATGCCGGCATGGCAAAAAAATTCAAAAAATGAACAATGCCGGACCTGGCCAAAAATGCGAAAAATTAACGATGCCGGTATGGCAAAAAAATTCAAAAAATGAACAATGCCGGACCTGGCCAAAAATGCGAAAAATTAACGATGCCGGCATGGCAAAAAAATCCAAAAAATGATCGATGCCGGACCTGGCCAAAAATGCGAAAAATTAACGATGCCGGCCTGGCAAAAAAATTCAAAAAATGATCGATGCCGGACCTGGCCAAAAATGCGAAAAATTAACGATGCCGGCCTGGCAAAAAAATTCAAAAAATGATCGATGCCGGACCTGGCCAAAAATGCGAAAAATTAACGATGCCGGCATGGCAAAAAAATTCAAAAAATGGTCGATGCCGGACCTGGCCAAAAATGCGAAAAATTAACGATGCCGGCATGGCAAAAAAATTCAAAAAATGATCGATGCCGGACCTGGCCAAAAATGCGAAAAATTAACGATGCCGGCATGGCAAAAAAATTCAAAAAATGATCGATGCCGGACCTGGCCAAAAATGCGAAAAATTAACGATGCCGGCATGGCAAAAAAATCCAAAAAATGATCGATGCCGGACCTGGCCAAAAATGCGAAAAATTAACGATGCCGGCATGGCAAAAAAATCCAAAAAATGATCGATGCCGGACCTGGCCAAAAATGCGAAAAATTAACGATGCCGGCATGGCAAAAAAATTCAAAAAATGAACAATGCCGGACCTGGCCAAAAATGCGAAAAATTAACGATGCCGGCATGGCAAAAAATTAAAAAAATGAACAATGCCGGACCTGGCCAAAAATGCGAAAAATTAACGATGCCGGCATGGCAAAAAAATTCAAAAAATGAACAATGCCGGATCTGGCCAAAAATGCGAAAAATTAACGATGCCGGCATGGCAAAAAAATCCAAAAAATGATCGATGCCGGACCTGGCCAAAAATGCGAAAAATTAACGATGCCGGCATGGCAAAAAAATTCAAAAAATGAACAATGCCGGACCTGGCCAAAAATGCGAAAAATTAACGATGCCGGCATGGCAAAAAAATTCAAAAAATGAACAATGCCGGACCTGGCCAAAAATGCGAAAAATTAACGATGCCGGCATGGCAAAAAAATCCAAAAAATGATCGATGCCGGACCTGGCCAAAAATGCGAAAAATTAACGATGCCGGCATGGCAAAAAAATTCAAAAAATGAACAATGCCGGACCTGGCCAAAAATGCGAAAAATTAACGATGCCGGCATGGCAAAAAAATTCAAAAAATGAACAATGCCGGACCTGGCCAAAAATGCGAAAAATTAACGATGCCGGCATGGCAAAAAAATTCAAAAAATGATCGATGCCGGACCTGGCCAAAAATGCGAAAAATTAACGATGCCGGCATGGCAAAAAAATCCAAAAAATGATCGATGCCGGACCTGGCCAAAAATGCGAAAAATTAACGATGCCGGCATGGCAAAAAAATCCAAAAAATGATCGATGCCGGACCTGGCCAAAAATGCGAAAAATTAACGATGCCGGCATGGCAAAAAAATCCAAAAAATGATCGATGCCGGACCTGGCCAAAAATGCGAAAAATTAACGATGCCGGCATGGCAAAAAAATTCAAAAAATGATCGATGCCGGACCTGGCCAAAAATGCAAAAAATTAACGATGCCGGCATGGCAAAAAAATCCAAAAAATGATCGATGCCGGACCTGGCCAAAAATGCGAAAAATTAACGATGCCGGCATGGCAAAAAAACTCAAAAAATGAACAATGCCGGACCTGGCCAAAAATGCGAAAAATTAACGATGCCGGCATGGCAAAAAAATTCAAAAAATGAACAATGCCGGATCTGGCCAAAAATGCGAAAAATTAACGATGCCGGCATGGCAAAAAAATCCAAAAAATGATCGATGCCGGACCTGGCCAAAAATGCGAAAAATTAACGATGCCGGCCTGGCAAAAAAATTCAAAAAATGATCGATGCCGGACCTGGCCAAAAATGCGAAAAATTAACGATGCCGGCATGGCAAAAAAATTCAAAAAATGATCGATGCCGGACCTGGCCAAAAATGCGAAAAATTAACGATGCCGGCATGGCAAAAAAATTCAAAAAATGAACAATGCCGGACCTGGCCAAAAATGCGAAAAATTAACGATGCCGGCATGGCAAAAAAATCCAAAAAATGATCGATGCCGGACCTGGCCAAAAATGCGAAAAATTAACGATGCCGGCATGGCAAAAAAATCCAAAAAATGATCGATGCCGGACCTGGCCAAAAATGCAAAAAATTAACAATGCCGGACCTGGCCAAAAATGCGAAAAATTAACGATGCCGGCATGGCAAAAAAATCCAAAAAATGATCGATGCCGGACCTGGCCAAAAATGCGAAAAATTAACGATGCCGGCATGGCAAAAAAATCCAAAAAATGATCGATGCCGGACCTGGCCAAAAATGCGAAAAATTAACGATGCCGGCATGGCAAAAAAATTCAAAAAATGAACAATGCCGGACCTGGCCAAAAATGCAAAAAATTAACGATGCCGGCATGGCAAAAAAATCCAAAAAATGATCGATGCCGGACCTGGCCAAAAATGCGAAAAATTAACGATGCCGGCATGGCAAAAAAATTCAAAAAATGAACAATGCCGGACCTGGCCAAAAATGCGAAAAATTAACGATGCCGGCATGGCAAAAAAATTCAAAAAATGATCGATGCCGGACCTGGCCAAAAATGCGAAAAATTAACGATGCCGGCATGGCAAAAAAATTCAAAAAATGAACAATGCCGGACCTGGCCAAAAATGCAAAAAATTAACGATGCCGGCATGGCAAAAAAATCCAAAAAATGATCGATGCCGGACCTGGCCAAAAATGCGAAAAATTAACGATGCCGGCATGGCAAAAAAATTCAAAAAATGAACAATGCCGGACCTGGCCAAAAATGCGAAAAATTAACGATGCCGACATGGCAAAAAAATTCAAAAAATGATCGATGCCGGACCTGGCCAAAAATGCGAAAAATTAACGATGCCGGCATGGCAAAAAAATTCAAAAAATGAACAATGCCGGACCTGGCCAAAAATGCGAAAAATTAACGATGCCGGTATGGCAAAAAAATTCAAAAAATGAACAATGCCGGACCTGGCCAAAAATGCGAAAAATTAACGATGCCGGCATGGCAAAAAAATCCAAAAAATGATCGATGCCGGACCTGGCCAAAAATGCGAAAAATTAACGATGCCGGCCTGGCAAAAAAATTCAAAAAATGATCGATGCCGGACCTGGCCAAAAATGCGAAAAATTAACGATGCCGGCATGGCAAAAAAATTCAAAAAATGATCGATGCCGGACCTGGCCAAAAATGCGAAAAATTAACGATGCCGGCATGGCAAAAAAATTCAAAAAATGATCGATGCCGGACCTGGCCAAAAATGCGAAAAATTAACGATGCCGGCATGGCAAAAAAATTCAAAAAATGATCGATGCCGGACCTGGCCAAAAATGCGAAAAATTAACGATGCCGGCATGGCAAAAAAATCCAAAAAATGATCGATGCCGGACCTGGCCGAAAATGCGAAAAATTAACGATGCCGGCATGGCAAAAAAATCCAAAAAATGATCGATGCCGGACCTGGCCAAAAATGCGAAAAATTAACGATGCCGGCATGGCAAAAAAATTCAAAAAATGAACAATGCCGGACCTGGCCAAAAATGCGAAAAATTAACGATGCCGGCATGGCAAAAAATTAAAAAAATGAACAATGCCGGACCTGGCCAAAAATGCGAAAAATTAACGATGCCGGCATGGCAAAAAAATTCAAAAAATGAACAATGCCGGATCTGGCCAAAAATGCGAAAAATTAACGATGCCGGCATGGCAAAAAAATCCAAAAAATGATCGATGCCGGACCTGGCCAAAAATGCGAAAAATTAACGATGCCGGCATGGCAAAAAAATTCAAAAAATGAACAATGCCGGACCTGGCCAAAAATGCGAAAAATTAACGATGCCGGCATGGCAAAAAAATTCAAAAAATGAACAATGCCGGACCTGGCCAAAAATGCGAAAAATTAACGATGCCGGCATGGCAAAAAAATCCAAAAAATGATCGATGCCGGACCTGGCCAAAAATGCGAAAAATTAACGATGCCGGCATGGCAAAAAAATCCAAAAAATGATCGATGCCGGACCTGGCCAAAAATGCGAAAAATTAACGATGCCGGCATGGCAAAAAAATTCAAAAAATGATCGATGCCGGACCTGGCCAAAAATGCAAAAAATTAACGATGCCGGCATGGCAAAAAAATCCAAAAAATGATCGATGCCGGACCTGGCCAAAAATGCGAAAAATTAACGATGCCGGCATGGCAAAAAAACTCAAAAAATGAACAATGCCGGACCTGGCCAAAAATGCGAAAAATTAACGATGCCGGCATGGCAAAAAAATTCAAAAAATGAACAATGCCGGATCTGGCCAAAAATGCGAAAAATTAACGATGCCGGCATGGCAAAAAAATCCAAAAAATGATCGATGCCGGACCTGGCCAAAAATGCGAAAAATTAACGATGCCGGCCTGGCAAAAAAATTCAAAAAATGATCGATGCCGGACCTGGCCAAAAATGCGAAAAATTAACGATGCCGGCATGGCAAAAAAATTCAAAAAATGATCGATGCCGGACCTGGCCAAAAATGCGAAAAATTAACGATGCCGGCATGGCAAAAAAATTCAAAAAATGAACAATGCCGGACCTGGCCAAAAATGCGAAAAATTAACGATGCCGGCATGGCAAAAAAATCCAAAAAATGATCGATGCCGGACCTGGCCAAAAATGCGAAAAATTAACGATGCCGGCATGGCAAAAAAATCCAAAAAATGATCGATGCCGGACCTGGCCAAAAATGCGAAAAATTAACGATGCCGGCATGGCAAAAAAATCCAAAAAATGATCGATGCCGGACCTGGCCAAAAATGCGAAAAATTAACGATGCCGGCATGGCAAAAAAATTCAAAAAATGAACAATGCCGGACCTGGCCAAAAATGCAAAAAATTAACGATGCCGGCATGGCAAAAAAATTCAAAAAATGAACAATGCCGGACCTGGCCAAAAATGCGAAAAATTAACGATGCCGGCATGGCAAAAAAATCCAAAAAATGATCGATGCCGGACCTGGCCAAAAATGCGAAAAATTAACGATGCCGGCATGGCAAAAAAATCCAAAAAATGATCGATGCCGGACCTGGCCAAAAATGCGAAAAATTAACGATGCCGGCATGGCAAAAAAATTCAAAAAATGAACAATGCCGGACCTGGCCAAAAATGCAAAAAATTAACGATGCCGGCATGGCAAAAAAATCCAAAAAATGATCGATGCCGGACCTGGCCAAAAATGCGAAAAATTAACGATGCCGGCATGGCAAAAAAATTCAAAAAATGAACAATGCCGGACCTGGCCAAAAATGCGAAAAATTAACGATGCCGGCATGGCAAAAAAATTCAAAAAATGATCGATGCCGGACCTGGCCAAAAATGCGAAAAATTAACGATGCCGGCATGGCAAAAAAATTCAAAAAATGAACAATGCCGGACCTGGCCAAAAATACAAAAAATTAACGATGCCGGCATGGCAAAAAAATCCAAAAAATGATCGATGCCGGACCTGGCCAAAAATGCGAAAAATTAACGATGCCGGCATGGCAAAAAAATTCAAAAAATGAACAATGCCGGACCTGGCCAAAAATGCGAAAAATTAACGATGCCGACATGGCAAAAAAATTCAAAAAATGATCGATGCCGGACCTGGCCAAAAATGCGAAAAATTAACGATGCCGGCATGGCAAAAAAATTCAAAAAATGAACAATGCCGGACCTGGCCAAAAATGCGAAAAATTAACGATGCCGGTATGGCAAAAAAATTCAAAAAATGAACAATGCCGGACCTGGCCAAAAATGCGAAAAATTAACGATGCCGGCATGGCAAAAAAATCCAAAAAATGATCGATGCCGGACCTGGCCAAAAATGCGAAAAATTAACGATGCCGGCCTGGCAAAAAAATTCAAAAAATGATCGATGCCGGACCTGGCCAAAAATGCGAAAAATTAACGATGCCGGCATGGCAAAAAAATTCAAAAAATGATCGATGCCGGACCTGGCCAAAAATGCGAAAAATTAACGATGCCGGCATGGCAAAAAAATTCAAAAAATGATCGATGCCGGACCTGGCCAAAAATGCGAAAAATTAACGATGCCGGCATGGCAAAAAAATCCAAAAAATGATCGATGCCGGACCTGGCCAAAAATGCGAAAAATTAACGATGCCGGCATGGCAAAAAAATCCAAAAAATGATCGATGCCGGACCTGGCCAAAAATGCGAAAAATTAACGATGCCGGCATGGCAAAAAAATTCAAAAAATGAACAATGCCGGACCTGGCCAAAAATGCGAAAAATTAACGATGCCGGCATGGCAAAAAATTAAAAAAATGAACAATGCCGGACCTGGCCAAAAATGCGAAAAATTAACGATGCCGGCATGGCAAAAAAATTCAAAAAATGAACAATGCCGGATCTGGCAAAAAATGCGAAAAATTAACGATGCCGGCATGGCAAAAAAATCTAAAAAATGATCGATGCCGGACCTGGCCAAAAATGCGAAAAATTAACGATGCCGGCATGGCAAACAAATTCAAAAAATGAACAATGCCGGACCTGGCCAAAAATGCGAAAAATTAACGATGCCGGCATGGCAAAAAAATTCAAAAAATGAACAATGCCGGACCTGGCCAAAAATGCGAAAAATTAACGATGCCGGCATGGCAAAAAAATCCAAAAAATGATCGATGCCGGACCTGGCCAAAAATGCGAAAAATTAACGATGCCGGCATGGTAAAAAAATTCAAAAAATGAACAATGCCGGACCTGGCCAAAAATGCGAAAAATTAACGATGCCGGCATGGCAAAAAAATTCAAAAAATGAACAATGCCGGACCTGGCCAAAAATGCGAAAAATTAACGATGCCGGCATGGCAAAAAAATTCAAAAAATGATCGATGCCGGACCTGGCCAAAAATGCGAAAAATTAACGATGCCGGCATGGCAAAAAAATCCAAAAAATGATCGATGCCGGACCTGGCCAAAAATGCGAAAAATTAACGATGCCGGCATGGCAAAAAAATCCAAAAAATGATCGATGCCGGACCTGGCCAAAAATGCGAAAAATTAACGATGCCGGCATGGCAAAAAAATCCAAAAAATGATCGATGCCGGACCTGGCCAAAAATGCGAAAAATTAACGATGCCGGCATGGCAAAAAAATTCAAAAAATGATCGATGCCGGACCTGGCCAAAAATGCAAAAAATTAACGATGCCGGCATGGCAAAAAAATCCAAAAAATGATCGATGCCGGACCTGGCCAAAAATGCGAAAAATTAACGATGCCGGCATGGCAAAAAAACTCAAAAAATGAACAATGCCGGACCTGGCCAAAAATGCGAAAAATTAACGATGCCGGCATGGCAAAAAAATTCAAAAAATGAACAATGCCGGATCTGGCCAAAAATGCGAAAAATTAACGATGCCGGCATGGCAAAAAAATCCAAAAAATGATCGATGCCGGACCTGGCCAAAAATGCGAAAAATTAACGATGCCGGCCTGGCAAAAAAATTCAAAAAATGATCGATGCCGGACCTGGCCAAAAATGCGAAAAATTAACGATGCCGGCATGGCAAAAAAATTCAAAAAATGATCGATGCCGGACCTGGCCAAAAATGCGAAAAATTAACGATGCCGGCATGGCAAAAAAATTCAAAAAATGAACAATGCCGGACCTGGCCAAAAATGCGAAAAATTAACGATGCCGGCATGGCAAAAAAATCCAAAAAATGATCGATGCCGGACCTGGCCAAAAATGCGAAAAATTAACGATGCCGGCATGGCAAAAAAATCCAAAAAATGATCGATGCCGGACCTGGCCAAAAATGCGAAAAATTAACGATGCCGGCATGGCAAAAAAATCCAAAAAATGATCGATGCCGGACCTGGCCAAAAATGCGAAAAATTAACGATGCCGGCATGGCAAAAAAATTCAAAAAATGAACAATGCCGGACCTGGCCAAAAATGCAAAAAATTAACGATGCCGGCATGGCAAAAAAATTCAAAAAATGAACAATGCCGGACCTGGCCAAAAATGCGAAAAATTAACGATGCCGGCATGGCAAAAAAATCCAAAAAATGATCGATGCCGGACCTGGCCAAAAATGCGAAAAATTAACGATGCCGGCATGGCAAAAAAATCCAAAAAATGATCGATGCCGGACCTGGCCAAAAATGCGAAAAATTAACGATGCCGGCATGGCAAAAAAATTCAAAAAATGAACAATGCCGGACCTGGCCAAAAATGCAAAAAATTAACGATGCCGGCATGGCAAAAAAATCCAAAAAATGATCGATGCCGGACCTGGCCAAAAATGCGAAAAATTAACGATGCCGGCATGGCAAAAAAATTCAAAAAATGAACAATGCCGGACCTGGCCAAAAATGCGAAAAATTAACGATGCCGGCATGGCAAAAAAATTCAAAAAATGATCGATGCCGGACCTGGCCAAAAATGCGAAAAATTAACGATGCCGGCATGGCAAAAAAATTCAAAAAATGAACAATGCCGGACCTGGCCAAAAATGCAAAAAATTAACGATGCCGGCATGGCAAAAAAATCCAAAAAATGATCGATGCCGGGCCTGGCCAAAAATGCGAAAAATTAACGATGCCGGCATGGCAAAAAAATTCAAAAAATGAACAATGCCGGACCTGGCCAAAAATGCGAAAAATTAACGATGCCGACATGGCAAAAAAATTCAAAAAATGATCGATGCCGGACCTGGCCAAAAATGCGAAAAATTAACGATGCCGGCATGGCAAAAAAATTCAAAAAATGAACAATGCCGGACCTGGCCAAAAATGCGAAAAATTAACGATGCCGGTATGGCAAAAAAATTCAAAAAATGAACAATGCCGGACCTGGCCAAAAATGCGAAAAATTAACGATGCCGGCATGGCAAAAAAATCCAAAAAATGATCGATGCCGGACCTGGCCAAAAATGCGAAAAATTAACGATGCCGGCCTGGCAAAAAAATTCAAAAAATGATCGATGCCGGACCTGGCCAAAAATGCGAAAAATTAACGATGCCGGCATGGCAAAAAAATTCAAAAAATGATCGATGCCGGACCTGGCCAAAAATGCGAAAAATTAACGATGCCGGCATGGCAAAAAAATTCAAAAAATGATCGATGCCGGACCTGGCCAAAAATGCGAAAAATTAACGATGCCGGCATGGCAAAAAAATTCAAAAAATGATCGATGCCGGACCTGGCCAAAAATGCGAAAAATTAACGATGCCGGCATGGCAAAAAAATCCAAAAAATGATCGATGCCGGACCTGGCCAAAAATGCGAAAAATTAACGATGCCGGCATGGCAAAAAAATCCAAAAAATGATCGATGCCGGACCTGGCCAAAAATGCGAAAAATTAACGATGCCGGCATGGCAAAAAAATTCAAAAAATGAACAATGCCGGACCTGGCCAAAAATGCGAAAAATTAACGATGCCGGCATGGCAAAAAATTAAAAAAATGAACAATGCCGGACCTGAAAAAAAAAATGATCGATGCCGGACCTGGCCAAAAATGCGAAAAATTAACGATGCCGGCATGGCAAAAAAATTCAAAAAATGATCGATGCCGGACCTGGCCAAAAATGCGAAAAATTAACGATGCCGGCATGGCAAAAAAATTCAAAAAATGATCGATGCCGGACCTGGCCAAAAATGCGAAAAATTAACGATGCCGGCATGGCAAAAAAATCCAAAAAATGATCGATGCCGGACCTGGCCAAAAATGCGAAAAATTAACGATGCCGGCATGGCAAAAAAATCCAAAAAATGATCGATGCCGGACCTGGCCAAAAATGCGAAAAATTAACGATGCCGGCATGGCAAAAAAATTCAAAAAATGAACAATGCCGGACCTGGCCAAAAATGCGAAAAATTAACGATGCCGGCATGGCAAAAAATTAAAAAAATGAACAATGCCGGACCTGGCCAAAAATGCGAAAAATTAACGATGCCGGCATGGCAAAAAAATTCAAAAAATGAACAATGCCGGATCTGGCCAAAAATGCGAAAAATTAACGATGCCGGCATGGCAAAAAAATCCAAAAAATGATCGATGCCGGACCTGGCCAAAAATGCGAAAAATTAACGATGCCGGCATGGCAAAAAAATTCAAAAAATGAACAATGCCGGACCTGGCCAAAAATGCGAAAAATTAACGATGCCGGCATGGCAAAAAAATTCAAAAAATGAACAATGCCGGACCTGGCCAAAAATGCGAAAAATTAACGATGCCGGCATGGCAAAAAAATCCAAAAAATGATCGATGCCGGACCTGGCCAAAAATGCGAAAAATTAACGATGCCGGCATGGCAAAAAAATTCAAAAAATGAACAATGCCGGACCTGGCCAAAAATGCGAAAAATTAACGATGCCGGCATGGCAAAAAAATTCAAAAAATGAACAATGCCGGACCTGGCCAAAAATGCGAAAAATTAACGATGCCGGCATGGCAAAAAAATTCAAAAAATGATCGATGCCGGACCTGGCCAAAAATGCGAAAAATTAACGATGCCGGCATGGCAAAAAAATCCAAAAAATGATCAATGCCGGACCTGGCCAAAAATGCGAAAAATTAACGATGCCGGCATGGCAAAAAAATCCAAAAAATGATCGATGCCGGACCTGGCCAAAAATGCGAAAAATTAACGATGCCGGCATGGCAAAAAAATCCAAAAAATGATCGATGCCGGACCTGGCCAAAAATGCGAAAAATTAACGATGCCGGCATGGCAAAAAAATTCAAAAAATGATCGATGCCGGACCTGGCCAAAAATGCAAAAAATTAACGATGCCGGCATGGCAAAAAAATCCAAAAAATGATCGATGCCGGACCTGGCCAAAAATGCGAAAAATTAACGATGCCGGCATGGCAAAAAAACTCAAAAAATGAACAATGCCGGACCTGGCCAAAAATGCGAAAAATTAACGATGCCGGCATGGCAAAAAAATTCAAAAAATGAACAATGCCGGATCTGGCCAAAAATGCGACAAATTAACGATGCCGGCATGGCAAAAAAATCCAAAAAATGATCGATGCCGGACCTGGCCAAAAATGCGAAAAATTAACGATGCCGGCCTGGCAAAAAAATTCAAAAAATGATCGATGCCGGACCTGGCCAAAAATGCGAAAAATTAACGATGCCGGCATGGCAAAAAAATTCAAAAAATGATCGATGCCGGACCTGGCCAAAAATGCGAAAAATTAACGATGCCGGCATGGCAAAAAAATTCAAAAAATGAACAATGCCGGACCTGGCCAAAAATGCGAAAAATTAACGATGCCGGCATGGCAAAAAAATCCAAAAAATGATCGATGCCGGACCTGGCCAAAAATGCGAAAAATTAACGATGCCGGCATGGCAAAAAAATCCAAAAAATGATCGATGCCGGACCTGGCCAAAAATGCGAAAAATTAACGATGCCGGCATGGCAAAAAAATCCAAAAAATGATCGATGCCGGACCTGGCCAAAAATGCGAAAAATTAACGATGCCGGCATGGCAAAAAAATTCAAAAAATGAACAATGCCGGACCTGGCCAAAAATGCAAAAAATTAACGATGCCGGCATGGCAAAAAAATTCAAAAAATGAACAATGCCGGACCTGGCCAAAAATGCGAAAAATTAACGATGCCGGCATGGCAAAAAAATCCAAAAAATGATCGATGCCGGACCTGGCCAAAAATGCGAAAAATTAACGATGCCGGCATGGCAAAAAAATCCAAAAAATGATCGATGCCGGACCTGGCCAAAAATGCGAAAAATTAACGATGCCGGCATGGCAAAAAAATTCAAAAAATGAACAATGCCGGACCTGGCCAAAAATGCAAAAAATTAACGATGCCGGCATGGCAAAAAAATCCAAAAAATGATCGATGCCGGACCTGGCCAAAAATGCGAAAAATTAACGATGCCGGCATGGCAAAAAAATTCAAAAAATGAACAATGCCGGACCTGGCCAAAAATGCAAAAAATTAACGATGCCGGCATGGCAAAAAAATCCAAAAAATGATCGATGCCGGACCTGGCCAAAAATGCAAAAAATTAACGATGCCGGCATGGCAAAAAAATCCAAAAAATGATCGATGCCGGACCTGGCCAAAAATGCGAAAAATTAACGATGCCGGCATGGCAAAAAAATTCAAAAAATGAACAATGCCGGACCTGGCCAAAAATGCAAAAAATTAACGATGCCGGCATGGCAAAAAAATCCAAAAAATGATCGATGCCGGACCTGGCCAAAAATGCGAAAAATTAACGATGCCGGCATGGCAAAAAAACTCAAAAAATGAACAATGCCGGACCTGGCCAAAAATGCGAAAAATTAACGATGCCGACATGGCAAAAAAATTCAAAAAATGATCGATGCCGGACCTGGCCAAAAATGCGAAAAATTAACGATGCCGGCATGGCAAAAAAATTCAAAAAATGAACAATGCCGGACCTGGCCAAAAATGCGAAAAATTAACGATGCCGGTATGGCAAAAAAATTCAAAAAATGAACAATGCCGGACCTGGCCAAAAATGCGAAAAATTAACGATGCCGGCATGGCAAAAAAATCCAAAAAATGATCGATGCCGGACCTGGCCAAAAATGCGAAAAATTAACGATGCCGGCCTGGCAAAAAAATTCAAAAAATGATCGATGCCGGACCTGGCCAAAAATGCGAAAAATTAACGATGCCGGCATGGCAAAAAAATTCAAAAAATGATCGATGCCGGACCTGGCCAAAAATGCGAAAAATTAACGATGCCGGCATGGCAAAAAAATTCAAAAAATGATCGATGCCGGACCTGGCCAAAAATGCGAAAAATTAACGATGCCGGCATGGCAAAAAAATTCAAAAAATGATCGATGCCGGACCTGGCCAAAAATGCGAAAAATTAACGATGCCGGCATGGCAAAAAAATCCAAAAAATGATCGATGCCGGACCTGGCCAAAAATGCGAAAAATTAACGATGCCGGCATGGCAAAAAAATCCAAAAAATGATCGATGCCGGACCTGGCCAAAAATGCGAAAAATTAACGATGCCGGCATGGCAAAAAAATTCAAAAAATGAACAATGCCGGACCTGGCCAAAAATGCGAAAAATTAACGATGCCGGCATGGCAAAAAATTAAAAAAATGAACAATGCCGGACCTGGCCAAAAATGCGAAAAAGTAACGATGCCGGCATGGCAAAAAAATTCAAAAAATGAACAATGCCGGATCTGGCCAAAAATGCGAAAAATTAACGATGCCGGCATGGCAAAAAAATCCAAAAAATGATCGATGCCGGACCTGGCCAAAAATGCGAAAAATTAACGATGCCGGCATGGCAAAAAAATTCAAAAAATGAACAATGCCGGACCTGGCCAAAAATGCGAAAAATTAACGATGCCGGCATGGCAAAAAAATTCAAAAAATGAACAATGCCGGACCTGGCCAAAAATGCGAAAAATTAACGATGCCGGCATGGCAAAAAAATCCAAAAAATGATCGATGCCGGACCTGGCCAAAAATGCGAAAAATTAACGATGCCGGCATGGCAAAAAAATTCAAAAAATGAACAATGCCGGACCTGGCCAAAAATGCGAAAAATTAACGATGCCGGCATGGCAAAAAAATTCAAAAAATGAACAATGCCGGACCTGGCCAAAAATGCGAAAAATTAACGATGCCGGCATGGCAAAAAAATTCAAAAAATGATCGATGCCGGACCTGGCCAAAAATGCGAAAAATTAACGATGCCGGCATGGCAAAAAAATCCAAAAAATGATCGATGCCGGACCTGGCCAAAAATGCGAAAAATTAACGATGCCGGCATGGCAAAAAAATCCAAAAAATGATCGATGTCGGACCTGGCCAAAAATGCGAAAAATTAACGATGCCGGCATGGCAAAAAAATCCAAAAAATGATCGATGCCGGACCTGGCCAAAAATGCGAAAAATTAACGATGCCGGCATGGCAAAAAAATTCAAAAAATGATCGATGGGACCTGGCCAAAAATGCGAAAAATTAACGATGCCGGCATGGCAAAAAAATTCAAAAAATGATCGATGCCGGACCTGGCCAAAAATGCGAAAAATTAACGATGCCGGCATGGCAAAAAAATTCAAAAAATGAACAATGCCGGACCTGGCCAAAAATGCGAAAAATTAACGATGCCGGCATGGCAAAAAAATCCAAAAAATGATCGATGCCGGACCTGGCCAAAAATGCGAAAAATTAACGATGCCGGCATGGCAAAAAAATTCAAAAAATGATCGATGCCGGACCTGGCCAAAAATGCGAAAAATTAACGATGCCGGCATGGCAAAAAAATTCAAAAAATGATCGATGCCGGACCTGGCCAAAAATGCGAAAAATTAACGATGCCGGCATGGAAAAAAATCCAAAAAATGAACAATGCCGGACCTGGCCAAAAATGCAAAAAATTAACGATGCCGGCATGGCAAAAAAATCCAAAAAATGATCGATGCCGGACCTGGCCAAAAATGCGAAAAATTAACGATGCCGGCATGGCAAAAAAATTCAAAAAATGAACAATGCCGGACCTGGCCAAAAATGCGAAAAATTAACGATGCCGGCATGGCAAAAAAATTCAAAAAATGAACAATGCCGGACCTGGCCAAAAATGCGAAAAATTAACGATGCCGGCATGGCAAAAAAATTCAAAAAATGATCGATGCCGGACCTGGCCAAAAATGCGAAAAATTAACGATGCCGGCATGGCAAAAAAATCCAAAAAATGATCGATGCCGGACCTGGCCAAAAATGCGAAAAATTAACGATGCCGGCATGGCAAAAAAATCCAAAAAATGATCGATGCCGGACCTGGCCAAAAATGCGAAAAATTAACGATGCCGGCATGGCAAAAAAATTCAAAAAATGATTGATGCCGGACCTGGCCAAAAATGCGAAAAATTAACGATGCCGGCATGGCAAAAAAATTCAAAAAATGAACAATGCCGGACCTGGCCAAAAATGCGAAAAATTAACGATGCCGGCATGGCAAAAAAATTCAAAAAATGAACAATGCCGGACCTGGCCAAAAATGCGAAAAATTAACGATGCCGGCATGGCAAAAAAATTCAAAAAATGATCGATGCCGGACCTGGCCAAAAATGCGAAAAATTAACGATGCCGGCATGGCAAAAAAATCCAAAAAATGAACAATGCCGGACCTGGCCAAAAATGCAAAAAATTAACGATGCCGGCATGGCAAAAAAATCCAAAAAATGATCGATGCCGGACCTGGCCAAAAATGCGAAAAATTAACGATGCCGGCATGGCAAAAAAATTCAAAAAATGATCGATGCCGGACCTGGCCAAAAATGCGAAAAATTAACGATGCCGGCATGGCAAAAAAATTCAAAAAATGAACAATGCCGGACCTGGCCAAAAATTCGAAAAATTAACGATGCCGGCATGGCAAAAAAATTCAAAAAATGAACAATGCCGGACCTGGCCAAAAATGCGAAAAGTTAACGATGCCGGCATGGCAAAAAAATCCAAAAAATGATCGATGCCGGACCTGGCCAAAAATGCGAAAAATTAACGATGCCGGCATGGCAAAAAAATCCAAAAAATGATCGATGCCGGACCTGGCCAAAAATGCGAAAAATTAACTATGCCGGCATGGCAAAAAAATTCAAAAAATGATCGATGCCGGACCTGGCCAAAAATGCGAAAAATTAACGATGCCGGCATGGCAAAAAAATTAAAAAAATGAACAATGCCGGACCTGGCCAAAAATGCAAAAAATTAACGATGCCGGCATGGCAAAAAAATCCAAAAAATGATGGATGCCGGACCTGGCCAAAAATGCGAAAAATTAACGATGGCAAAAAAATTCAAAAAATGAACAATGCCGGACCTGGCCAAAAATGCAAAAAATTAACGATGCCGGCATGGCAAAAAAATCCAAAAAATGATCGATGCCGGACCTGGCCAAAAATGCGAAAAATTAACGATGCCGGCATGGCAAAAAAATTCAAAAAATGATCGATGCCGGACCTGGCCAAAAATGCGAAAAATTAACGATGCCGGCATGGCAAAAAAATCCAAAAAATGATCGATGCCGGACCTGGCCAAAAATGCGAAAAATTAACGATGCCGGCATGGCAAAAAAATTCAAAAAATGAACAATGCCGGACCTGGCCAAAAATGCAAAAAATTAACGATGCCGGCATGGCAAAAAAATTCAAAAAATGAACAATGCCGGACCTGGCCAAAAATGCGAAAAATTAACGATGCCGGCATGGCAAAAAAATCCAAAAAATGATCGATGCCGGACCTGGCCAAAAATGCGAAAAATTAACGATGCCGGCATGGCAAAAAAATCCAAAAAATGATCGATGCCGGCATGGCAAAAAAATCCAAAAAATGATCGATGCCGGACCTGGCCAAAAATGCGAAAAATTAACGATGCCGGCATGGCAAAAAAATTCAAAAAATGATCGATGCCGGACCTGGCCAAAAATGCGAAAAATTAACGATGCCGGCATGGCAAAAAAATCCAAAAAATGATCGATGCCGGACCTGGCCAAAAATGCGAAAAATTAACGATGCCGGCATGGCAAAAAAATTCAAAAAATGAACAATGCCGGACCTGGCCAAAAATGCATTAACAATGCCGGCATGGCAAAAAAATTCACAAAATGAACAATGCCGGACCTGGCCAAAAATGCGAAAAATTAATGCCGGACAATGCCGAACCTGGCCAAAAATGCAAAAAATTAACGATTCCGGCATGGCAAAAAAATTCAAAAAATGAACAATGCCGGACCTGGCCAAAAATGCGAAAAATTAACGATGCCGGCATGGCAAAAAAATCCAAAAAATGATCGATGCCGGACCTGGCCAAAAATGCGAAAAATTAACGATGCCGGCATGGCAAAAAAATCCAAAAAATGATCGATGCCGGACCTGGCCAAAAATGCGAAAAATTAACGATGCCGGCATGGCAAAAAAATCCAAAAAATGATCGATGCCGGACCTGGCCAAAAATGCGAAAAATTAACGATGCCGGCATGGCAAAAAAATCCAAAAAATGATCGATGCCGGATCTGGCCAAAAATGCGAAAAATTAACGATGCCGGCATGGCAAAAAAATCCAAAAAATGATCGATGCCGGACCTGGCCAAAAATGCGAAAAATTAACGATGCCGGCATGGCAAAAAAATCCAAAAAATGATCGATGCCGGACCTGGCCAAAAATGCGAAAAATTAACGATGCCGGCATGGCAAAAAAATCCAAAAAATGAACAATGCCGGATCTGGCCAAAAATGCGAAAAATTAACGATGCCGGCATGGCAAAAAAATCCAAAAAATGATCGATGCCGGACCTGGCCAAAAATGCAAAAAATTAACGATGCCGGCATGGCAAAAAAATCCAAAAAATGATCGATGCCGGACCTGGCCAAAAATGCGAAAAATTAACGATGCCGGCATGGCAAAAAAATTCAAAAAATGAACAATGCCGGACCTGGCCAAAAATGCAAAAAATTAACGATGCCGGCATGGCAAAAAAATCCAAAAAATGATCGATGCCGGACCTGGCCAAAAATGCGAAAAATTAACGATGCCGGCATGGCAAAAAAATTCAAAAAATGAACAATGCCGGACCTGGCCAAAAATGCGAAAAATTAACGATGCCGGCATGGCAAAAAAATCCAAAAAATGATCGATGCCGGACCTGGCCAAAAATGCGAAAAATTAACGATGCCGGCATGGCAAAAAAATTCAAAAAATGAACAATGCCGGACCTGGCCAAAAATGCAAAAAATTAACGATGCCGGCATGGCAAAAAAATTCAAAAAATGAACAATGCCGGACCTGGCCAAAAATGCGAAAAATTAACGATGCCGGCATGGCAAAAAATCCAAAAAATGATCGATGCCGGACCTGGCCAAAAATGCGAAAAATTAACGATGCCGGCATGGCAAAAAAATCCAAAAAATGATCGATGCCGGACCTGGCCAAAAATGCGAAAAATTAACGATGCCGGCATGGCAAAAAAATTCAAAAAATGAACAATGCCGGAGCTGGCCAAAAATGCGAAAAATTAACGATGCCGGCATGGCAAAAAAATCCAAAAAATGATCGATGCCGGACCTGGCCAAAATGCGAAAAATTAACGATGCCGGCATGGCAAAAAAATCCAAAAAATGATCGATGCCGGACCTTGCCAAAAATGCGAAAAATTAACGATGCCGGCATGGCAAAAAAATCCAAAAAATGATCGATGCCGGACCTGGCCAAAAATGCGAAAAATTAACGATGCCGGCATGGCAAAAAAATCCCAAAAATGATCGATGCCGGACCTGGCCAAAAATGCGAAAAATTAACGATGCCGGCATGGCAAAAAAATTCAAAAAATGAACAATGCCGGACCTGGCCAAAAATGCGAAAAATTAACGATGCCGGCATGGCAAAAAATTAAAAAAATGAACAATGCCGGACCTGGCCAAAAATGCGAAAAATTAACGATGCCGGCATGGCAAAAAAATTCAAAAAATGAACAATGCCGGATCTGGCCAAAAATGCGAAAAATTAACGATGCCGGCATGGCAAAAAAATTCAAAAAATGAACAATGCCGGACCTGGCCAAAAAAGCGAAAAATTAACGATGCCGGCATGGCAAAAAAATTCAAAAAATGAACAATGCCGGACCTGGCCAAAAATGCAAAAAATTAACGATGCCGGCATGGCAAAAAAATCCAAAAAATGATCGATGCCGGACCTGGCCAAAAATGCGAAAAATTAACGATGCCGGCATGGCAAAAAAATCCAAAAAATGATCGATGCCGGACCTGGCCAAAAATGCGAAAAATTAACGATGCCGGCACAGCAAAAAAATCCAAAAAATGATCGATGCCGGACCTGGCCACAAATGCGAAAAATTAACGATGCCGGCATGGCAAAAAAATTCAAAAAATGAACAATGCCGGACCTGGCCAAAAATGCGAAAAATTAACGATGCCGGCATGGCAAAAAAATTCAAAAAATGATCGATGCCGGACCTGGCCAAAAATGCGAAAAATTAACGATGCCGGCATGGCAAAAAATTAAAAAAATGAACAATGCCGGACCTGGCCAAAAATGCGAAAAATTAACGATGCCGGCATGGCAAAAAAATTCAAAAAATGAACAATGCCGGACCTGGCCAAAAATGCAAAAAATTAACGATGCCGGCATGGCAAAAAAATCCAAAAAATGATCGATGCCGGACCTGGCCAAAAATGCGAAAAATTAACGATGCCGGCATGGCAAAAAAATTCAAAAAATGAACAATGCCGGACCTGGCCAAAAATGCGAAAAATTAACGATGCCGGCATGGCAAAAAAATTCAAAAAATGAACAATGCCGGACCTGGCCAAAAATGCGCAAAAAAATTCAAAAAATGAACAATGCCGGACCTGGCCAAAAATGCGAAAAATTAACGATGCCGGCATGGCAAAAAAATCCAAAAAATGATCGATGCCGGACCTGGCCAAAAATGCAAAAAATTAACGATGCCGGCATGGCAAAAAAATCCAAAAAATGATCGATGCCGGACCTGGCCAAAAATGCGAAAAATTAACGATGCCGGCATGGCAAAAAAATCCAAAAAATGATCGATGCCGGACCTGGCCAAAAATGCGAAAAATTAACGATGCCGGCATGGCAAAAAAATTCAAAAAATGATCGATGCCGGACCTGGCCAAAAATGCAAAAAATTAACGATGCCGGCATGGCAAAAAATTCCAAAAAATGATCGATGCCGGACCTGGCCAAAAATGCGAAAAATTAACGATGCCGGCATGGCAAAAAAATTCAAAAAATGAACAATGCCGGACCTGGCCAAAAATGCGAAAAATTAACGATGCCGGCATGGCAAAAAAATTCAAAAAATGATCGATGCCGGACCTGGCCAAAAATGCGAAAAATTAACGATGCCGGCATGGCAAAAAAATTCAAAAAATGAACAATGCCGGATCTGGCCAAAAATGCGAAAAATTAACGATGCCGGCATGGCAAAAAAATTCAAAAAATGAATAATGCCGGACCTGGCCAAAAATGCGAAAAATTAACGTTGCCGGCATGGCAAAAAAATTCAAAAAATGATCGATGCCGGACCTGGCCAAAAATGCGAAAAATTAACGATGCCGGCATGGCAAAAAAATCCAAAAAATGAACAATGCCGGACCTGGCCAAAAATGCAAAAAATTAACGATGCCGGCATGGCAAAAAAATCCAAAAAATGATCGATGCCGGACCTGGCCAAAAATGCGAAAAATTAACGATGCCGGCATGGCAAAAAAATTCAAAAAATGAACAATGCCGGACCTGGCCAAAAATGCAAAAAATTAACGATGCCGGCATGGCAAAAAAATTCAAAAAATGATCGATGCCGGACGTGGCCAAAAATGCGAAAAATTAACGATGCCGGCATGGCAAAAAATTAAAAAAATAAACAATGCCGGACCTGGCCAAAAATGCGAAAAATTAACGTTGCCGGCATGGCAAAAAAATTCAAAAAATGAACAATGCCGGATCTGGCCAAAAATGCGAAAAATTAACGATGCCGGCATGGCCAAAAAATGAACAATGCCGGATCTGGCCAAAAATGCGAAAAATTAACGATGCCGGCATGGCAAAAAAATTCAAAAAATGAACAATGCCGGACCTGGCCAAAAATGCGAAAAATTAACGATGCCGGCATGGCAAAAAAATTCAAAAAATGATCGATGCCGGACCTGGCCAAAAATGCGAAAAATTAACGATGCCGGCATGGCAAAAAAATCCAAAAAATGATCGATGCCGGACCTGGCCAAAAATGCGAAAAATTAACGATGCCGGCATGGCAAAAAAATTCAAAAAATGAACAATGCCGGACCTGGCCAAAAATGCAAAAAATTAACGATGCCGGCATGGCAAAAAAATCCAAAAAATGATCGATGCCGGACCTGGCCAAAAATGCGAAAAATTAACGATGCCGGCATGGCAAAAAAATTCAAAAAATGAACAATGCCGGACCTGGCCAAAAATGCAAAAAATTAACGATGCCGGCATGGCAAAAAAATTCAAAAAATGATCGATGCCGGACCTGGCCAAAAATGCGAAAAATTAACGATGCCGGCATGGCAAAAAATTAAAAAAATAAACAATGCCGGACCTGGCCAAAAATGCGAAAAATTAACGTTGCCGGCATGGCAAAAAAATTCAAAAAATGAACAATGCCGGATCTGGCCAAAAATGCGAAAAATTAACGATGCCGGCATGGCCAAAAATGCGAAAAATTAACGATGCCGGCATGGCCAAAAAATGAACAATGCCGGATCTGGCCAAAAATGCGAAAAATTAACGATGCCGGCATGGCAAAAAAATTCAAAAAATGAACAATGCCGGACCTGGCCAAAAATTCAAAAAATGAACAATGCCGGACCTGGCCAAAAATGCGAAAAATTAACGATGCCGGCATGGCAAAAAAATTCAAAAAATGAACAATGCCGGACCTGGCCAAAAATGCGAAAAATTAACGATGCCGGCATGGCAAAAAAATTCAAAAAATGAACAATGCCGGACCTGGCCAAAAATGCGAAAAATTAACGATGCCGGCATGGCAAAAAAATTCAAAAAATGAACAATGCCGGACCTGGCCAAAAATGCGAAAAATTAACGATGCCGGCATGGCAAAAAAATCCAAAAAATGATCGATGCCGGACCTGGCCAAAAATGCGAAAAATTAACGATGCCGGCATGGCAAAAAAATTCAAAAAATGATCGATGCCGGACCTGGCCAAAAATGCGAAAAATTAACGATGCCGGCATGGCAAAAAAATTCAAAAAATGAACAATGCCGGACCTGGCCAAAAATGCGAAAAATTAACGATGCCGGCATGGCAAAAAAATTCAAAAAATGATCGATGCCGGACCTGGCCAAAAATGCGAAAAATTAACGATGCCGGCATGGCAAAAAAATCCAAAAAATGAACAATGCCGGACCTGGCCAAAAATGCGAAAAATTAACGATGCCGGCATGGCAAAAAAATCCAAAAAATGATCGATGCCGGACCTGGCCAAAAATGCGAAAAATTAACGATGCCGGCATGGCAAAAAAATTCAAAAAATGAACAATTCCGGACCTGGCCAAAAATGCGAAAAATTAACGATGCCGGCATGGCAAATAAATTCAAAAAATGAACAATGCCGGACCTGGCCAAAAATGCGAAAAATTAACGATGCCGGCATGGCAAAAAAATTCAAAAAATGAACAATGCCGGACCTGGCCAAAAATGCGAAAAATTAACGATGCCGGCATGGCAAAAAAATTCAAAAAATGAACAATGCCGGACCTGGCCAAAAATGCGAAAAATTAACGATGCCGGCATGGCAAAAAAATCCAAAAAATGATCGATGCCGGACCTGGCCAAAAATGCGAAAAATTAACGATGCCGGCATGGCAAAAAAATTCAAAAAATGATCGATGTCGGACCTGGCCAAAAATGCGAAAAATTAACGATGCCGGCATGGCAAAAAAATCCAAAAAATGATCGATGCCGGACCTGGCCAAAAATGCGAAAAATTAACGATGCCGGCATGGCAAAAAAATCCAAAAAATGATCGATGCCGGACCTGGCCAAAAATGCGAAAAATTAACGATGCCGGCATGGCAAAAAAATTCAAAAAATGAACAATGCCGGATCTGGCCAAAAATGCGAAAAATTAACGATGCCGGCATGGCAAAAAAATTCAAAAAACGATCGATGCCGGACCTGGCCAAAAATGCGAAAAATTAACGATGCCGGCATGGCAAAAAAATCCAAAAAATGAACAATGCCGGACCTGGCCAAAAATGCAAAAAATTAACGATGCCGGCATGGCAAAAAAATCCAAAAAATGATCGATGCCGGACCTGGCCAAAAATGCGAAAAATTAACGATGCCGGCATGGCAAAAAAATTCAAAAAATGAACAATGCCGGACCTGGCCAAAAATGCGAAAAATTAACGATGCCGGCATGGCAAAAAAATTCAAAAAATGAACAATGCCGGACCTGGCCAAAAATGCGAAAAATTAACGATGCCGGCATGGCAAAAAAATTCAAAAAATGAACAATGCCGGACCTGGCCAAAAATGCGAAAAATTAACGATGCCGGCATGGCAAAAAAATTCAAAAAATGAACAATGCCGGACCTGGCCAAAAATGCGAAAAATTAACGATGCCGGCATGGCAAAAAAATCCAAAAAATGATCGATGCCGGACCTGGCCAAAAATGCGAAAAATTAACGATGCCGGCATGGCAAAAAAATTCAAAAAATGATCGATGCCGGACCTGGCCAAAAATGCGAAAAATTAACGATGCCGGCATGGCAAAAAAATTCAAAAAATGAACAATGCCGCCCCTGGCCAAAAATGCGAAAAATTAACGATGCCGGCATGGCAAAAAAATTCAAAAAATGATCGATGCCGGACAAGGCCAAAAATGCGAAAAATTAACGATGCCGGCATGGCAAAAAAATCCAAAAAATGAACAATGCCGGACCTGGCCAAAAATGCGAAAAATTAACGATGCCGGCATGGCAAAAAAATCCAAAAAATGATCGATGCCGGACCTGGCCAAAAATGCGAAAAATTAACGATGCCGGCATGGCAAAAAAATTCAAAAAATGAACAATGCCGGACCTGGCCAAAAATGCGAAAAATTAACGATGCCGGCATGGCAAAAAAATTCAAAAAATGAACAATGCCGGACCTGGCCAAAAATGCGAAAAATTAACGATGCCGGCATGGCAAAAAAATTCAAAAAATGAACAATGCCGGACCTGGCCAAAAATGCGAAAAATTAACGATGCCGGCATGGCAAAAAAATTCAAAAAATGAACAATGCCGGACCTGGCCAAAAATGCGAAAAATTAACGATGCCGGCATGGCAAAAAAATCCAAAAAATGATCGATGCCGGACCTGGCCAAAAATGCGAAAAATTAACGATGCCGGCATGGCAAAAAAATTCAAAAAATGATCGATGTCGGACCTGGCCAAAAATGCGAAAAATTAACGATGCCGGCATGGCAAAAAAATTCAAAAAATGAACAATGCCGGACCTGGCCAAAAATGCGAAAAATTAACGATGCCGGCATGGCAAAAAAATTCAAAAAATGAACAATGCCGGACCTGGCCAAAAATGCGAAAAATTAACGATGCCGGCATGGCAAAAAAATTCAAAAAATGAACAATGCCGGACCTGGCCAAAAATGCGAAAAATTAACGATGCCGGCATGGCAAAAAAATTCAAAAAATGAACAATGCCGGACCTGGCCAAAAATGCGAAAAATTAACGATGCCGGCATGGCAAAAAAATCCAAAAAATGATCGATGCCGGACCTGGCCAAAAATGCGAAAAATTAACGATGCCGGCATGGCAAAAAAATTCAAAAAATGATCGATGCCGGACCTGGCCAAAAATGCGAAAAATTAACGATGCCGGCATGGCAAAAAAATCCAAAAAATGATCGATGCCGGACCTGGCCAAAAATGCGAAAAATTAACGATGCCGGCATGGCAAAAAAATCCAAAAAATGATCGATGCCGGACCTGGCCAAAAATGCGAAAAATTAACGATGCCGGCATGGCAAAAAAATTCAAAAAATGAACAATGCCGGACCTGGCCAAAAATTCGAAAAATTAACGATGCCGGCATGGCAAAAAAATCCAAAAAATGATCGATGCCGGACCTGGCCAAAAATGCGAAAAATTAACGATGCCGGCATGGCAAAAAAATTCAAAAAATGATCGATGCCGGACCTGGCCAAAAATGCGAAAAATTAACGATGCCGGCATGGCAAAAAAATTCAAAAAATGAACAATGCCGGACCTGGCCAAAAATGCGAAAAATTAACGATGCCGGCATGGCAAAAAAATTCAAAAAATGATCGATGCCGGACCTGGCCAAAAATGCGAAAAATTAACGATGCCGGCATGGCAAAAAAATCCAAAAAATGAACAATGCCGGACCTGGCCAAAAATGCGAAAAATTAACGATGCCGGCATGGCAAAAAAATCCAAAAAATGATCGATGCCGGACCTGGCCAAAAATGCGAAAAATTAACGATGCCGGCATGGCAAAAAAATTCAAAAAATGAACAATGCCGGACCTGGCCAAAAATGCGAAAAATTAACGATGCCGGCATGGCAAAAAAATTCAAAAAATGAACAATGCCGGACCTGGCCAAAAATGCGAAAAATTAACGATGTCGGCATGGCAAAAAAATTCAAAAAATGAACAATGCCGGACCTGGCCAAAAATGCGAAAAATTAACGATGCCGGCATGGCAAAAAAATTCAAAAAATGAACAATGCCGGACCTGGCCAAAAATGCGAAAAATTAACGATGCCGGCATGGCAAAAAAATCCAAAAAATGATCGATGCCGGACCTGGCCAAAAATGCGAAAAATTAACGATGCCGGCATGGCAAAAAAATTCAAAAAATGATCGATGTCGGACCTGGCCAAAAATGCGAAAAATTAACGATGCCGGCATGGCAAAAAATCCAAAAAATGATCGATGCCGGACCTGGCCAAAAATGCGAAAAATTAACGATGCCGGCATGGCAAAAAAATTCAAAAAATGAACAATGCCGGACCTGGCCAAAAATGCAAAAAATTAACGATGCCGGCATGGCAAAAAAATTCAAAAAATGATCGATGCCGGACCTGGCCAAAAATGCGAAAAATTAACGATGCCGGCATGGCAAAAAAATCCAAAAAATGATCGATGCCGGACCTGGCCAAAAATGCGAAAAATTAACGATGCCGGCATGGCAAAAAAATCCAAAAAATGATCGATGCCGGACCTGGCCAAAAATGCGAAAAATTAACGATGCCGGCATGGCAAAAAAATTCAAAAAATGAACAATGCCGGACCTGGCCAAAAATGCAAAAAATTAACGATGCCGGCATGGCAAAAAAATCCAAAAAATGATCGATGCCGGACCTGGCCAAAAATGCGAAAAATTAACGATGCCGGCATGGCAAAAAAATCCAAAAAATGATCGATGCCGGACCTGGCAAAAATGCTAAAAATTAACGATGCCGGCATGGCAAAAAAATCCAAAAAATGATCGATGCCGGACCTGGCCAAATATGCGAAAAATTAACGATGCCGGCATGGCAAAAAAATTCAAAAAATGAACAATGCCGGACCTGGCCAAAAATGCGAAAAATTAACGATGGCAAAAAAATCCAAAAAATGATCGATGCCGGACCTGGCCAAAAATGGGAAAAATTAACGATGCCGGCATGGCAAAAAAATTCAAAAAATGAACAATGCCGGACCTGGCCAAAAATGCAAAAAATTAACGATGCCGGCATGGCAAAAAAATCCAAAAAATAATCGATGCCGGACCTGGCCAAAAATGCGAAAAATTAACGATGCCGGCATGGCAAAAAAATTCAAAAAATGAACAATGCCGGACCTGGCCAAAAATGCGAAAAATTAACGATGCCGGCATGGCAAAAAAATCCAAAAAATGATCGATGCCGGACCTGGCCAAAAATGCGAAAAATTAACGATGCCGGCATGGCAAAAAAATTCAAAAAATGAACAATGCCGGACCTGGCCAAAAATGCGAAAAATTAACGATGCCGGCATGGCAAAAAAATCCAAAAAATGATCGATGCCGGACCTGGCCAAAAATGCGAAAAATTAACGATGCCGGCATGGCAAAAAAATTCAAAAAATGATCGATGCCGGACCTGGCCAAAAATGCAAAAAATTAACGATGCCGGCATGGCAAAAAAATCCAAAAACTGATCGATGCCGGACCTGGCCAAAAATGCGAAAAATTAACGATGCCGGAATGGCAAAAAATTAAAAAAATGAACAATGCCGAACCTGGCCAAAAATGCGAAAAATTAACGATGCCGGCATGGCAAAAAAATCCAAAAAATGATCGATGCCGGACCTGGCCAAAAATGCGAAAAATTAACGATGCCGGCATGGCAAAAAAATTCAAAAAATGATCGATGCCGGACCTGGCCAAAAATGCGAAAAATTAACGATGCCGGCATGGCAAAAAAATCCAAAAAATGATCGATGCCGGACCTGGCCAAAAATGCGAAAAATTAACGATGCCGGCATGGCAAAAAAATTCAAAAAATGATCGATGCCGGACCTGGCCAAAAATGCGAAAAATTAACGATGCCGGCATGGCAAAAAAATTCAAAAAATGAACAATGCCGCCCCTGGCCAAAAATGCGAAAAATTAACGATGCCGGCATGGCAAAAAAATTCAAAAAATGATCGATGCCGGACCTGGCCAAAAATGCGAAAAATTAACGATGCCGGCATGGCAAAAAAATCCAAATTTAATTTTTCGCATTTTTGGCCAGGTCCGGCATCTGGCCAAAAATGCGAAAAATTAACGATGCCGGCATGGCAAAAAAATTCAAAAAATGATCGATGCCGGACCTGGCCAAAAATGCGAAAAATTAACGATGCCGGCATGGCAAAAAAATCCAAAAAATGAACAATGCCGGACCTGGCCAAAAATGCAAAAAATTAACGATGCCGGCATGGCAAAAAAATCCAAAAAATGATCGATGCCGGACCTGGCCAAAAATGCGAAAAATTAACGATGCCGGCATGGCAAAAAAATTCAAAAAATGAACAATGCCGGACCTGGCCAAAAATGCGAAAAATTAACGATGCCGGCATGGCAAAAAAATTCAAAAAATGAACAATGCCGGACCTGGCCAAAAATGCGAAAAATTAACGATGCCGGCATGGCAAAAAAATTCAAAAAATGAACAATGCCGGACCTGGCCAAAAATGCGAAAAATTAACGATGCCGGCATGGCAAAAAAATCCAAAAAATGATCGATGCCGGACCTGGCCAAAAATGCGAAAAATTAACGATGCCGGCATGGCAAACAAATTCAAAAAATGATCGATGCCGGACCTGGCCAAAAATGCGAAAAATTAACGATGCCGGCATGGCAAAAAAATTCAAAAAATGAACAATGCCGCCCCTGGCCAAAAATGCGAAAAATTAACGATGCCGGCATGGCAAAAAAATTCAAAAAATGATCGATGCCGGACCTGGCCAAAAATGCGAAAAATTAACGATGCCGGCATGGCAAAAAAATCCAAAAAATGAACAATGCCGGACCTGGCCAAAAATGCGAAAAATTAACGATGCCGGCATGGCAAAAAAATCCAAAAAATGATCGATGCCGGACCTGGCCAAAAATGCGAAAAATTAACGATGCCGGCATGGCAAAAAAATTCAAAAAATGAACAATGCCGGACCTGGCCAAAAATGCGAAAAATTAACGATGCCGGCATGGCAAAAAAATTCAAAAAATGAACAATGCCGGACCTGGCCAAAAATGCGAAAAATTAACGATGCCGGCATGGCAAAAAAATTCAAAAAATGAACAATGCCGGACCTGGCCAAAAATGCGAAAAATTAACGATGCCGGCATGGCAAAAAAATTCAAAAAATGAACAATGCCGGACCTGGCCAAAAATGCGAAAAATTAACGATGCCGGCATGGCAAAAAAATCCAAAAAATGATCGATGCCGGACCTGGCCAAGAATGCGAAAAATTAACGATGCCGGCATGGCAAAAAAATTCAAAAAATGATCGATGTCGGACCTGGCCAAAAATGCGAAAAATTAACGATGCCGGCATGGCAAAAAAATTCAAAAAATGAACAATGCCGGACCTGGCCAAAAATGCGAAAAATTAACGATGCCGGCATGGCAAAAAAATTCAAAAAATGAACAATGCCGGACCTGGCCAAAAATGCGAAAAATTAACGATGCCGGCATGGCAAAAAAATTCAAAAAATGAACAATGCCGGACCTGGCCAAAAATGCGAAAAATTAACGATGCCGGCATGGCAAAAAAATCCAAAAAATGATCGATGCCGGACCTGGCCAAAAATGCGAAAAATTAACGATGCCGGCATGGCAAAAAAATTCAAAAAATGATCGATGCCGGACCTGGCCAAAAATGCGAAAAATTAACGATGCCGGCATGGCAAAAAAATCCAAAAAATGATCGATGCCGGACCTGGCCAAAAATGCGAAAAATTAACGATGCCGGCATGGCAAAAAAATCCAAAAAATGATCGATGCCGGACCTGGCCAAAAATGCGAAAAATTAACGATGCCGGCATGGCAAAAAAATTCAAAAAATGAACAATGCCGGACCTGGCCAAAAATGCGAAAAATTAACGATGCCGGCATGGCAAAAAAATCCAAAAAATGATCGATGCCGGACCTGGCCAAAAATGCGAAAAATTAACGATGCCAGCATGGCAAAAAAATTCAAAAAATGATCGATGCCGGACCTGGCCAAAAATGCGAAAAATTAACGATGCCGGCATGGCAAAAAAATTCAAAAAATGAACAATGCCGGACCTGGCCAAAAATGCGAAAAATTAACGATGCCGGCATGGCAAAAAAATTCAAAAAATGATCGATGCCGGACCTGGCCAAAAATGCGAAAAATTAACGATGCCGGCATGGCAAAAAAATTCAAAAAATGAACAATGCCGGACCTGGCCAAAAATGCGAAAAATTAACGATGCCGGCATGGCAAAAAAATTCAAAAAATGAACAATGCCGGACCTGGCCAAAAATGCGAAAAATTAACGATGCCGGCATGGCAAAAAAATCCAAAAAATGATCGATGCCGGACCTGGCCAAAAATGCGAAAAATTAACGATGCCGGCATGGCAAAAAAATTCAAAAAATGATCGATGTCGGACCTGGCCAAAAATGCGAAAAATTAACGATGCCGGCATGGCAAAAAAATCCAAAAAATGATCGATGCCGGACCTGGCCAAAAATGCGAAAAATTAACGATGCCGGCATGGCAAAAAAATTCAAAAAATGAACAATGCCGGACCTGGCCAAAAATGCAAAAAATTAACGATGCCGGCATGGCAAAAAAATTCAAAAAATGATCGATGCCGGACCTGGCCAAAAATGCGAAAAATTAACGATGCCGGCATGGCAAAAAAATCCAAAAAATGATCGATGCCGGACCTGGCCAAAAATGCGAAAAATTAACGATGCCGGCATGGCAAAAAAATCCAAAAAATGATCGATGCCGGACCTGGCCAAAAATGCGAAAAATTAACGATGCCGGCATGGCAAAAAAATTCTAAAAATGAACAATGCCGGACCTGGCCAAAAATGCAAAAAATTAACGATGCCGGCATGGCAAAAAAATCCAAAAAATGATCGATGCCGGACCTGGCCAAAAATGCGAAAAATTAACGATGCCGGCATGGCAAAAAAATCCAAAAAATGATCGATGCCGGACCTGGCAAAAATGCGAAAAATTAACGATGCCGGCATGGCAAAAAAATCCAAAAAATGAACAATGCCGGACCTGGCCAAAAATGCGAAAAATTAACGATGCCGGCATGGCAAAAAAATCCAAAAAATGATCGATGCCGGATCTGGCCAAAAATGGGAAAAATTAACGATGCCGGCATGGCAAAAAAATTCAAAAAATGAACAATGCCGGACCTGGCCAAAAATGCAAAAAATTAACGATGCCGGCATGGCAAAAAAATCCAAAAAATGATCGATGCCGGACCTGGCCAAAAATGCGAAAAATTAACGATGCCGGCATGGCAAAAAAATTCAAAAAATGAACAATGCCGGACCTGGCCAAAAATGCGAAAAATTAACGATGCCGGCATGGCAAAAAAATCCAAAAAATGATCGATGCCGGACCTGGCCAAAAATGCGAAAAATTAACGATGCCGGCATGGCAAAAAAATTCAAAAAATGATCGATGCCGGACCTGGCCAAAAATGCAAAAAATTAACGATGCCGGCATGGCAAAAAAATTCAAAAAATGATCGATGCCGGACCTGGCCAAAAATGCGAAAAATTAACGATGCCGGCATGGCACAAAAATCCAAAAAATGATCGATGCCGGACCTGGCCAAAAATGCGAAAAATTAACGATGCCGGCATGGCAAAAAAATTCAAAAAATGATCGATGCCGGACCTGGCCAAAAATGCGAAAAATTAACGATGCCGGCATGGCAAAAAAATTCAAAAAATGAACAATGCCGGACCTGGCCAAAAATGCGAAAAATTAACGATGCCGGCATGGCAAAAAAATCCAAAAAATGATCGATGCCGGACCTGGCCAAAAATGCGAAAAATTAACGATGCCGGCATGGCAAAAAAATTCAAAAAATGAACAATGCCGGATCTGGCCAAAAATGCGAAAAATTAACGATGCCGGCATGGCACAAAAATTCAAAAAATGAACAATGCCGGACCTGGCCAAAAATGCGAAAAATTAACGATGCCGGCATGGCAAAAAAATTCAAAAAATGAACAATGCCGGACCTGGCCAAAAATGCAAAAAATTAACGATGCCGGCATGGCAAAAAAATCCAAAAAATGATCGATGCCGGACCTGGCCAAAAATGCGAAAAATTAACGATGCCGGCATGGCAAAAAAATTCAAAAAATGAACAATGCCGGACCTGGCCAAAAATGCGAAAAATTAACGATGCCGGCATGGCAAAAAAATTCAAAAAATGAACAATGCCGGACCTGGCCAAAAATGCGAAAAATTAACGATGCCGGCATGGCAAAAAAATTCAAAAAATGAACAATGCCGGACCTGGCCAAAAATGCGAAAAATTAACGATGCCGGCATGGCAAAAAAATCCAAAAAATGATCGATGCCGGACCTGGCCAAAAATGCGAAAAATTAACGATGCCGGCATGGCAAAAAAATTCAAAAAATGATCGATGTCGGACCTGGCCAAAAATGCGAAAAATTAACGATGCCGGCATGGCAAAAAAATCCAAAAAATGATCGATGCCGGACCTGGCCAAAAATGCGAAAAATTAACGATGCCGGCATGGCAAAAAAATTCAAAAAATGAACAATGCCGGACCTGGCCAAAAATGCAAAAAATTAACGATGCCGGCATGGCAAAAAAATTCAAAAAATGATCGATGCCGGACCTGGCCAAAAATGCGAAAAATTAACGATGCCGGCATGGCAAAAAAATCCAAAAAATGATCGATGCCGGACCTGGCCAAAAATGCGAAAAATTAACGATGCCGGCATGGCAAAAAAATCCAAAAAATGATCGATGCCGGACCTGGCCAAAAATGCGAAAAATTAACGATGCCGGCATGGCAAAAAAATTCTAAAAATGAACAATGCCGGACCTGGCCAAAAATGCAAAAAATTAACGATGCCGGCATGGCAAAAAAATCCAAAAAATGATCGATGCCGGACCTGGCCAAAAATGCGAAAAATTAACGATGCCGGCATGGCAAAAAAATTCTAAAAATGAACAATGCCGGACCTGGCCAAAAATGCAAAAAATTAACGATGCCGGCATGGCAAAAAAATCCAAAAAATGATCGATGCCGGACCTGGCCAAAAATGCGAAAAATTAACGATGCCGGCATGGCAAAAAAATCCAAAAAATGATCGATGCCGGACCTGGCAAAAATGCGAAAAATTAACGATGCCGGCATGGCAAAAAAATCCAAAAAATGATCGATGCCGGACCTGGCCAAAAATGCGAAAAATTAACGATGCCGGCATGGCAAAAAAATTCAAAAAATGAACAATGCCGGACCTGGCCAAAAATGCGAAAAATTAACGATGCCGGCATGGCAAAAAAATCCAAAAAATGATCGATGCCGGATCTGGCCAAAAATGGGAAAAATTAACGATGCCGGCATGGCAAAAAAATTCAAAAAATGAACAATGCCGGACCTGGCCAAAAATGCAAAAAATTAACGATGCCGGCATGGCAAAAAAATCCAAAAAATGATCGATGCCGGACCTGGCCAAAAATGCGAAAAATTAACGATGCCGGCATGGCAAAAAAATTCAAAAAATGAACAATGCCGGACCTGGCCAAAAATGCGAAAAATTAACGATGCCGGCATGGCAAAAAAATCCAAAAAATGATCGATGCCGGACCTGGCCAAAAATGCGAAAAATTAACGATGCCGGCATGGCAAAAAAATTCAAAAAATGATCGATGCCGGACCTGGCCAAAAATGCAAAAAATTAACGATGCCGGCATGGCAAAAAAATCCAAAAACTGATCGATGCCGGACCTGGCCAAAAATGCGAAAAATTAACGATGCCGGCATGGCAAAAAATTAAAAAAATGAACAATGCCGAACCTGGCCAAAAATGCGAAAAATTAACGATGCCGGCATGGCAAAAAAATCCAAAAAATGATCGATGCCGGACCTGGCCAAAAATGCGAAAAATTAACGATGCCGGCATGGCAAAAAAATTCAAAAAATGATCGATGCCGGACCTGGCCAAAAATGCGAAAAATTAACGATGCCGGCATGGCAAAAAAATCCAAAAAATGATCGATGCCGGACCTGACCAAAAATGCGAAAAATTAACGATGCCGGCATGGCAAAAAAATTCAAAAAATGAACAATGCCGGACCTGGCCAAAAATGCGAAAAATTAACGATGCCGGCATGGCAAAAAAATTCAAAAAATGAACAATGCCGGACCTGGCCAAAAATGCGAAAAATTAACGATGCCGGCATGGCAAAAAAATTCAAAAAATGAACAATGCCGGATCTGGCCTAAATGCAAAAAATTAACGATGCCGGCATGGCAAAAAAATTCAAAAAATGAACAATGCCGGACCTGGCCAAAAATGCGAAAAATTAACGATGCCGGCATGGCAAAAAATTCAAAAAATGAACAATGCCGGACCTGGCCAAAAATGCGAAAAATTAACGATGCCGGCATGGCAAAAAAATTCAAAAAATGAACAATGCCGGACCTGGCCAAAAATGCGAAAAATTAACGATGCCGGCATGGCAAAAAAATCCAAAAAATGATCGATGCCGGACCTGGCCAAAAATGCGAAAAATTAACGATGCCGGCATGGCAAAAAAATTCAAAAAATGATCGATGCCGGACCTGGCCAAAAATGCGAAAAATTAACGATGCCGGCATGGCAAAAAAATTCAAAAAATGATCGATGCCGGACCTGGCCAAAAATGCGAAAAATTAACGATGCCGGCATGGCAAAAAAATTCAAAAAATGATCGATGCCGGACCTGGCCAAAAATGCGAAAAATTAACGATGCCGGCATGGCAAAAAAATTCAAAAAATGAACAATGCCGGACCTGGCCAAAAATGCGAAAAATTAACGATGCCGGCATGGCAAAAAAATTCAAAAAATGAACAATGCCGGACCTGGCCAAAAATGCGAAAAATTAACGATGCCGGCATGGCAAAAAAATCCAAAAAATGATCGATGCCGGACCTGGCCAAAAATGCGAAAAATTAACGATGCCGGCATGGCAAAAAAATTCAAAAAATGAACAATGCCGGACCTGGCCAAAAATGCGAAAAATTAACGATGCCGGCATGGCAAAAAAATCCAAAAAATGATCGATGCCGGACCTGGCCAAAAATGCGAAAAATTAACGATGCCGGCATGGCAAAAAAATCCAAAAAATGATCGATGCCGGACCTGGCCAAAAATGCGAAAAATTAACGATGCCGGCATGGCAAAAAAATTCAAAAAATGAACAATGCCGGACCTGGCCAAAAATGCAAAAAATTAACGATGCCGGCATGGCAAAAAAATTCAAAAAATGAACAATGCCGGATCTGGCCAAAAATGCGAAAAATTAACGATGCCGGCATGGCAAAAAAATTCAAAAAATGAACAATGCCGGACCTGGCCAAAAATGCGAAAAATTAACGATGCCGGCATGGCAAAAAATTAAAAAAATGAACAATGCCGGACCTGGCCAAAAATGCGAAAAATTAACGATGCCGGCATGGCAAAAAAATTCACAAAATGAACAATGCCGGACCTGGCCAAAAATGCGAAAAATTAACGATGCCGGCATGGCAAAAAAATTCAAAAAATGAACAATGCCGGACCTGGCCAAAAATGCGAAAAATTAACGATGCCGGCATGGCAAAAAAATTCAAAAAATGAACAATGCCGGACCTGGCCAAAAATGCGAAAAATTAACGATGCCGGCATGGCAAAAAAATCCAAAAAATGATCGATGCCGGACCTGGCCAAAAATGCGAAAAATTAACGATGCCGGCATGGCAAAAAAATTCAAAAAATGAACAATGCCGGACCTGGCCAAAAATGCAAAAAATTAACGATGCCGGCATGGCAAAAAAATTCAAAAAATGAACAATGCCGGATCTGGCCAAAAATGCGAAAAATTAACGATGCCGGCATGGCAAAAAAATTCAAAAAATGAACAATGCCGGACCTGGCCAAAAATGCGAAAAATTAACGATGCCGGCATGGCAAAAAAATCCAAAAAATGATCGATGCCGGACCTGGCCAAAAATGCGAAAAATTAACGATGCCGGCATGGCAAAAAAATCCAAAAAATGATCGATGCCGGACCTGGCCAAAAATGCGAAAAATTAACGATGCCGGCATGGCAAAAAAATTCAAAAAATGAACAATGCCGGACCTGGCCAAAAATGCAAAAAATTAACGATGCCGGCATGGCAAAAAAATTCAAAAAATGAACAATGCCGGATCTGGCCAAAAATGCGAAAAATTAACGATGCCGGCATGGCAAAAAAATTCAAAAAATGAACAATGCCGGACCTGGCCAAAAATGCGAAAAATTAACGATGCCGGCATGGCAAAAAAATTCAAAAAATGAACAATGCCGGACCTGGCCAAAAATGCAAAAAATTAACGATGCCGGCATGGCAAAAAAATCCAAAAAATGATCGATGCCGGACCTGGCCAAAAATGCGAAAAATTAACGATGCCGGCATGGCAAAAAAATCCAAAAAATGATCGATGCCGGACCTGGCCAAAATGCGAAAAATTAACGATGCCGGCATGGCAAAAAAATTCAAAAAATGAACAATGCCGGACCTGGCCAAAAATGCGAAAAATTAACGATGCCGGCATGGCAAAAAAATCCAAAAAATGATCGATGCCGGACCTGGCCAAAAATGCGAAAAATTAACGATGCCGGCATGGCAAAAAATTATAAAAATGAACAATGCCGGACCTGGCCAAAAATGCGAAACATTAACGATGCCGGCATGGCAAAAAAATTCAAAAAATGAACAATGCCGGACCTGGCCAAAAATGCGAAAAATTAACGATGCCGGCATGGCAAAAAAATTCAAAAAATGATCGATGCCGGACCTGGCCAAAAATGCGAAAAATTAACGATGCCGGCATGGCAAAAAAATTCAAAAAATGATCGATGCCGGACCTGGCCAAAAATGCGAAAAATTAACGATGCCGGCATGGCAAAAAAATTCAAAAAATGATCGATGCCGGACCTGGCCAAAAATGCGAAAAATTAACGATGCCGGCATGGCAAAAAAATTCAAAAAATGAACAATGCCGGACCTGGCCAAAAATGCGAAAAATTAACGATGCCGGCATGGCAAAAAAATTCAAAAAATGAACAATGCCGGACCTGGCCAAAAATGCGAAAAATTAACGATGCCGGCATGGCAAAAAAATCCAAAAAATGATCGATGCCGGACCTGGCCAAAAATGCGAAAAATTAACGATGCCGGCATGGCAAAAAAATTCAAAAAATGAACAATGCCGGACCTGGCCAAAAATGCGAAAAATTAACGATGCCGGCATGGCAAAAAAATCCAAAAAATGATCGATGCCGGACCTGGCCAAAAATGCGAAAAATTAACGATGCCGGCATGGCAAAAAAATCCAAAAAATGATCGATGCCGGACCTGGCCAAAAATGCGAAAAATTAACGATGCCGGCATGGCAAAAAAATCCAAAAAATGATCGATGCCGGACCTGGCCAAAAATGCGAAAAATTAACGATGCCGGCATGGCAAAAAAATTCAAAAAATGAACAATGCCGGATCTGGCCAAAAATGCGAAAAATTAACGATGCCGGCATGGCAAAAAAATTCAAAAAATGAACAATGCCGGACCTGGCCAAAAATGCGAAAAATTAACGATGCCGGCATGGCAAAAAATTAAAAAAATGAACAATGCCGGACCTGGCCAAAAATGCGAAAAATTAACGATGCCGGCATGGCAAAAAAATTCAAAAAATGAACAATGCCGGACCTGGCCAAAAATGCGAAAAATTAACGATGCCGGCATGGCAAAAAAATTCAAAAAATGAACAATGCCGGACCTGGCCAAAAATGCGAAAAATTAACGATGCCGGCATGGCAAAAAAATTCAAAAAATGATCGATGCCGGACCTGGCCAAAAATGCGAAAAATTAACGATGCCGGCATGGCAAAAAAATTCAAAAAATGAACAATGCCGGACCTGGCCAAAAATGCGAAAAATTAACGATGCCGGCATGGCAAAAAAATTCAAAAAATGAACAATGCCGGACCTGGCCAAAAATGCGAAAAATTAACGATGCCGGCATGGCAAAAAAATCCAAAAAATGATCGATGCCGGACCTGGCCAAAAATGCGAAAAATTAACGATGCCGGCATGGCAAAAAAATCCAAAAAATGATCGATGCCGGACCTGGCCAAAAATGCGAAAAATTAACGATGCCGGCATGGCAAAAAAATTCAAAAAATGAACAATGCCGGACCTGGCCAAAAATGCAAAAAATTAACGATGCCGGCATGGCAAAAAAATTCAAAAAATGAACAATGCCGGATCTGGCCAAAAATGCGAAAAATTAACGATGCCGGCATGGCAAAAAAATTCAAAAAATGAACAATGCCGGACCTGGCCAAAAATGCGAAAAATTAACGATGCCGGCATGGCAAAAAATTAAAAAAATGAACAATGCCGGACCTGGCCAAAAATGCGAAAAATTAACGATGCCGGCATGGCAAAAAAATTCAAAAAATGAACAATGCCGGACCTGGCCAAAAATGCGAAAAATTAACGATGCCGGCATGGCAAAAAAATCCAAAAAATGATCGATGCCGGACCTGGCCAAAAATGCGAAAAATTAACGATGCCGGCATGGCAAAAAATTAAAAAAATGAACAATGCCGGACCTGGCCAAAAATGCGAAAAATTAACGATGCCGGCATGGCAAAAAAATTCAAAAAATGAACAATGCCGGATCTGGCCAAAAATGCGAAAAATTAACGATGCCGGCATGGCAAAAAAATTCAAAAAATGAACAATGCCGGACCTGGCCAAAAATGCGAAAAATTAACGATGCCGGCATGGCAAAAAAATCCAAAAAATGATCGATGCCGGACCTGGCCAAAAATGCGAAAAATTAACGATGCCGGCATGGCAAAAAAATTCAAAAAATGAACAATGCCGGACCTGGCCAAAAATGCGAAAAATTAACGATGCCGGCATGGCAAAAAAATCCAAAAAATGATCGATGCCGGACCTGGCCAAAAATGCGAAAAATTAACGATGCCGGCATGGCAAAAAAATCCAAAAAATGATCGATGCCGGACCTGGCCAAAAATGCGAAAAATTAACGATGCCGGCATGGCAAAAAAATCCAAAAAATGATCGATGCCGGACCTGGCCAAAAATGCGAAAAATTAACGATGCCGGCATGGCAAAAAAATTCAAAAAATGAACAATGCCGGATATGATCGATGCCGGACCTTGATCGATGCCGGACCTGGCCAAAAATGCGAAAAATTAACGATGCCGGCATGGCAAAAAAATTCAAAAAATGATCGATGCCGGACCTGGCCAAAAATGCGAAAAATTAACGATGCCGGCATGGCAAAAAAATTCAAAAAATGAACAATGCCGGACCTGGCCAAAAATGCGAAAAATTAACGATGCCGGCATGGCAAAAAAATCCAAAAAATGATCGATGCCGGACCTGGCCAAAAATGCGAAAAATTAACGATGCCGGCATGGCAAAAAAATCCAAAAAATGATCGATGCCGGACCTGGCCAAAAATGCGAAAAATTAACGATGCCGGCATGGCAAAAAAATTCAAAAAATGAACAATGCCGGACCTGGCCAAAAATGCAAAAAATTAACGATGCCGGCATGGCAAAAAAATTCAAAAAATGAACAATGCCGGATCTGGCCAAAAATGCGAAAAATTACGATGCCGGCATGGCAAAAAAATTCAAAAAATGAACAATGCCGGACCTGGCCAAAAATGCGAAAAATTAACGATGCCGGCATGGCAAAAAATTAAAAAAATGAACAATGCCGGACCTGGCCAAAAATGCGAAAAATTAACGATGCCGGCATGGCAAAAAAATTCAAAAAATGAACAATGCCGGACCTGGCCAAAAATGCGAAAAATTAACGATGCCGGCATGGCAAAAAAATCCAAAAAATGATCGATGCCGGACCTGGCCAAAAATGCGAAAAATTAACGATGCCGGCATGGCAAAAAATTAAAAAAATGAACAATGCCGGACCTGGCCAAAAATGCGAAAAATTAACGATGCCGGCATGGCAAAAAAATTCAAAAAATGAACAATGCCGGATCTGGCCAAAAATGCGAAAAATTAACGATGCCGGCATGGCAAAAAAATTCAAAAAATGAACAATGCCGGACCTGGCCAAAAATGCGAAAAATTAACGATGCCGGCATGGCAAAAAATTAAAAAAATGAACAATGCCGGACCTGGCCAAAAATGCGAAAAATTAACGATGCCGGCATGGCAAAAAAATCCAAAAAATGATCGATGCCGGACCTGGCCAAAAATGCGAAAAATTAACGATGCCGGCATGGCAAAAAATTATAAAAATGAACAATGCCGGACCTGGCCAAAAATGCGAAACATTAACGATGCCGGCATGGCAAAAAAATTCAAAAAATGAACAATGCCGGACCTGGCCAAAAATGCGAAAAATTAACGATGCCGGCATGGCAAAAAAATTCAAAAAATGATCGATGCCGGACCTGGCCAAAAATGCGAAAAATTAACGATGCCGGCATGGCAAAAAAATTCAAAAAATGATCGATGCCGGACCTGGCCAAAAATGCGAAAAATTAACGATGCCGGCATGGCAAAAAAATTCAAAAAATGATCGATGCCGGACCTGGCCAAAAATGCGAAAAATTAACGATGCCGGCATGGCAAAAAAATTCAAAAAATGAACAATGCCGGACCTGGCCAAAAATGCGAAAAATTAACGATGCCGGCATGGCAAAAAAATTCAAAAAATGAACAATGCCGGACCTGGCCAAAAATGCGAAAAATTAACGATGCCGGCATGGCAAAAAAATCCAAAAAATGATCGATGCCGGACCTGGCCAAAAATGCGAAAAATTAACGATGCCGGCATGGCAAAAAAATTCAAAAAATGAACAATGCCGGACCTGGCCAAAAATGCGAAAAATTAACGATGCCGGCATGGCAAAAAAATCCAAAAAATGATCGATGCCGGACCTGGCCAAAAATGCGAAAAATTAACGATGCCGGCATGGCAAAAAATCCAAAAAATTATCGATGCCGGACCTGGCCAAAAATGCGAAAAATTAACGATGCCGGCATGGCAAAAAAATTCAAAAAATGAACAATGCCGGACCTGGCCAAAAATGCAAAAAATTAACGATGCCGGCATGGCAAAAAAATTCAAAAAATGAACAATGCCGGATCTGGCCAAAAATGCGAAAAATTAACGATGCCGGCATGGCAAAAAAATTCAAAAAATGAACAATGCCGGACCTGGCCAAAAATGCGAAAAATTAACGATGCCGGCATGGCAAAAAATTAAAAAAATGAACAATGCCGGACCTGGCCAAAAATGCGAAAAATTAACGATGCCGGCATGGCAAAAAAATTCAAAAAATGAACAATGCCGGACCTGGCCAAAAATGCGAAAAATTAACGATGCCGGCATGGCAAAAAAATCCAAAAAATGATCGATGCCGGACCTGGCCAAAAATGCGAAAAATTAACGATGCCGGCATGGCAAAAAATTAAAAAAATGAACAATGCCGGACCTGGCCAAAAATGCGAAAAATTAACGATGCCGGCATGGCAAAAAAATTCAAAAAATGAACAATGCCGGACCTGGCCAAAAATGCGAAAAATTAACGATGCCGGCATGGCAAAAAATTAAAAAAATGAACAATGCCGGACCTGGCAAAAAATGCGAAAAATTAACGATGCCGGCATGGCAAAAAAATTCAAAAAATGAACAATGCCGGACCTGGCCAAAAATGCGAAAAATTAACGATGCCGGCATGGCAAAAAAATCCAAAAAATGATCGATGCCGGACCTGGCCAAAAATGCAAAAAATTAACGATGCCGGCATGGCAAAAAAATTCAAAAAATGAACAATGCCGGACCTGGCCAAAAATGCGAAAAATTAACGATGCCGGCATGGCAAAAAAATCCAAAAAATGATCGATGCCGGACCTGGCCAAAAATGCGAAAAATTAACGATGCCGGCATGGCAAAAAATCCAAAAAATGATCGATGCCGGACCTGGCCAAAAATGCGAAAAATTAACGATGCCGGCATGGCAAAAAAATTCAAAAAATGAACAATGCCGGATCTGGCCAAAAATGCGAAAAATTAACGATGCCGGCATGGCAAAAAAATCCAAAAAATGATCGATGCCGGACCTGGCCAAAAATGCGAAAAATTAACGATGCCGGCATGGCAAAAAAATCCAAAAAATGATCGATGCCGGACCTGGCCAAAAATGCGAAAAATTAACGATGCCGGCATGGCAAAAAAATTCAAAAAATGAACAATGCCGGACCTGGCCAAAAATGCAAAAAATTAACGATGCCGGCATGGCAAAAAAAACCAAAAAATGATCGATGCCGGACCTGGCCAAAAATGCGAAAAATTTACGATGCCGGCATGGCAAAAAAATCCAAAAAATGATCGATGCCGGACCTGGCCAAAAATGCGAAAAATTAACGATGCCGGCATGGCAAAAAAATTCAAAAAATGAACAATGCCGGACCTGGCCAAAAATGCGAAAAATTAACGATGCCGGCATGGCAAAAAAATCCAAAAAATGATCGATGCCGGACCTGGCCAAAAATGCGAAAAATTAACGATGCCGGCATGGCAAAAAATTATAAAAATGAACAATGCCGGACCTGGCCAAAAATGCGAAACATTAACGATGCCGGCATGGCAAAAAAATTCAAAAAATGAACAATGCCGGACCTGGCCAAAAATGCGAAAAATTAACGATGCCGGCATGGCAAAAAAATTCAAAAAATGATCGATGCCGGACCTGGCCAAAAATGCGAAAAATTAACGATGCCGGCATGGCAAAAAAATTCAAAAAATGATCGATGCCGGACCTGGCCAAAAATGCGAAAAATTAACGATGCCGGCATGGGAAAAAAATTCAAAAAATGATCGATGCCGGACCTGGCCAAAAATGCGAAAAATTAACGATGCCGGCATGGCAAAAAAATTCAAAAAATGAACAATGCCGGACCTGGCCAAAAATGCGAAAAATTAACGATGCCGGCATGGCAAAAAAATTCAAAAAATGAACAATGCCGGACCTGGCCAAAAATGCGAAAAATTAACGATGCCGGCATGGCAAAAAAATCCAAAAAATGATCGATGCCGGACCTGGCCAAAAATGCGAAAAATTAACGATGCCGGCATGGCAAAAAAATTCAAAAAATGAACAATGCCGGACCTGGCCAAAAATGCGAAAAATTAACGATGCCGGCATGGCAAAAAAATCCAAAAAATGATCGATGCCGGACCTGGCCAAAAATGCGAAAAATTAACGATGCCGGCATGGCAAAAAAATTCAAAAAATGAACAATGCCGGACCTGGCCAAAAATGCAAAAAATTAACGATGCCGGCATGGCAATTCAAAAAATGAACAATGCCGGACCTGGCCAAAAATGCGAAAAATTAACGATGCCGGCATGGCAAAAAATTAAAAAAATGAACAATGCCAAAAATGTTCAAAAAATGAACAATGCCGGACCTGGCCAAAAATGCGAAAAATTAACGATGCCGGCATGGCAAAAAAATCCAAAAAATGATCGATGCCGGACCTGGCCAAAAATGCGAAAAATTAACGATGCCGGCATTAACGATGCCGGCATGGCAAAAAAATCCAAAAAATGATCGATGCCGGACCTGGCCAAAAATGCGAAAAATTAACGATGCCGGCATGGCAAAAAAATTCAAAAAATGAACAATGCCGGATCTGGCCAAAAATGCGAAAAATTAACGATGCCGGCATGGCAAAAAAATTCAAAAAAATTCAAAAAATGATCGATGCCGGACCTGGCCAAAAATGCGAAAAATTAACGATGCCGGCATGGCAAAAAATTAAAAAAATGAACAATGCCGGACCTGGCCAAAAATGCGAAAAATTAACGATGCCGGCATGGCAAAAAAATTCAAAAAATGAACAATGCCGGACCTGGCCAAAAATGCGAAAAATTAACGATGCCGGCATGGCAAAAAATTAAAAAAATGAACAATGCCGGGCCTGGCAAAAAATGCGAAAAATTAACGATGCCGGCATGGCAAAAAAATTCAAAAAATGAACAATGCCGGACCTGGCCAAAAATGCGAAAAATTAACGATGCCGGCATGGCAAAAAAATCCAAAAAATGATCGATGCCGGACCTGGCCAAAAATGCGAAAAATTAACGATGCCGGCATGGCAAAAAAATTCAAAAAATGAACAATGCCGGACCTGGCCAAAAATGCGAAAAATTAACGATGCCGGCATGGCAAAAAAATCCAAAAAATGATCGATGCCGGACCTGGCCAAAAATGCGAAAAATTAACGATGCCGGCATGGCAAAAAAATCCAAAAAATGATCGATGCCGGACCTGGCCAAAAATGCGAAAAATTAACGATGCCGGCATGGCAAAAAAATTCAAAAAATGAACAATGCCGGACCTGGCCAAAAATGCGAAAAATTAACGATGCCGGCATGGCAAAAAAATTCAAAAAATGAACAATGCCGGACCTGGCCAAAAATGCGAAAAATTAACGATGCCGGCATGGCAAAAAAATCCAAAAAATGATCGATGCCGGACCTGGCCAAAAATGCGAAAAATTAACGATGCCGGCATGGCAAAAAATTAAAAAAATGAACAATGCCGGACCTGGCCAAAAATGCGAAAAATTAACGATGCCGGCATGGCAAAAAAATTCAAAAAATTAACAATGCCGGATCTGGCCAAAAATGCGAAAAATTAACGATGCCGGCATGGCAAAAAAATTCAAAAAATGAACAATGCCGGACCTGGCCAAAAATGCGAAAAATTAACGATGCCGGCATGGCAAAAAATTAAAAAAATGAACAATGCCGGACCTGGCAAAAAATGCGAAAAATTAACGATGCCGGCATGGCAAAAAAATTCAAAAAATGAACAATGCCGGACCTGGCCAAAAATGCGAAAAATTAACGATGCCGGCATGGCAAAAAAATCCAAAAAATGATCGATGCCGGACCTGGCCAAAAATGCGAAAAATTAACGATGCCGGCATGGCAAAAAATCCAAAAAATGATCGATGCCGGACCTGGCCAAAAATGCGAAAAATTAACGATGCCGGCATGGCAAAAAAATTCAAAAAATGAACAATGCCGGATCTGGCCAAAAATGCGAAAAATTAACGATGCCGGCATGGCAAAAAAATCCAAAAAATGATCGATGCCGGACCTGGCCAAAAATGCGAAAAATTAACGATGCCGGCATGGCAAAAAAATTCAAAAAATGAACAATGCCGGACCTGGCCAAAAATGCAAAAAATTAACGATGCCGGCATGGCAAAAAAATCCAAAAAATGATCGATGCCGGACCTGGCCAAAAATGCGAAAAATTAACGATGCCGGCATGGCAAAAAAATTCAAAAAATGAACAATGCCGGACCTGGCCAAAAATGCGAAAAATTAACGATGCCGGCATGGCAAAAAAATCCAAAAAATGATCGATGCCGGACCTGGCCAAAAATGCGAAAAATTAACGATGCCGGCATGGCAAAAAAATTCAAAAAATGAACAATGCCGGACCTGGCCAAAAATGCGAAAAATTAACGATGCCGGCATGGCAAAAAAATCCAAAAAATGATCGATGCCGGACCTGGCCAAAAATGCAAAAAATTAACGATGCCGGCATGGCAAAAAAATTCAAAAAATGAACAATGCCGGACCTGGCCAAAAATGCGAAAAATTAACGATGCCGGCATGGCAAAAAAATTCAAAAAATGATCGATGCCGGACCTGGCCAAAAATGCGAAAAATTAACTATGCCGGCATGGCAAAAAAATCCAAAAAATGATCGATGCCGGACCTGGCCAAAAATGCGAAAAATTAACGATGCCGGCATGGCAAAAAAATTCAAAAAATGAACAATGCCGGACCTGGCCAAAAATGCAAAAAATTAACGATGCCGGCATGGCAAAAAAATCCAAAAAATGATCGATGCCGGACCTGGCCAAAAATGCGAAAAATTAACGATGCCGGCATGGCAAAAAAATTCAAAAAATGATCGATGCCGGACCTGGCCAAAAATGCGAAAAATTAACGATGCCGGCATGGCAAAAAAATTCAAAAAATGAACAATGCCGGACCTGGCCAAAAATGCAAAAAATTAACGATGCCGGCATGGCAAAAAAATCCAAAAAATGATCGATGCCGGACCTGGCCAAAAATGCGAAAAATTAACGATGCCGGCATGGCAAAAAAATCCAAAAAATGATCGATGCCGGACCTGGCCAAAAATGCGAAAAATTAACGATGCCGGCATGGCAAAAAAATTCAAAAAATGAACAATGCCGGACCTGGCCAAAAATGCGAAAAATTAACGATGCCGGCATGGCAAAAAAATCCAAAAAATGATCGATGCCGGACCTGGCCAAAAATGCGAAAAATTAACGATGCCGGCAATGCAAAAAAATTCAAAAAATTAACAATGCCGGACCTGGCCAAAAATGCAAAAAATTAACGATGCCGGCATGGCAAAAAAATCCAAAAAATGATCGATGCCGGACCTGGCCAAAAATGCGAAAAATTAACGATGCCGGCATGGCAAAAAATTAAAAAAATGAACAATGCCGGACCTGGCCAAAAATGCAAAAAATTAACGATGCCGGCATGGCAAAAAAATCCAAAAAATGATCGATGCCGGACCTGGCCAAAAATGCGAAAAATTAACGATGCCGGCATGGCAAAAAATTAAAAAAATGAACAATGCCGGACCTGGCCAAAAATGCGAAAAATTAACGATGCCGGCATGGCAAAAAAATTCAAAAAATGAACAATGCCGGATCTGGCCAAAAATGCGAAAAATTAACGCTGCCGGCATGGCAAAAAAATTCAAAAAATGAACAATGCCGGATCTGGCCAAAAATGCGAAAAATTAACGATGCCGGCATGGCAAAAAAATTCAAAAAATGAACAATGCCGGACCTGGCCAAAAATGCGAAAAATTAACGATGCCGGCATGGCAAAAAAATCCAAAAAATGATCGATGCCGGACCTGGCCAAAAATGCGAAAAATTAACGATGCCGGCATGGCAAAAAAATCCAAAAAATGATCGATGCCGGACCTGGCCCAAAATGCGAAAAATTAACGATGCCGGCATGGCAAAAAAATTCAAAAAATGATCGATGCCGGACCTGGCCAAAAATGCGAAAAATTAACGATGCCGGCATGGCAAAAAAATCCAAAAAATGATCGATGCCGGACCTGGCCAAAAATGCGAAAAATTAACGATGCCGGCATGGCAAAAAAATTCAAAAAATGAACAATGCCGGACCTGGCCCAAAATGCGAAAAATTAACGATGCCGGCATGGCAAAAAAATTCAAAAAATGATCGATGCCGGACCTGGCCAAAAATGCGAAAAATTAACGATGCCGGCATGGCAAAAAAATCCAAAAAATGATCGATGCCGGACCTGGCCAAAAATGCGAAAAATTAACGATGCCGGCATGGCAAAAAAATCCAAAAAATGATCGATGCCGGACCTGGCCAAAAATGCGAAAAATTAACGATGCCGGCATGGCAAAAAAATTCAAAAAATGAACAATGCCGGACCTGGCCAAAAATGCAAAAAATTAACGATGCCGGCATGGCAAAAAAATCCAAAAAATGATCGATGCCGGACCTGGCCAAAAATGCGAAAAATTAACGATGCCGGCATGGCAAAAAAATTCAAAAAATGATCGATGCCGGACCTGGCCAAAAATGCGAAAAATTAACGATGCCGGCATGGCAAAAAAATTCAAAAAATGAACAATGCCGGACCTGGCCAAAAATGCAAAAAATTAACGATGCCGGCATGGCAAAAAAATCCAAAAAATGATCGATGCCGGACCTGGCCAAAAATGCGAAAAATTAACGATGCCGGCATGGCAAAAAAATCCAAAAAATGATCGATGCCGGACCTGGCCAAAAATGCGAAAAATTAACGATGCCGGCATGGCAAAAAAATTCAAAAAATGAACAATGCCGGACCTGGCCAAAAATGCGAAAAATTAACGATGCCGGCATGGCAAAAAAATCCAAAAAATGATCGATGCCGGACCTGGCCAAAAATGCGAAAAATTAACGATGCCGGCATGGCAAAAAAATTCAAAAAATTAACAATGCCGGACCTGGCCAAAAATGCAAAAAATTAACGATGCCGGCATGGCAAAAAATTAAAAAAATGAACAATGCCGGACCTGGCCAAAAATGCAAAAAATTAACGATGCCGGCATGGCAAAAAAATCCAAAAAATGATCGATGCCGGACCTGGCCAAAAATGCAAAAAATTAACGATGCCGGCATGGCAAAAAAATCCAAAAAATGATCGATGCCGGACCTGGCCAAAAATGCGAAAAATTAACGATGCCGGCATGGCAAAAAATTAAAAAAATGAACAATGCCGGACCTGGCCAAAAATGCAAAAAATTAACGATGCCGGCATGGCAAAAAAATCCAAAAAATGATCGATGCCGGACCTGGCCAAAAATGCAAAAAATTAACGATGCCGGCATGGCAAAAAAATCCAAAAAATGATCGATGCCGGACCTGGCCAAAAATGCGAAAAATTAACGATGCCGGCATGGCAAAAAATTAAAAAAATGAACAATGCCGGACCTGGCCAAAAATGCGAAAAATTAACGATGCCGGCATGGCAAAAAAATTCAAAAAATGAACAATGCCGGATCTGGCCAAAAATGCGAAAAATTAACGCTGCCGGCATGGCAAAAAAATTCAAAAAATGAACAATGCCGGATCTGGCCAAAAATGCGAAAAATTAACGATGCCGGCATGGCAAAAAAATTCAAAAAATGAACAATGCCGGACCTGGCCAAAAATGCGAAAAATTAACGATGCCGGCATGGCAAAAAAATTCAAAAAATGAACAATGCCGGACCTGGCCCAAAATGCGAAAAATTAACGATGCCGGCATGGCAAAAAAATTCAAAAAATGATCGATGCCGGACCTGGCCAAAAATGCGAAAAATTAACGATGCCGGCATGGCAAAAAAATCCAAAAAATGATCGATGCCGGACCTGGCCAAAAATGCGAAAAATTAACGATGCCGGCATGGCAAAAAAATCCAAAAAATGATCGATGCCGGACCTGACCAAAAATGCGAAAAATTAACGATGCCGGCATGGCAAAAAAATTCAAAAAATGAACAATGCCGGACCTGAATTCAAAAAATTCAAAAAATGAACAATGCCGGACCTGGCCAAAAATGCGAAAAATTAACGATGCCGGCATGGCAAAAAAATTCAAAAAATGAACAATGCCGGACCTGGCCCAAAATGCGAAAAATTAACGATGCCGGCATGGCAAAAAAATTCAAAAAATGATCGATGCCGGACCTGGCCAAAAATGCGAAAAATTAACGATGCCGGCATGGCAAAAAAATCCAAAAAATGATCGATGCCGGACCTGGCCAAAAATGCGAAAAATTAACGATGCCGGCATGGCAAAAAAATCCAAAAAATGATCGATGCCGGACCTGACCAAAAATGCGAAAAATTAACGATGCCGGCATGGCAAAAAAATCCAAAAAATGATCGATGCCGGACCTGGCCAAAAATGCGAAAAATTAACGATGCCGGCATGGCAAAAAAATCCAAAAAATGATCGATGCCGGACCTGGCCAAAAATGCGAAAAATTAACGATGCCGGCATGGCAAAAAAATCCAAAAAATGATCGATGCCGGACCTGGCCAAAAATGCGAAAAATTAACGATGCCGGCATGGCAAAAAAATCCAAAAAATGATCGATGCCGGACCTGGCCAAAAATGCGAAAAATTAACGATGCCGGCATGGCAAAAAAATCCAAAAAATGATCGATGCCGGACCTGACCAAAAATGCGAAAAATTAACGATGCCGGCATGGCAAAAAAATCCAAAAAATGATCGATGCCGGACCTGGCCAAAAATGCGAAAAATTAACGATGCCGGCATGGCAAAAAAATCCAAAAAATGATCGATGCCGGACCTGGCCAAAAATGCGAAAAATTAACGATGCCGGCATGGCAAAAAAATCCAAAAAATGATCGATGCCGGACCTGGCCAAAAATGCGAAAAATTAACGATGCCGACATGGCAAAAAAATCCAAAAAATGATCGATGCCGGACCTGGCCAAAAATGCGAAAAATTAACGATGCCGGCATGGCAAAAAAATCCAAAAAATGATCGATGCCGGACCTGGCCAAAAATGCGAAAAATTAACGATGCCGGCATGGCAAAAAAATCCAAAAAATGATCGATGCCGGACCTGGCCAAAAATGCGAAAAATTAACGATGCCGGCATGGCAAAAAAATTCAAAAAATGAACAATGCCGGACCTGGCCAAAAATGCGAAAAATTAACGATGCCGGCATGGCAAAAAAATTCAAAAAATGAACAATGCCGGACCTGGCCAAAAATGCGAAAAATTAACGATGCCGGCATGGCAAAAAATTAAAAAAATGAACAATGCCGGACCTGGCCAAAAATGCGAAAAATTAACGATGCCGGCATGGCAAAAAAATTCAAAAAATGAACAATGCCGGACCTGGCCAAAAATGCGAAAAATTAACGATGCCGGCATGGCAAAAAAATCCAAAAAATGATCGATGCCGGACCTGGCCAAAAATGCGAAAAATTAACGATGCCGGCATGGCAAAAAAATCCAAAAAATGATCGATGCCGGACCTGGCCAAAAATGCGAAAAATTAACGATGCCGGCATGGCAAAAAAATTCAAAAAATGAACAATGCCGGACCTGGCCAAAAATGCGAAAAATTAACGATGCCGGCATGGCAAAAAAATTCAAAAAATGATCGATGCCGGACCTGGCCAAAAATGCGAAAAATTAACGATGCCGGCATGGCAAAAAAATCCAAAAAATGATCGATGCCGGACCTGGCCAAAAATGCGAAAAATTAACGATGCCGGCATGGCAAAAAAATCCAAAAAATGATCGATGCCGGACATGGCCAAAAATGCGAAAAATTAACGATGCCGGCATGGCAAAAAAATTCAAAAAATGAACAATGCCGGACCTGGCCAAAAATGCAAAAAATTAACGATGCCGGCATGGCAAAAAATGCGAAAAATTAACGATGCCGGCATGGCAAAAAAATTCAAAAAATGAACAATGCCGGACCTGGCCAAAAATGCAAAAAATTAACGATGCCGGCATGGCAAAAAAATCCAAAAAATGATCGATGCCGGACCTGGCCAAAAATGCGAAAAATTAACGATGCCGGCATGGCAAAAAAATCCAAAAAATGATCGATGCCGGACCTGGCCAAAAATGCGAAAAATTAACGATGCCGGCATGGCAAAAAAATCCAAAAAATGATCGATGCCGGACCTGGCCAAAAATGCGAAAAATTAACGATGCCGGCATGGCAAAAAAATTCAAAAAATGAACAATGCCGGACCTGGCCAAAAATGCGAAAAATTAACGATGCCGGCATGGCAAAAAAATTCAAAAAATGATCGATGCCGGACCTGGCCAAAAATGCGAAAAATTAACGATGCCGGCATGGCAAAAAAATTCAAAAAATGAACAATGCCGGACCTGGCCAAAAATGCGAAAAATTAACGATGCCGGCATGGCAAAAAAATTCAAAAAATGATCGATGCCGGACCTGGCCAAAAATGCGAAAAATTAACGATGCCGGCATGGCAAAAAAATCCAAAAAATGATCGATGCCGGACCTGGCCAAAAATGCGAAAAATTAACGATGCCGGCATGGCAAAAAAATCCAAAAAATGATCGATGCCGGACCTGGCCAAAAATGCGAAAAATTAACGATGCCGGCATGGCAAAAAAATCCAAAAAATGATCGATGCCGGACCTGGCCAAAAATGCGAAAAATTAACGATGCCGGCATGGCAAAAAAATCCAAAAAATTATCGATGCCGGACCTGGCCAAAAATGCGAAAAATTAACGATGCCGGCATGGCAAAAAAATTCAAAAAATGATCGATGCCGGACCTGGCCAAAAATGCGAAAAATTAACGATGCCGGCATGGCAAAAAAATCCAAAAAATGATCGATGCCGGACCTGGCCAAAAATGCGAAAAATTAACGATGCCGGCATGGCAAAAAAATTCAAAAAATGATCGATGCCGGACCTGGCCAAAAATGCGAAAAATTAACGATGCCGGCATGGCAAAAAAATTCAAAAAATGAACAATGCCGGACCTGGCCAAAAATGCGAAAAATTAACGATGCCGGCATGGCAAAAAAATTCAAAAAATGATCGATGCCGGCCCTGGCCAAAAATGCGAAAAATTAACGATGCCGGCATGGCAAAAAAATCCAAAAAATGATCGATGCCGGACCTGGCCAAAAATGCGAAAAATTAACGATGCCGGCATGGCAAAAAAATCCAAAAAATGATCGATGCCGGACCTGGCCAAAAATGCGAAAAATTAACGATGCCGGCATGGCAAAAAAATCCAAAAAATGATCGATAAAAATGATCGGCCAAAAATGCGAAAAATTAACGATGCCGGCATGGCAAAAAAATCCAAAAAATGATCGATGCCGGACCTGGCCAAAAATGCGAAAAATTAACGATGCCGGCATGGCAAAAAAATTCAAAAAATGATCGATGCCGGACCTGGCCAAAAATGCGAAAAATTAACGATGCCGGCATGGCAAAAAAATTCAAAAAATGAACAATGCCGGACCTGGCCAAAAATGCGAAAAATTAACGATGCCGGCATGGCAAAAAAATTCAAAAAATGATCGATGCCGGACCTGGCCAAAAATGCGAAAAATTAACGATGCCGGCATGGCAAAAAAATCCAAAAAATGATCGATGCCGGACCTGGCCAAAAATGCGAAAAATTAACGATGCCGGCATGGCAAAAAAATCCAAAAAATGATCGATGCCGGACCTGACCAAAAATGCGAAAAATTAACGATGCCGGCATGGCAAAAAAATCCAAAAAATGATCGATGCCGGACCTGGCCAAAAATGCGAAAAATTAACGATGCCGGCATGGCAAAAAAATCCAAAAAATGATCGATGCCGGACCTGGCCAAAAATGCGAAAAATTAACGATGCCGGCATGGCAAAAAAATCCAAAAAATGATCGATGCCGGACCTGGCCAAAAATGCGAAAAATTAACGATGCCGGCATGGCAAAAAAATCCAAAAAATGATCGATGCCGGACCTGGCCAAAAATGCGAAAAATTAACGATGCCGGCATGGCAAAAAAATCCAAAAAATGATCGATGCCGGACCTGGCCAAAAATGCGAAAAATTAACGATGCCGGCATGGCAAAAAAATCCAAAAAATGATCGATGCCGGACCTGGCCAAAAATGCGAAAAATTAACGATGCCGGCATGGCAAAAAAATTCAAAAAATGAACAATGCCGGACCTGGCCAAAAATGCGAAAAATTAACGATGCCGGCATGGCAAAAAAATTCAAAAAATGAACAATGCCGGACCTGGCCAAAAATGCGAAAAATTAACGATGCCGGCATGGCAAAAAATTAAAAAAATGAACAATGCCGGACCTGGCCAAAAATGCGAAAAATTAACGATGCCGGCATGGCAAAAAAATTCAAAAAATGAACAATGCCGGACCTGGCCAAAAATGCGAAAAATTAACGATGCCGGCATGGCAAAAAAATCCAAAAAATGATCGATGCCGGACCTGGCCAAAAATGCGAAAAATTAACGATGCCGGCATGGCAAAAAAATCCAAAAAATGATCGATGCCGGACCTGGCCAAAAATGCGAAAAATTAACGATGCCGGCATGGCAAAAAAATTCAAAAAATGAACAATGCCGGACCTGGCCAAAAATGCGAAAAATTAACGATGCCGGCATGGCAAAAAATTCAAAAAATGATCGATGCCGGACCTGGCCAAAAATGCGAAAAATTAACGATGCCGGCATGGCAAAAAAAATCCAAAAAATGATCGATGCCGGACCTGGCCAAAAATGCGAAAAATTAACGATGCCGGCATGGCAAAAAAATCCAAAAAATGATCGATGCCGGACCTGGCCAAAAATGCGAAAAATTAACGATGCCGGCATGGCAAAAAAATTCAAAAAATGAACAATGCCGGACCTGGCCAAAAATGCAAAAAATTAACGATGCCGGCATGGCAAAAAAATTCAAAAAATGATCGATGCCGGACCTGGCCAAAAATGCGAAAAATTAACGATGCCGGCATGGCAAAAAAATCCAAAAAATGATCGATGCCGGACCTGGCCAAAAATGCGAAAAATTAACGATGCCGGCATGGCAAAAAAATTCAAAAAATGATCGATGCCGGACCTGGCCAAAAATGCGAAAAATTAACGATGCCGGCATGGCAAAAAAATTCAAAAAATGAACAATGCCGGACCTGGCCAAAAATGCGAAAAATTAACGATGCCGGCATGGCAAAAAAATTCAAAAAATGATCGATGCCGGACCTGGCCAAAAATGCGAAAAATTAACGATGCCGGCATGGCAAAAAAATCCAAAAAATGATCGATGCCGGACCTGGCCAAAATGCGAAAAATTAACGATGCCGGCATGGCAAAAAAATCCAAAAAATGATCGATGCCGGACCTGGCCAAAAATGCGAAAAATTAACGATGCCGGCATGGCAAAAAAATCCAAAAAATGATCGATGCCGGACCTGGCCAAAAATGCGAAAAATTAACGATGCCGGCATGGCAAAAAAATCCAAAAAATGATCGATGCCGGACCTAGCCAAAAATGCGAAAAATTAACGATGCCGGCATGGCAAAAAATCCAAAAAATGATCGATGCCGGACCTGGCCAAAAATGCGAAAAATTAACGATGCCGGCATGGCAAAAAAATTCAAAAAATGATCGATGCCGGACCTGGCCAAAAATGCGAAAAATTAACGATGCCGGCATGGCAAAAAAATCCAAAAAATGATCGATGCCGGACCTGGCCAAAAATGCGAAAAATTAACGATGCCGGCATGGCAAAAAAATCCAAAAAATGATCGATGCCGGACCTGGCCAAAAATGCGAAAAATTAACGATGCCGGCATGGCAAAAAAATTCAAAAAATGAACAATGCCGGACCTGGCCAAAAATGCAAAAAATGAACGATGCCGGACCTGGCCAAAATTTGGACCTGGCCAAAAATGCGAAAAATTAACGATGCCGGCATGGCAAAAAAATTCAAAAAATGAACAATGCCGGACCTGGCCAAAAATCCAAAAAATGATCGATGCCGGACCTGGCCAAAAATGCGAAAAATTAACGATGGCAAAAAAATGCGAAAAATTAACGATGGCAAAAAAATTCTAAAAATGATCGATGCCGGACCTGGCCAAAAATGCGAAAAATTAACGATGCCGGCATGGCAAAAAAATTCAAAAAATGATCGATGCCGGACCTGGCCAAAAATGCGAAAAATTAACGATGCCGGCATGGCAAAAAAATTCAAAAAATGAACAATGCCGGACCTGGCCAAAAATGCGAAAAATTAACGATGCCGGCATGGCAAAAAAATTCAAAAAATGATCGATGCCGGACCTGGCCAAAAATGCGAAAAATTAACGATGCCGGCATGGCAAAAAAATCCAAAAAATGATCGATGCCGGACCTGGCCAAAAATGCGAAAAATTAACGATGCCGGCATGGCAAAAAAATCCAAAAAATGATCGATGCCGGACCTGGCCAAAAATGCGAAAAATTAACGATGCCGGCATGGCAAAAAAATTAAAAAAATGAACAATGCCGGACCTGGCCAAAAATGCAAAAAATGAACGATGCCGGACCTGGCCAAAATTTGGACCTGGCCAAAAATGCGAAAAATTAACGATGCCGGCATGGCAAAAAAATTCAAAAAATGAACAATGCCGGACCTGGCCAAAAATCCAAAAAATGATCGATGCCGGACCTGGCCAAAAATGCGAAAAATTAACGATGGCAAAAAAATGCGACAAATTAACGATGGCAAAAAAATTCAAAAAATGATCGATGCCGGACCTGGCCAAAAATGCGAAAAATTAACGATGCCGGCATGGCAAAAAAATTCAAAAAATGATCGATGCCGGACCTGGCCAAAAATGCGAAAAATTAACGATGCCGGCATGGCAAAAAAATTCAAAAAATGATCGATGCCGGACCTGGCCAAAAATACGAAAAATTAACGATGCCGGCATGGCAAAAAAATCCAAAAAATAATCGATGCCGGACCTGGCCAAAAATGCGAAAAATTAACGATGCCGGCATGGCAAAAAAATTCAAAAAATGATCGATGCCGGACCTGGCCAAAAATGCGAAAAATTAACGATGCCGGCATGGCCAAAAAATTCAAAAAATGAACAATGCCGGACCTGGCCAAAAATGCAAAAAATTAACGATGCCGGCATGGCAAAAAAATCCAAAAAATGATCGATGCCGGACCTGGCCAAAAATGCGAAAAATTAACGATGCCGGCATGGCAAAAAAATCCAAAAAATGATCGATGCCGGACCTGGCCAAAAATGCGAAAAATTAACGATGCCGGCATGGCAAAAAAATTCAAAAAATGAACAATGCCGGACCTGGCCAAAAATGCAAAAAATTAACGATGCCGGCATGGCAAAAAAATCCAAAAAATGATCGATGCCGGACCTGGCCAAAAATGCGAAAAATTAACGATGCCGGCATGGCAAAAAAATTCAAAAAATGATCGATGCCGGACCTGGCCAAAAATGCGAAAAATTAACGATGCCGGCATGGCAAAAAAATCCAAAAAATGATCGATGCCGGACCTGGCCAAAAATGCGAAAAATTAACGATGCCGGCATGGCAAAAAAATTCAAAAAAAGATCGATGCCGGACCTGGCCAAAAATGCGAAAAATTAACGATGCCGGCATGGCAAAAAAATTCAAAAAATGATCGATGCCGGACCTGGCCAAAAATGCGAAAAATTAACGATGCCGGCATGGCAAAAAAATTCCAAAAAATGATCGATGCCGGACCTGGCCAAAAATGCGAAAAATTAACGATGCCGGCATGGCAAAAAAATTCAAAAAATGAACAATGCCGGACCTGGCCAAAAATGCAAAAAATTAACGATGCCGGCATGGCAAAAAAATCCAAAAAATGATCGATGCCGGTCCTGGCCAAAAATGCGAAAAATTAACGATGCCGGCATGGCAAAAAAATTCAAAAAATGATCGATGCCGGACCTGGCCAAAAATGCGAAAAATTAACGATGCCGGCATGGCAAAAAAATTCAAAAAATGAACAATGGACCTGGCCAAAAATGCAAAAAATTAACGATGCCGGCATGGCAAAAAAATCCAAAAAATGATCGATGCCGGACCTGGCCAAAAATGCGAAAAATTAACGATGCCGGCATGGCAAAAAAATCCAAAAAATGATCGATGCCGGACCTGGCCAAAAATGCGAAAAATTAACGATGCCGGCATGGCAAAAAAATTCAAAAAATGAACAATGCCGGACCTGGCCAAAAATGCGAAAAATTAACGATGCCGGCATGGCAAAAAAATCCAAAAAATGATCGATGCCGGACCTGGCCAAAAATGCGAAAAATTAACGATGCCGGCATGGCAAAAAAATTCAAAAAATGAACAATGCCGGACCTGGCCAAAAATGCGAAAAATTAACGATGCCGGCATGGCAAAAAAATCCAAAAAATGATCGATGCCGGACCTGGCCAAAAATGCGAAAAATTAACGATGCCGGCATGGCAAAAAAATTCAAAAAATGATCGATGCCGGACCTGGCCAAAAATGCGAAAAATTAACGATGCCGGCATGGCAAAAAAATTCAAAAAATGATCGATGCCGGACCTGGCCAAAAATGCGAAAAATTAACGATGCCGGCATGGCAAAAAAATTCAAAAAATGATCGATGCCGGACCTGGCCAAAAATGCGAAAAATTAACGATGCCGGCATGGCAAAAAAATTCCAAAAAATGATCGATGCCGGACCTGGCCAAAAATGCGAAAAATTAACGATGCCGGCATGGCAAAAAAATTCAAAAAATGAACAATGCCGGACCTGGCCAAAAATGCAAAAAATTAACGATGCCGGCATGGCAAAAAAATCCAAAAAATGATCGATGCCGGTCCTGGCCAAAAATGCGAAAAATTAACGATGCCGGCATGGCAAAAAAATTCAAAAAATGATCGATGCCGGACCTGGCCAAAAATGCGAAAAATTAACGATGCCGGCATGGCAAAAAAATTCAAAAAATGAACAATGGACCTGGCCAAAAATGCAAAAAATTAACGATGCCGGCATGGCAAAAAAATCCAAAAAATGACCGATGCCGGACCTGGCCAAAAATGCGAAAAATTAACGATGCCGGCATGGCAAAAAAATCCAAAAAATGATCGATGCCGGACCTGGCCAAAAATGCGAAAAATTAACGATGCCGGCATGGCAAAAAAATTCACAAAATGAACAATGCCGGACCTGGCCAAAAATGCGAAAAATTAACGATGCCGGCATGGCAAAAAAATCCAAAAAATGATCGATGCCGGACCTGGCCAAAAATGCGAAAAATTAACGATGCCGGCATGGCAAAAAAATTCAAAAAATGAACAATGCCGGACCTGGCCAAAAATGCGAAAAATTAACGATGCCGGCATGGCAAAAAAATCCAAAAAATGATCGATGCCGGACCTGGCCAAAAATGCGAAAAATTAACGATGCCGGCATGGCAAAAAAATTCAAAAAATGATCGATGCCGGACCTGGCCAAAAATGCGAAAAATTAACGATGCCGGCATGGCAAAAAAATCCAAAAAATGATCGATGCCGGACCTGGCCAAAAATGCGAAAAATTAACGATGCCGGCATGGCAAAAAAATTCAAAAAATGAACAATGCCGGACCTGGCCAAAAATGCAAAAAATTAACGATGCCGGCATGGCAAAAAAATCCAAAAAATGATCGATGCCGGACCTGGCCAAAAATGCGAAACATTAACGATGCCGGCATGGCAAAAAATTAAAAAAATGAACAATGCCGGACCTGGCCAAAAATGCGAAAAATTAACGATGCCGGCATGGCAAAAAAATTCAAAAAATGAACAATGCCGGACCTGGCCAAAAATGCGAAAAATTAACGATGCCGGCATGGCAAAAAAATCCAAAAAATGATCGATGCCGGACCTGGCCAAAAATGCGAAAAATTAACGATGCCGGCATGGCAAAAAAATTCAAAAAATGAACAATGCCGGACCTGGCCAAAAATGCGAAAAATTAACGATGCCGGCATGGCAAAAAAATCCAAAAAATGATCGATGCCGGACCTGGCCAAAAATGCGAAAAATTAACGATGCCGGCATGGCAAAAAAATTCAAAAAATGAACAATGCCGGACCTGGCCAAAAATGCAAAAAAATTAACGATGCCGGCATGGCAACAAAATCCACAAAATGATCGATGCCGGACCTGGCCAAAAATGCGAAAAATTAACGATGCCGGCATGGCAAAAAAATTCAAAAAATGAACAATGCCGGACCTGGCCAAAAATGCGAAAAATTAACGATGCCGGCATGGCAAAAAAATTCAAAAAATGAACAATGCCGGTCCTGGCCAAAAATGCGAAAAATTAACGATGCCGGCATGGCAAAAAAATTAAAAAAATGAACAATGCCGGACCTGGCCAAAAATGCGAAAAATTAACGATGCCGGCATGGCAAAAAAATTCAAAAAATGAACAATGCCGGACCTGGCCAAAAATGCGAAAAATTAACGATGCCGGCATGGCAAAAAAATCCAAAAAATGATCGATGCCGGACCTGGCCAAAAATGCGAAAAATTAACGATGCCGGCATGGCAAAAAAATTCAAAAAATGAACAATGCCGGACCTGGCCAAAAATGCGAAAAATTAACGATGCCGGCATGGCAAAAAAATCCAAAAAATGATCGATGCCGGACCTGGCCAAAAATGCGAAAAATTAACGATGCCGGCATGGCAAAAAAATCCAAAAAATGATCGATGCCGGACCTGGCCAAAAATGCGAAAAATTAACGATGCCGGCATGGCAAAAAAATTCAAAAAATGAACAATGCCGGACCTGGCCAAAAATGCGAAAAATTAACGATGCCGGCATGGCAAAAAAATTCAAAAAATGATCGATGCCGGACCTGGCCAAAAATGCGAAAAATTAACGATGCCGGCATGGCAAAAAAATCCAAAAAATGATCGATGCCGGACCTGGCCAAAAATGCGAAAAATTAACGATGCCGGCATGGCAAAAAAATCCAAAAAATGATCGATGCCGGACCTGGCCAAAAATGCGAAAAATTAACGATGCCGGCATGGCAAAAAAATTCAAAAAATGAACAATGCCGGACCTGGCCAAAAATGCAAAAAATGAACGATGCCGGACCTGGCCAAAATTTGGACCTGGCCAAAAATGCGAAAAATTAACGATGCCGGCATGGCAAAAAAATTCAAAAAATGAACAATGCCGGACCTGGCCAAAAATCCAAAAAATGATCGATGCCGGACCTGGCCAAAAATGCGAAAAATTAACGATGGCAAAAAAATGCAAAAAATTAACGATGGCAAAAAAATTCAAAAAATGATCGATGCCGGACCTGGCCAAAAATGCGAAAAATGAACGATGCCGGCATGGCAAAAAAATTCAAAAAATGATCGATGCCGGACCTGGCCAAAAATGCGAAAAATTAACGATGCCGGCATGGCAAAAAAATTCAAAAAATGATCGATGCCGGACCTGGCCAAAAATACGAAAAATTAACGATGCCGGCATGGCAAAAAAATCCAAAAAATAATCGATGCCGGACCTGGCCAAAAATGCGAAAAATTAACGATGCCGGCATGGCAAAAAAATTCAAAAAATGAACAATGCCGGACCTGGCCAAAAATGCAAAAAATTAACGATGCCGGCATGGCAAAAAAATCCAAAAAATGATCGATGCCGGACCTGGCCAAAAATGCGAAAAATTAACGATGCCGGCATGGCAAAAAAATTCAAAAAATGATCGATGCCGGACCTGGCCAAAAATGCGAAAAATTAACGATGCCGGCATGGCAAAAAAATTCAAAAAATGAACAATGCCGGACCTGGCCAAAAATGCAAAAAATTAACGATGCCGGCATGGCAAAAAAATCCAAAAAATGATCGATGCCGGACCTGGCCAACAATGCGAAAAATTAACGATGCCGGCATGGCAAAAAAATCCAAAAAATGATCGATGCCGGACCTGGCCAAAAATGCGAAAAATTAACGATGCCGGCATGGCAAAAAAATTCAAAAAATGAACAATGCCGGACCTGGCCAAAAATGCAAAAAATTAACGATGCCGGCATGGCAAAAAAATCCAAAAAATGATCGATGCCGGACCTGGCCAAAAATGCGAAAAATTAACGATGCCGGCATGGCAAAAAAATTCAAAAAATGATCGATGCCGGACCTGGCCAAAAATGCGAAAAATTAACGATGCCGGCATGGCAAAAAAATCCAAAAAATGATCGATGCCGGACCTGGCCAAAAATGCGAAAAATTAACGATGCCGGCATGGCAAAAAAATCCAAAAAATGATCGATGCCGGACCTGGCCAAAAATGCGAAAAATTAACGATGCCGGCATGGCAAAAAAATTCAAAAAATGAACAATGCCGGACCTGGCCAAAAATGCAAAAAATGAACGATGCCGGCATGGCAAAAAAATTCAAAAAATGATCGATGCCGGATCTGGCCAAAAATGCGAAAAATTAACGATGCCGGCATGGCAAAAAAATTCAAAAAATGATCGATGCCGGACCTGGCCAAAAATGCGAAAAATTAACGATGCCGGCATGGCAAAAAAATTCCAAAAAATGATCGATGCCGGACCTGGCCAAAAATGCGAAAAATTAACGATGCCGGCATGGCAAAAAAATTCAAAAAATGAACAATGCCGGACCTGGCCAAAAATGCAAAAAATTAACGATGCCGGCATGGCAAAAAAATCCAAAAAATGATCGATGCCGGACCTGGCCAAAAATGCGAAAAATTAACGATGCCGGCATGGCAAAAAAATTCAAAAAATGATCGATGCCGGACCTGGCCAAAAATGCGAAAAATTAACGATGCCGGCATGGCAAAAAAATTTAAAAAATGAACAATGCCGGACCTGGCCAAAAATGCAAAAAATTAACGATGCCGGCATGGCAAAAAAATCCAAAAAATGATCGATGCCGGACCTGGCCAAAAATGCGAAAAATTAACGATGCCGGCATGGCAAAAAAATCCAAAAAATGATCGATGCCGGACCTGGCCAAAAATGCGAAAAATTAACGATGCCGGCATGGCAAAAAAATTCAAAAAATGAACAATGCCGGACCTGGCCAAAAATGCAAAAAATTAACGATGCCGGCATGGCAAAAAAATCCAAAAAATGATCGATGCCGGACCTGGCCAAAAATGCGAAAAATTAACGATGCCGGCATGGCAAAAAAATTCAAAAAATGAACAATGCCGGACCTGGCCAAAAATGCGAAAAATTAACGATGCCGGCATGGCAAAAAAATTCAAAAAATGATCGATGCCGGACCTGGCCAAAAATGCGAAAAATTAACGATGCCGGCATGGCAAAAAAATTCAAAAAATGAACAATGCCGGACCTGGCCAAAAATGCGAAAAATTAACGATGCCGGCATGGCAAAAAAATCCAAAAAATGATCGATGCCGGACCTGGCCAAAAATGCGAAAAATTAACGATGCCGGCATGGCAAAAAAATTCAAAAAATGATCGATGCCGGACCTGGCCAAAAATGCGAAAAATTAACGATGCCGGCATGGCAAAAAAATCCAAAAAATGATCGATGCCGGACCTGGCCAAAAATGCGAAAAATTAACGATGCCGGCATGGCAAAAAAATTCAAAAAATGAACAATGCCGGACCTGGCCAAAAATGCAAAAAATTAACGATGCCGGCATGGCAAAAAAATCCAAAAAATGATCGATGCCGGACCTGGCCAAAAATGCGAAAAATTAACGATGCCGGCATGGCAAAAAATTAAAAAAATGAACAATGCCGGACCTGGCCAAAAATGCGAAAAATTAACGATGCCGGCATGGCAAAAAAATTAAAAAAATGAACAATGCCGGACCTGGCCAAAAATGCGAAAAATTAACGATGCCGGCATGGCAAAAAAATTCAAAAAATGAACAATGCCGGACCTGGCCAAAAATGCGAAAAATTAACGATGCCGGCATGGCAAAAAAATCCAAAAAATGATCGATGCCGGACCTGGCCAAAAATGCGAAAAATTAACGATGCCGGCATGGCAAAAATGATCGATGCCGGACCTGGCCAAAAATGCGAAAAATTAACGATGCCGGCATGGAAAAAAAATTCAAAAAATGAACAATGCCGGACCTGGCCAAAAATGCAAAAAAATTAACGATGCCGGCATGGCAAAAAAATCCAAAAAATGATCGATGCCGGACCTGGCCAAAAATGCGAAAAATTAACGATGCCGGCATGGCAAAAAAATTCAAAAAATGAACAATGCCGGACCTGGCCAAAAATGCGAAAAATTAACGATGCCGGCATGGCAAAAAAATCCAAAAAATGATCGATGCCGGTCCTGGCCAAAAATGCGAAAAATTAGCGATGCCGGCATGGCAAAAAAATTAAAAAAATGAACAATGCCGGACCTGGCCAAAAATGCGAAAAATTAACGATGCCGGCATGGCAAAAAAATTCAAAAAATGAACAATGCCGGATCTGGCCAAAAATGCGAAAAATTAACGATGCCGGCATGGCAAAAAAATTCAAAAAATGAACAATGCCGGACCTGGCCAAAAATGCGAAAAATTAACGATGCCGGCATGGCAAAAAAATTCAAAAAATGATCGATGCCGGACCTGGCCAAAAATGCGAAAAATTAACGATGCCGGCATGGCAAAAAAATTCAAAAAATGAACAATGCCGGACCTGGCCAAAAATGCGAAAAATTAACGATGCCGGCATGGCAAAAAAATTCAAAAAATGAACAATGCCGGATCTGGCCAAAAATGCGAAAAATTAACGATGCCGGCATGGCAAAAAAATCCAAAAAATGATCGATGCCGGACCTGGCCAAAAATGCGAAAAATTAACGATGCCGGCATGGCAAAAAAATTCAAAAAATGAACAATGCCGGACCTGGCCAAAAATGCGAAAAATTAACGATGCCGGCATGGCAAAAAAATCCAAAAAATGATCGATGCCGGACCTGGCCAAAAATGCGAAAAATTAACGATGCCGGCATGGCAAAAAAATCCAAAAAATGATCGATGCCGGACCTGGCCAAAAATGCGAAAAATTAACGATGGCGGCATGGCAAAAAAATTCAAAAAATGAACAATGCCGGACCTGGCCAAAAATGCAAAAAATTAACGATGCCGGCATGGCAAAAAAATCCAAAAAATGATCGATGCCGGACCTGGCCAAAAATGCGAAAAATTAACGATGCCGGCATGGCAAAAAAATTCAAAAAATGAACAATGCCGGACCTGGCCAAAAATGCGAAAAATTAACGATGCCGGCATGGCAAAAAATTCAAAAAATGATCGATGCCGGACCTGGCCAAAAATGCGAAAAATTAACGATGCCGGCATGGCAAAAAAATTCAAAAAATGAACAATGCCGGACCTGGCCAAAAATGCGAAAAATCAACGATGCCGGCATGGCAAAAAAATCCAAAAAATGATCGATGCCGGACCTGGCCAAAAATGCGAAAAATTAACGATGCCGGCATGGCAAAAAAATTCAAAAAATGATCGATGCCGGACCTGATCGATGCCGGACCTGGCCAAAAATGCGAATGATCGATGCATGGCAAAAAATTAAAAAATGAACAATGCCGGACCTGGCCAAAAATGCGAAAAATTAACGATGCCGGCATGGCAAAAAAATTAAAAAAATGAACAATGCCGGACCTGGCCAAAAATGCGAAAAATTAACGATGCCGGCATGGCAAAAAAATTCAAAAAATGAACAATGCCGGACCTGGCCAAAAATGCGAAAAATTAACGATGCCGGCATGGCAAAAAAATCCAAAAAATGATCGATGCCGGACCTGGCCAAAAATGCGAAAAATTAACGATGCCGGCATGGCAAAAATGATCGATGCCGGACCTGGCCAAAAATGCGAAAAATTAACGATGCCGGCATGGAAAAAAAATTCAAAAAATGAACAATGCCGGACCTGGCCAAAAATGCAAAAAAATTAACGATGCCGGCATGGCAAAAAAATCCAAAAAATGATCGATGCCGGACCTGGCCAAAAATGCGAAAAATTAACGATGCCGGCATGGCAAAAAAATTCAAAAAATGAACAATGCCGGACCTGGCCAAAAATGCGAAAAATTAACGATGCCGGCATGGCAAAAAAATTCAAAAAATGAACAATGCCGGTCCTGGCCAAAAATGCGAAAAATTAGCGATGCCGGCATGGCAAAAAAATTAAAAAAATGAACAATGCCGGACCTGGCCAAAAATGCGAAAAATTAACGATGCCGGCATGGCAAAAAAATTCAAAAAATGAACAATGCCGGATCTGGCCAAAAATGCGAAAAATTAACGATGCCGGCATGGCAAAAAAATTCAAAAAATGAACAATGCCGGACCTGGCCAAAAATGCGAAAAATTAACGATGCCGGCATGGCAAAAAAATTCAAAAAATGATCGATGCCGGACCTGGCCAAAAATGCGAAAAATTAACGATGCCGGCATGGCAAAAAAATTCAAAAAATGAACAATGCCGGACCTGGCCAAAAATGCGAAAAATTAACGATGCCGGCATGGCAAAAAAATTCAAAAAATGAACAATGCCGGACCTGGCCAAAAATGCGAAAAATTAACGATGCCGGCATGGCAAAAAACTCCACAAAATGAACAATGCCGGATCTGGCCAAAAATGCGAAAAATTAACGATGCCGGCATGGCAAAAAATTAAAAAAATGAACAATGCCGGACCTAGCCAAAAATGCGAAAAATTAACGATGCCGGCATGGCAAAAAAATTCAAAAAATGAACAATGCCGGATCTGGCCAAAAATGCGAAAAATTAACGATGCCGGCATGGCAAAAAAATTCAAAAAATGAACAATGCCGGACCTGGCCAAAAATGCGAAAAATTAACGATGCCGGCATGGCAAAAAAATTCAAAAAATGATCGATGCCGGACCTGGCCAAAAATGCGAAAAATTAACGATGTCGGCATGGCAAAAAAATTCAAAAAATGAACAATGCCGGACCTGGCCAAAAATGCGAAAAATTAACGATCCGGCATGGCAAAGAAATTCAAAAAATGATCGATGCCGGACCTGGCCAAAAATGCGAAAAATTAACGATGCCGGCATGGCAAAAAAATCCAAAAAATGATCGATGCCGGACCTGGCCAAAAATGCGAAAAATTAACGATGCCGGCATGGCAAAAAAATCCAAAAAATGATCAATGCCGGACCTGGCCAAAAATGCGAAAAATTAACGATGCCGGCATGGCAAAAAATTAAAAAAATGAACAATGCCGGACCTGGCCAAAAATGCGAAAAATTAACGATGTCGGCATGGCAAAAAAATTAAAAAAATGAACAATGCCGGACCTGGCCAAAAATGCGAAAAATTAACGATGCCGGCATGGCAAAAAAATTCAAAAAATGAACAATGCCGGACCTGGCCAAAAATGCGAAAAATTAACGATGCCGGCATGGCAAAAAAATCCAAAAAATGATCGATGCCGGACCTGGCCAAAAATGCGAAAAATTAACGATGCCGGCATGGCAAAAAAATTCAAAAAATGAACAATGCCGGACCTGGCCAAAAATGCAAAAAAATTAACGATGCCGGCATGGCAAAAAAATCCAAAAAATGATCGATGCCGGACCTGGCCAAAAATGCGAAAAATTAACGATGCCGGCATGGCAAAAAAATTCAAAAAATGAACAATGCCGGACCTGGCCAAAAATGCGAAAAATTAACGATGCCGGCATGGCAAAAAAATTCAAAAAATGAACCATGCCGGTCCTGGCCAAAAATGCGAAAAATTAGCGATGCCGGCATGGCAAAAAAATTAAAAAAATGAACAATGCCGGACCTGGCCAAAAATGCGAAAAATTAACGATGCCGGCATGGCAAAAAAATTCAAAAAATGAACAATGCCGGATCTGGCCAAAAATGCGAAAAATTAACGATGCCGGCATGGCAAAAAAATTCAAAAAATGAACAATGCCGGACCTGGCCAAAAATGCGAAAAATTAACGATGCCGGCATGGCAAAAAAATTCAAAAAATGATCGATGCCGGACCTGGCCAAAAATGCGAAAAATTAACGATGCCGGCATGGCAAAAAAATTCAAAAAATGAACAATGCCGGACCTGGCCAAAAATGCGAAAAATTAACGATGCCGGCATGGCAAAAAAATTCAAAAAATGAACAATGCCGGACCTGGCCAAAAATGCGAAAAATTAACGATGCCGGCATGGCAAAAAACTCCAAAAAATGAACAATGCCGGATCTGGCCAAAAATGCGAAAAATTAACGATGCCGGCATGGCAAAAAATTAAAAAAATGAACAATGCCGGACCTGGCCAAAAATGCGAAAAATTAACGATGCCGGCATGGCAAAAAAATTCAAAAAATGAACAATGCCGGATCTGGCCAAAAATGCGAAAAATTAACGATGCCGGCATGGCAAAAAAATTCAAAAAATGAACAATGCCGGACCTGGCCAAAAATGCGAAAAATTAACGATGCCGGCATGGCAAAAAAATTCAAAAAATGATCGATGCCGGACCTGGCCAAAAATGCGAAAAATTAACGATGTCGGCATGGCAAAAAAATTCAAAAAATGAACAATGCCGGACCTGGCCAAAAATGCGAAAAATTAACGATCCGGCATGGCAAAGAAATTCAAAAAATGATCGATGCCGGACCTGGCCAAAAATGCGAAAAATTAACGATGCCGGCATGGCAAAAAAATCCAAAAAATGATCGATGCCGGACCTGGCCAAAAATGCGAAAAATTAACGATGCCGGCATGGCAAAAAAATTCAAAAAATGAACAATGCCGGATCTGGCCAAAAATGCGAAAAATTAACGATGCCGGCATGGCAAAAAAATCCAAAAAATGATCGATGCCGGACCTGGCCAAAAATGCGAAAAATTAACGATGCCGGCATGGCAAAAAAATTCAAAAAATGAACAATGCCGGACCTGGCCAAAAATGCGAAAAATTAACGATGCCGGCATGGCAAAAAAATCCAAAAAATGATCGATGCCGGACCTGGCCAAAAATGCGAAAAATTAACGATGCCGGCATGGCAAAAAAATCCAAAAAATGATCGATGCCTGACCTGGCCAAAAATGCGAAAAATTAACGATGCCGGCATGGCAAAAAAATTCAAAAAATGAACAATGCCGGACCTGGCCAAAAATGCGAAAAATTAACGATGCCGGCATGGCAAAAAAATCCAAAAAATGATCGATGCCGGACCTGGCCAAAAATGCGAAAAATTAACGATGCCGGCATGGCAAAAAAATTCAAAAAATGAACAATGCCGGACCTGGCCAAAAATGCAAAAAATTAACGATGCCGGCATGGCAAAAAAATTCAAAAAATGAAATTAACGATGCCGGCATGGCAAAAAAATCCAAAAAATGATCGATGCCGGACCTGGCCAAAAATGCGAAAAATTAACGATGCCGGCTTGGCAAAAAAATTCAAAAAATGATCGATGCCGGACCTGGCCAAAAATGCGAAAAATTAACGATGCCAGCATGGCAAAAAAATCCAAAAAATGATCGATGCCGGACCTGGCCAAAAATGCGAAAAATTAACGATGCCGGCATGGCAAAAAAATTCAAAAAATGAACAATGCCGGACCTGGCCAAAAATGCGAAAAATTAACGATGCCGGCATGGCAAAAAAATCCAAAAAATGATCGATGCCGGACCTGGCCAAAAATGCGAAAAATTAACGATGCCGGCATGGCAAAAAAATCCAAAAAATGATCGATGCCGGACCTGGCCAAAAATGCGAAAAATTAACGATGCCGGCATGGCAAAAAAATCCAAAAAATGATCGATGCCGGACCTGGCCAAAAATGCGAAAAATTAACGATGCCGGCATGGCAAAAAAATCCAAAAAATGATCGATGCCGGACCCGGCCAAAAATGCGAAAAATTAACGATGCCGGCATGGCAAAAAAATTCAAAAAATGAACAATGCCGGACCTGGCCAAAAATGCGAAAAATTAACGATGCCGGCATGGCAAAAAAATCCAAAAAATGATCGATGCCGGACCTGGCCAAAAATGCGAAAAATTAACGATGCCGGCATGGCAAAAAAATTCAAAAAATGAACAATGCCGGATCTGGCCAAAAATGCGAAAAATTAACGATGCCGGCATGGCAAAAAAATCCAAAAAATGATCGATGCCGGACCTGGCCAAAAATGCGAAAAATTAACGATGCCGGCATGGCAAAAAAATTCAAAAAATGAACAATGCCGGACCTGGCCAAAAATGCGAAAAATTAACGATGCCGGCATGGCAAAAAAATCCAAAAAATGATCGATGCCGGACCTGGCCAAAAATGCGAAAAATTAACGATGCCGGCATGGCAAAAAAATCCAAAAAATGATCGATGCCGGACCTGGCCAAAAATGCGAAAAATTAACGATGCCGGCATGGCAAAAAAATCCAAAAAATGATCGATGCCGGACCTGGCCAAAAATGCGAAAAATTAACGATGCCGGCATGGCAAAAAAATTCAAAAAATGATCGATGCCGGACCTGGCCAAAAATGCGAAAAATTAACGATGCCGGCATGGCAAAAAAATCCAAAAAATGATCGATGCCGGACCTGGCCAAAAATGCGAAAAATTAACGATGCCGGCATGGCAAAAAAATTCAAAAAATGAACAATGCCGGACCTGGCCAAAAATGCGAAAAATTAACGATGCCGGCATGGCAAAAAAATCCAAAAAATGATCGATGCCGGACCTGGCCAAAAATGCGAAAAATTAACGATGCCGGCATGGCAAAAAAATCCAAAAAATGATCGATGCCGGACCTGGCCAAAAATGCGAAAAATTAACGATGCCGGCATGGCAAAAAATTAAAAAAATGAACAATGCCGGACCTGGCCAAAAATGCGAAAAATTAACGATGCCGGCATGGCCAAAAAATTCAAAAAATGAACAATGCCGGATCTGGCCAAAAATGCGAAAAATTAACGATGCCGGCATGGCAAAAAAATTCAAAAAATGAACAATGCCGGACCTGGCCAAAAATGCGAAAAATAACGATGCCGGCATGGCAAAAAAATTCAAAAAATGAACAATGCCGGACCTGGCCAAAAATGCGAAAAATTAACGATGCCGGCATGGCAAAAAAATCCAAAAAATGATCGATGCCGGACCTGGCCAAAAATGCGAAAAATTAACGATGCCGGCATGGCAAAAAAATGCAAAAAATGATCCATGCCGGACCTGGCCAAAAATGCGAAAAATTAACGATGCCGGCATGGCAAAAAAATTCAAAAAATGATCGATGCCGGACCTGGCCAAAAATGCGAAAAATTAACGATGCCGGCATGGCAAAAAAATCCAAAAAATGATCGATGCCGGACCTGGCCAAAAATGCGAAAAATTAACGATGCCGGCATGGCAAAAAAATTCAAAAAATGAACAATGCCGGACCTGGCCAAAAATGCGAAAAATTAACGATGCCGGCATGGCAAAAAAATCCAAAAAATGATCGATGCCGGACCTGGCCAAAAATGCGAAAAATTAACGATGCCGGCATGGCAAAAAAATCCAAAAAATGATCGATGCCGGACCTGGCCAAAAATGCGAAAAATTAACGATGCCGGCATGGCAAAAAAATCCAAAAAATGATCGATGCCGGACCTGGCCAAAAATGCGAAAAATTAACGATGCCGGCATGGCAAAAAAATTCAAAAAATGAACAATGCCGGACCTGGCCAAAAATGCAAAAAATTAACGATGCCGGCATGGCAAAAAAATTCAAAAAATGAAATTAACGATGCCGGCATGGCAAAAAAATCCAAAAAATGATCGATGCCGGACCTGGCCAAAAATGCGAAAAATTAACGATGCCGGCTTGGCAAAAAAATTCAAAAAATGATCGATGCCGGACCTGGCCAAAAATGCGAAAAATTAACGATGCCAGCATGGCAAAAAAATCCAAAAAATGATCGATGCCGGACCTGGCCAAAAATGCGAAAAATTAACGATGCCGGCATGGCAAAAAAATTCAAAAAATGAACAATGCCGGACCTGGCCAAAAATGCGAAAAATTAACGATGCCGGCATGGCAAAAAAATCCAAAAAATGATCGATGCCGGACCTGGCCAAAAATGCGAAAAATTAACGATGCCGGCATGGCAAAAAAATCCAAAAAATGATCGATGCCGGACCTGGCCAAAAATGCGAAAAATTAACGATGCCGGCATGGCAAAAAAATCCAAAAAATGATCGATGCCGGACCTGGCCAAAAATGCGAAAAATTAACGATGCCGGCATGGCAAAAAAATCCAAAAAATGATCGATGCCGGACCCGGCCAAAAATGCGAAAAATTAACGATGCCGGCATGGCAAAAAAATTCAAAAAATGAACAATGCCGGACCTGGCCAAAAATGCGAAAAATTAACGATGCCGGCATGGCAAAAAAATCCAAAAAATGATCGATGCCGGACCTGGCCAAAAATGCGAAAAATTAACGATGCCGGCATGGCAAAAAAATTCAAAAAATGAACAATGCCGGATCTGGCCAAAAATGCGAAAAATTAACGATGCCGGCATGGCAAAAAAATCCAAAAAATGATCGATGCCGGACCTGGCCAAAAATGCGAAAAATTAACGATGCCGGCATGGCAAAAAAATTCAAAAAATGAACAATGCCGGACCTGGCCAAAAATGCGAAAAATTAACGATGCCGGCATGGCAAAAAAATCCAAAAAATGATCGATGCCGGACCTGGCCAAAAATGCGAAAAATTAACGATGCCGGCATGGCAAAAAAATCCAAAAAATGATCGATGCCGGACCTGGCCAAAAATGCGAAAAATTAACGATGCCGGCATGGCAAAAAAATCCAAAAAATGATCGATGCCGGACCTGGCCAAAAATGCGAAAAATTAACGATGCCGGCATGGCAAAAAAATTCAAAAAATGATCGATGCCGGACCTGGCCAAAAATGCGAAAAATTAACGATGCCGGCATGGCAAAAAAATCCAAAAAATGATCGATGCCGGACCTGGCCAAAAATGCGAAAAATTAACGATGCCGGCATGGCAAAAAAATTCAAAAAATGAACAATGCCGGACCTGGCCAAAAATGCGAAAAATTAACGATGCCGGCATGGCAAAAAAATCCAAAAAATGATCGATGCCGGACCTGGCCAAAAATGCGAAAAATTAACGATGCCGGCATGGCAAAAAAATCCAAAAAATGATCGATGCCGGACCTGGCCAAAAATGCGAAAAATTAACGATGCCGGCATGGCAAAAAATTAAAAAAATGAACAATGCCGGACCTGGCCAAAAATGCGAAAAATTAACGATGCCGGCATGGCCAAAAAATTCAAAAAATGAACAATGCCGGATCTGGCCAAAAATGCGAAAAATTAACGATGCCGGCATGGCAAAAAAATTCAAAAAATGAACAATGCCGGACCTGGCCAAAAATGCGAAAAATAACGATGCCGGCATGGCAAAAAAATTCAAAAAATGAACAATGCCGGACCTGGCCAAAAATGCGAAAAATTAACGATGCCGGCATGGCAAAAAAATCCAAAAAATGATCGATGCCGGACCTGGCCAAAAATGCGAAAAATTAACGATGCCGGCATGGCAAAAAAATGCAAAAAATGATCCATGCCGGACCTGGCCAAAAATGCGAAAAATTAACGATGCCGGCATGGCAAAAAAATTCAAAAAATGATCGATGCCGGACCTGGCCAAAAATGCGAAAAATTAACGATGCCGGCATGGCAAAAAAATCCAAAAAATGATCGATGCCGGACCTGGCCAAAAATGCGAAAAATTAACGATGCCGGCATGGCAAAAAAATTCAAAAAATGAACAATGCCGGACCTGGCCAAAAATGCGAAAAATTAACGATGCCGGCATGGCAAAAAAATCCAAAAAATGATCGATGCCGGACCTGGCCAAAAATGCGAAAAATTAACGATGCCGGCATGGCAAAAAAATCCAAAAAATGATCGATGCCGGACCTGGCCAAAAATGCGAAAAATTAACGATGCCGGCATGGCAAAAAAATTCAAAAAATGAACAATGCCGGACCTGGCCACAAATGCGAAAAATTAACGATGCCGGCATGGCAAAAAAATCCAAAAAATGATCGATGCCGGACCTGGCCAAAAATGCGAAAAATTAACGATGCCGGCATGGCAAAAAATTAAAAAAATGAACAATGCCGGATCTGGCCAAAAATGCAAAAAATTAACGATGCCGGCATGGCAAAAAAATTCAAAAAATGAACAATGCCGGACCTGGCCAAAAATGCGAAAAATTAACGATGCCGGCATGGCAAAAAAATTCAAAAAATGAACAATGCCGGACCTGGCCAAAAATGCGAAAAATTAACGATGCCGGCATGGCAAAAAAATCCAAAAAATTATCGATGCCGGACCTGGCCAAAAATGCGAAAAATTAACGATGCCGGCATGGCAAAAAAATCCAAAAAATGATCGATGCCGGACCTGGCCAAAAATGCGAAAAATTAACGATGCCGGCATGGCAAAAAAATTCAAAAAATGATCGATGCCGGACCTGGCCAAAAATGCGAAAAATTAACGATGCCGGCATGGCAAAAAAATCCAAAAAATGATCGATGCCGGACCTGGCCAAAAATGCGAAAAATTAACGATGCCGGCATGGCAAAAAAATTCAAAAAATGAACAATGCCGGACCTGGCCAAAAATGCGAAAAATTAACGATGCCGGCATGGCAAAAAAATCCAAAAAATGATCGATGCCGGACCCGGCCAAAAATGCGAAAAATTAACGATGCCGGCATGGCAAAAAAATTCAAAAAATGAACAATGCCGGACCTGGCCAAAAATGCGAAAAATTAACGATGCCGGCATGGCAAAAAAATCCAAAAAATGATCGATGCCGGACCTGGCCAAAAATGCGAAAAATTAACGATGCCGGCATGGCAAAAAAATTCAAAAAATGAACAATGCCGGATCTGGCCAAAAATGCGAAAAATTAACGATGCCGGCATGGCAAAAAAATCCAAAAAATGATCGATGCCGGACCTGGCCAAAAATGCGAAAAATTAACGATGCCGGCATGGCAAAAAAATCCAAAAAATGATCGATGCCGGACCTGGCCAAAAATGCGAAAAATTAACGATGCCGGCATGGCAAAAAAATTCAAAAAATGATCGATGCCGGACCTGGCCAAAAATGCGAAAAATTAACGATGCCGGCATGGCAAAAAAATCCAAAAAATGATCGATGCCGGACCTGGCCAAAAATGCGAAAAATTAACGATGCCGGCATGGCAAAAAAATTCAAAAAATGAACAATGCCGGACCTGGCCAAAAATGCGAAAAATTAACGATGCCGGCATGGCAAAAAAATCCAAAAAATGATCGATGCCGGACCCGGCCAAAAATGCGAAAAATTAACGATGCCGGCATGGCAAAAAAATTCAAAAAATGAACAATGCCGGACCTGGCCAAAAATGCGAAAAATTAACGATGCCGGCATGGCAAAAAAATCCAAAAAATGATCGATGCCGGACCTGGCCAAAAATGCGAAAAATTAACGATGCCGGCATGGCAAAAAAATTCAAAAAATGAACAATGCCGGATCTGGCCAAAAATGCGAAAAATTAACGATGCCGGCATGGCAAAAAAATCCAAAAAATGATCGATGCCGGACCTGGCCAAAAATGCGAAAAATTAACGATGCCGGCATGGCAAAAAAATTCAAAAAATGAACAATGCCGGACCTGGCCAAAAATGCGAAAAATTAACGATGCCGGCATGGCAAAAAAATCCAAAAAATGATCGATGCCGGACCTGGCCAAAAATGCGAAAAATTAACGATGCCGGCATGGCAAAAAAATCCAAAAAATGATCGATGCCGGACCTGGCCAAAAATGCGAAAAATTAACGATGCCGGCATGGCAAAAAAATCCAAAAAATGATCGATGCCGGACCTGGCCAAAAATGCGAAAAATTAACGATGCCGGCATGGCAAAAAAATTCAAAAAATGATCGATGCCGGACCTGGCCAAAAATGCGAAAAATTAACGATGCCGGCATGGCAAAAAAATCCAAAAAATGATCGATGCCGGACCTGGCCAAAAATGCGAAAAATTAACGATGCCGGCATGGCAAAAAGATTCAAAAAATGAACAATGCCGGACCTGGCCAAAAATGCGAAAAATTAACGATGCCGGCATGGCAAAAAAATCCAAAAAATGATCGATGCCGGACCTGGCCAAAAATGCGAAAAATTAACGATGCCGGCATGGCAAAAAAATCCAAAAAATGATCGATGCCGGACCTGGCCAAAAATGCGAAAAATTAACGATGCCGGCATGGCAAAAAATTAAAAAAATGAACAATGCCGGACCTGGCCAAAAATGCGAAAAATTAACGATGCCGGCATGGCCAAAAAATTCAAAAAATGAACAATGCCGGATCTGGCCAAAAATGCGAAAAATTAACGATGCCGGCATGGCAAAAAAATTCAAAAAATGAACAATGCCGGACCTGGCCAAAAATGCGAAAAATAACGATGCCGGCATGGCAAAAAAATTCAAAAAATGAACAATGCCGGACCTGGCCAAAAATGCGAAAAATTAACGATGCCGGCATGGCAAAAAAATCCAAAAAATGATCGATGCCGGACCTGGCCAAAAATGCGAAAAATTAACGATGCCGGCATGGCAAAAAAATGCAAAAAATGATCCATGCCGGACCTGGCCAAAAATGCGAAAAATTAACGATGCCGGCATGGCAAAAAAATTCAAAAAATGATCGATGCCGGACCTGGCCAAAAATGCGAAAAATTAACGATGCCGGCATGGCAAAAAAATCCAAAAAATGATCGATGCCGGACCTGGCCAAAAATGCGAAAAATTAACGATGCCGGCATGGCAAAAAAATTCAAAAAATGAACAATGCCGGACCTGGCCAAAAATGCGAAAAATTAACGATGCCGGCATGGCAAAAAAATCCAAAAAATGATCGATGCCGGACCTGGCCAAAAATGCGAAAAATTAACGATGCCGGCATGGCAAAAAAATCCAAAAAATGATCGATGCCGGACCTGGCCAAAAATGCGAAAAATTAACGATGCCGGCATGGCAAAAAAATTCAAAAAATGAACAATGCCGGACCTGGCCACAAATGCGAAAAATTAACGATGCCGGCATGGCAAAAAAATCCAAAAAATGATCGATGCCGGACCTGGCCAAAAATGCGAAAAATTAACGATGCCGGCATGGCAAAAAATTAAAAAAATGAACAATGCCGGATCTGGCCAAAAATGCGAAAAATTAACGATGCCGGCATGGCAAAAAAATTCAAAAAATGAACAATGCCGGACCTGGCCAAAAATGCGAAAAATTAACGATGCCGGCATGGCAAAAAAATTCAAAAAATGAACAATGCCGGACCTGGCCAAAAATGCGAAAAATTAACGATGCCGGCATGGCAAAAAAATCCAAAAAATGATCGATGCCGGACCTGGCCAAAAATGCGAAAAATTAACGATGCCGGCATGGCAAAAAAATCCAAAAAATGATCGATGCCGGACCTGGCCAAAAATGCGAAAAATTAACGATGCCGGCATGGCAAAAAAATTCAAAAAATGATCGATGCCGGACCTGGCCAAAAATGCGAAAAATTAACGATGCCGGCATGGCAAAAAAATCCAAAAAATGATCGATGCCGGACCTGGCCAAAAATGCGAAAAATTAACGATGCCGGCATGGCAAAAAAATTCAAAAAATGAACAATGCCGGACCTGGCCAAAAATGCGAAAAATTAACGATGCCGGCATGGCAAAAAAATCCAAAAAATGATCGATGCCGGACCTGGCCAAAAATGCGAAAAATTAACGATGCCGGCATGGGAAAAATATCCAAAAAATGATCGATGCCGGACCTGGCTAAAAATGCGAAAAATTAACGATGCCGGCATGGCAAAAAAATTCAAAAAATGAACAATGCCGGACCTGGCCAAAAATGCGAAAAATTAACGATGCCGGCATGGCAAAAAAATCCAAAAAATGATCGATGCCGGACCTGGCCAAAAATGCGAAAAATTAACGATGCCGGCATGGCAAAAAAATTCAAAAAATGAACAATGCCGGACCTGGCCAAAAATGCGAAAAATTAACGATGCCGGCATGGCAAAAAAATCCAAAAAATGATCGATGCCGGACCTGGCCAAAAATGCGAAAAATTAACGATGCCGGCATGGCAAAAAAATCCAAAAAATGATCGATGCCGGACCTGGCCAAAAATGCGAAAAATTAACGATGCCGGCATGGCAAAAAAATTCAAAAAATGAACAATGCCGGACCTGGCCAAAAATGCGAAAAATTAACGATGCCGGCATGGCAAAAAAATCCAAAAAATGATCGATGCCGGACCTGGCCAAAAATGCGAAAAATTAACGATGCCGGCATGGCAAAAAAATCCAAAAAATGATCGATGCCGGACCTGGCCAAAAATGCGAAAAATTAACGATGCCGGCATGGCAAAAAACTCCAAAAAATAATCGATGCCGGACCTGGCCAAAAATGCGAAAAATTAACGATGCCGGCATGGCAAAAAAATTCAAAAAATGAACAATGCCGGACCTGGCCAAAAATGCGAAAAATTAACGATGCCGGCATGGCAAAAAAATCCAAAAAATGATCGATGCCGGACCTGGCCAAAAATGCGAAAAATTAACGATGCCGGCATGGCAAAAAAATTCAAAAAATGAACAATGCCGGACCTGGCCAAAAATGCAAAAAATTAACGATGCCGGCATGGCAAAAAAATTCAAAAAATGAACAATGCCGGATCTGGCCAAAAATGCGAAAAATTAACGATGCCGGCATGGCAAAAAAATCCAAAAAATGATCGATGCCGGACCTGGCCAAAAATGCGAAAAATTAACGATGCCGGCATGGCAAAAAAATCCAAAAAATGATCGATGCCGGACCTGGCCAAAAATGCGAAAAATTAACGATGCCGGCATGGCAAAAAAATTCAAAAAATGATCGATGCCGGACCTGGCCAAAAATGCGAAAAATTAACGATGCCGGCATGGCAAAAAAATCCAAAAAATGATCGATGCCGGACCTGGCCAAAAATGCGAAAAATTAACGATGCCGGCATGGCAAAAAAATTCAAAAAATGAACAATGCCGGACCTGGCCAAAAATGCGAAAAATTAACGATGCCGGCATGGCAAAAAACTCCAAAAAATAATCGATGCCGGACCTGGCCAAAAATGCGAAAAATTAACGATGCCGGCATGGCAAAAAAATTCAAAAAATGAACAATGCCGGACCTGGCCAAAAATGCGAAAAATTAACGATGCCGGCATGGCAAAAAAATCCAAAAAATGATCGATGCCGGACCTGGCCAAAAATGCGAAAAATTAACGATGCCGGCATGGCAAAAAAATTCAAAAAATGAACAATGCCGGACCTGGCCAAAAATGCAAAAAATTAACGATGCCGGCATGGCAAAAAAATTCAAAAAATGAACAATGCCGGATCTGGCCAAAAATGCGAAAAATTAACGATGCCGGCATGGCAAAAAAATCCAAAAAATGATCGATGCCGGACCTGGCCAAAAATGCGAAAAATTAACGATGCCGGCATGGCAAAAAAATCCAAAAAATGATCGATGCCGGACCTGGCCAAAAATGCGAAAAATTAACGATGCCGGCATGGCAAAAAAATTCAAAAAATGATCGATGCCGGACCTGGCCAAAAATGCGAAAAATTAACGATGCCGGCATGGCAAAAAAATCCAAAAAATGATCGATGCCGGACCTGGCCAAAAATGCGAAAAATTAACGATGCCGGCATGGCAAAAAAATTCAAAAAATGAACAATGCCGGACCTGGCCAAAAATGCAAAAAATTAACGATGCCGGCATGGCAAAAAAATTCAAAAAATGAACAATGCCGGATCTGGCCAAAAATGCGAAAAATTAACGATGCCGGCATGGCAAAAAAATCCAAAAAATGATCGATGCCGGACCTGGCCAAAAATGCGAAAAATTAACGATGCCGGCATGGCAAAAAAATCCAAAAAATGATCGATGCCGGACCTGGCCAAAAATGCGAAAAATTAACGATGCCGGCATGGAAAAAAAATTCAAAAAATGATCGATGCCGGACCTGGCCAAAAATGCGAAAAATTAACGATGCCGGCATGGCAAAAAAATCCAAAAAATGATCGATGCCGGACCTGGCCAAAAATGCGAAAAATTAACGATGCCGGCATGGCAAAAAAATCCAAAAAATGATCGATGCCGGACCTGGCCAAAAATGCGAAAAATTAACGATGCCGGCATGGCACAAAAATTCAAAAAATGAACAATGCCGGACCTGGCCAAAAATGCAAAAAATTAACGATGCCGGCATGGCAAAAAAATCCAAAAAATGATCGATGCCGGACCTGGCCAAAAATGCGAAAAATTAACGATGCCGGCATGGCAAAAAAATCCAAAAAATGATCGATGCCGGACCTGGCCAAAAATGCGAAAAATTAACGATGCCGGCTTGGCAAAAAAATTCAAAAAATGAACAATGCCGGACCTGGCCAAAAATGCGAAAAATTAACGATGCCGGCATGGCAAAAAAATTCAAAAAATGAACAATGCCGGACCTGGCCAAAAATGCGAAAAATTAACGATGCCGGCATGGCAAAAAAAAAAATGAACAATGCCGGACCTGGCCAAAAATGCGAAAAATTAACGATGCCGGCATGGCAAAAAAATCCAAAAAATGATCGATGCCGGACCTGGCCAAAAATGCGAAAAATTAACGATGCCGGCATGGCAAAAAAATTCAAAAAATGAACAATGCCGGACCTGGCCAAAAATGCGAAAAATTAACGATGCCGGCATGGCAAAAAAATCCAAAAAATGATCGATGCCGGACCTGGCCAAAAATGCGAAAAATTAACGATGCCGGCATGGCAAAAAAATTCAAAAAATGAGCAATGCCGGACCTGGCCAAAAATGCAAAAAATTAACGATGCCGGCATGGAAAAAAAATCCAAAAAATGATCGATGCCGGACCTGGCCAAAAATGCGAAAAATTAACGATGCCGGCATGGCAAAAAAATCCAAAAAATGATCGATGCCGGACCTGGCCAAAAATGCGAAAAATTAACGATGCCGGCATGGCAAAAAAATCCAAAAAATGATCGATGCCGGACCTGGCCAAAAATGCGAAAAATTAACGATGCCGGCATGGCAAAAAAATCCAAAAAATGATCGATGCCGGACCTGGCCAGAAATGCGAAAAATTAACGATGCCGGCATGGCAAAAAAATTCAAAAAATGAACAATGCCGGACCTGGCCAAAAATGCGAAAAATTAACGATGCCGGCATGGCAAAAAAATCCAAAAAATGATCGATGCCGGACCTGGCCAAAAATGCGAAAAATTAACGATGCCGGCATGGCAAAAAAATTCAAAAAATGAACAATGCCGGACCTGGCCAAAAATGCGAAAAATTAACGATGCCGGCATGGCAAAAAAATCCAAAAAATGATCGATGCCGGACCTGGCCAAAAATGCGAAAAATTAACGATGCCGGCATGGCAAAAAAATCCAAAAAATGATCGATGCCGGACCTGGCCAAAAATGCGAAAAATTAACGATGCCGGCATGGCAAAAAAATCCAAAAAATGATCGATGCCGGACCTGGCCAAAAATGCGAAAAATTAACGATGCCGGCATGGCAAAAAAATTCAAAAAATGAGCAATGCCGGACCTGGCCAAAAATGCAAAAAATTAACGATGCCGGCATGGAAAAAAAATCCAAAAAATGATCGATGCCGGACCTGGCCAAAAATGCGAAAAATTAACGATGCCGGCATGGCAAAAAAATCCAAAAAATGATCGATGCCGGACCTGGCCAAAAATGCGAAAAATTAACGATGCCGGCATGGCAAAAAAATCCAAAAAATGATCGATGCCGGACCTGGCCAAAAATGCGAAAAATTAACGATGGCAAAACGGCATGGCAAAAAAATCCAAAAAATGATCGATGCCGGACCTGGCCAGAAATGCGAAAAATTAACGATGCCGGCATGGCAAAAAAATTCAAAAAATGAACAATGCCGGACCTGGCCAAAAATGCGAAAAATTAACGATGCCGGCATGGCAAAAAAATCCAAAAAATGATCGATGCCGGACCTGGCCAAAAATGCGAAAAATTAACGATGCCGGCATGGCAAAAAAATTCAAAAAATGAACAATGCCGGACCTGGCCAAAAATGCGAAAAATTAACGATGCCGGCATGGCAAAAAAATCCAAAAAATGATCGATGCCGGACCTGGCCAAAAATGCGAAAAATTAACGATGCCGGCATGGCAAAAAAATCCAAAAAATGATCGATGCCGGACCTGGCCAAAAATGCGAAAAATTAACGATGCCGGCATGGCAAAAAAATCCAAAAAATGATCGATGCCGGACCTGGCCAAAAACGCGAAAAATTAACGATGCCGGCATGGCAAAAAAATTCAAAAAATGATCGATGCCGGACCTGGCCAAAAATGCGAAAAATTAACGATGCCGGCATGGCAAAAAAATCCAAAAAATGATCGATGCCGGACCTGGCCAAAAATGCGAAAAATTAACGATGCCGGCATGGCAAAAAAATTCAAAAAATGAACAATGCCGGACCTGGCCAAAAATGCGAAAAATTAACGATGCCGGCATGGCAAAAAAATTCAAAAAATGAACAATGCCGGATCTGGCCAAAAATGCGAAAAATTAACGATGCCGGCATGGCAAAAAAATCCAAAAAATGATCGATGCCGGACCTGGCCAAAAATGCAAAAAATTAACGATGCCGGCATGGCAAAAAAATTCAAAAAATGAACAATGCCGGATCTGGCCAAAAATGCGAAAAATTAACGATGCCGGCATGGCAAAAAAATTCAAAAGATGAACAATGCCGGACCTGGCCAAAAATGCGAAAAATTAACGATGGCATGGCAAAAAAATCCAAAAAATGATCGATGCCGGACCTGGCCAAAAATGCGAAAAATTAACGATGCCGGCATGGCAAAAAAATCCAAAAAATGATCTATGCCGGACCTGGCCAAAAATGCGAAAAATTAACGATGCCGGCATGGCAAAAAAATTCAAAAAATGAACAATGCCGGACCTGGCCAAAAATGCGAAAAATTAACGATGCCGGCATGGCAAAAAAATCCAAAAAATGATCGATGCCGGACCTGGCCAAAAATGCGAAAAATTAACGATGCCGGCATGGCAAAAAAATTCAAAAAATGAACAATGCCGGACCTGGCCAAAAATGCGAAAAATTAACGATGCCGGCATGGCAAAAAAATCCAAAAAATGATCGATGCCGGACCTGGCCACAAATGCGAAAAATTAACGATGCCGGCATGGCAAAAAAATTCAAAAAATGAACAATGCCGGATCTGGCCAAAAATGCGAAAAATTAACGATGCCGGCATGGCAAAAAAAATCAAAAAATGAACAATGCCGGACCTGGCCAAAAATGCGAAAAATTAACGATGCCGGCATGGCAAAAAAATCCAAAAAATGATCGATGCCGGACCTGGCCAAAAATGCGAAAAATTAACGATGCCGGCATGGCAAAAAAATCCAAAAAATGATCGATGCCGGACCTGGCCAAAAATGCGAAAAATTAACGATGCCGGCATGGCAAAAAAATTCAAAAAATGAACAATGCCGGACCTGGCCAAAAATGCGAAAAATTAACGATGCCGGCATGGCAAAAAAATCCAAAAAATGATCGATGCCGGACCTGGCCAAAAATGCGAAAAATTAACGATGCCGGCATGGCAAAAAAATCCAAAAAATGATCGATGCCGGACCTGGCCAAAAATGCGAAAAATTAACGATGCCGGCATGGCAAAAAAATCCAAAAAATGATCGATGCCGGACCTGGCCAAAAATGCGAAAAACTAACGATGTCGGCATGGCAAAAAAATTCAAAAAATGAACAATGCCGGACCTGGCCAAAAATGCCGGACCTGGCCAAAAATGCGAAAAATTAACGATGCCGGCATGGCAAAAAAATTCAAAAAATTAACGATGCCGGCATGGCAAAAAAATTCAAAAAACAATGCCGGACCTGGCCAAAAATGCGAAAAATTAACGATGCCGGCATGGCAAAAAAATCCAAAAAATGATCGATGCCGGACCTGGCCAAAAATGCGAAAAATTAACGATGCCGGCATGGCAAAAAAATCCAAAAAATGATCGATGCCGGACCTGGCCAAAAATGCGAAAAATTAACGATGCCGGCATGGCAAAAAAATTCAAAAAATGCGAAAAATTAACGATGCCGGCATGGCAAAAAAATTCAAAAAATGAACAATGCCGGACCTGGCCAAAAATGCGAAAAATTAACGATGTCGGCATGGCAAAAAAATCCAAAAAATGATCGATGCCGGACCTGGCCAAAAATGCGAAAAATTAACGATGCCGGCATGGCAAAAAAATCCAAAAAATGATCGATGCCGGACCTGGCCAAAAATGCGAAAAATTAACGATGCCGGCATGGCAAAAAAATTCAAAAAATGATCGATGCCGGACCTGGCCAAAAATGCGAAAAATTAACGATGCCGGCATGGCAAAAAAATCCAAAAAATGATCGATGCCGGACCTGGCCAAAAATGCGAAAAATTAACGATGCCGGCATGGCAAAAAAATCCAAAAAATGATCGATGCCGGACCTGGCCAAAAATGCGAAAAATTAACGATGCCGGCATGGCAAAAAAATTCAAAAAATGATCGATGCCGGACCTGGCCAAAAATGCGAAAAATTAACGATGCCGGCATGGCAAAAAAATCCAAAAAATGATCGATGCCGGACCTGGCCAAAAATGCGAAAAATTAACGATGCCGGCATGGCAAAAAAATCCAAAAAATTATCGATGCCGGACCTGGCCAAAAATGCGAAAAATTAACGATGCCGGCATGGCAAAAAAATTCAAAAAATGAACAATGCCGGACCTGGCCAAAAATGCGAAAAATTAACGATGCCGGCATGGCAAAAAAATCCAAAAAATGATCGATGCCGGACCTGGCCAAAAATGCGAAAAATTAACGATGCCGGCATGGCAAAAAAATTCAAAAAATGAACAATGCCGGATCTGGCCAAAAATGCGAAAAATTAACGATGCCGGCATGGCAAAAAAATCCAAAAAATGATCGATGCCGGACCTGGCCAAAAATGCGAAAAATTAACGATGCCGGCATGGCAAAAAAATCCAAAAAATGATCGATGCCGGACCTGGCCAAAAATGCGAAAAATTAACGATGTCGGCATGGCAAAAAAATTCAAAAAATGAACAATGCCGGACCTGGCCAAAAATGCGAAAAATTAACGATGCCGGCATGGCAAAAAAATCCAAAAAATGATCGATGCCGGACCTGGCCAAAAATGCGAAAAATTAACGATGCCGGCATGGCAAAAAAATCCAAAAAATGATCGATGCCGGACCTGGCCAAAAATGCGAAAAATTAACGATGCCGGCATGGCAAAAAAATCCAAAAAATGATCGATGCCGGACCTGGCCAAAAATGCGAAAAATTAACGATGCCGGCATGGCAAAAAAATTCAAAAAATGATCGATGCCGGACCTGGCCAAAAATGCGAAAAATTAACGATGCCGGCATGGCAAAAAAATCCAAAAAATGATCGATGCCGGACCTGGCCAAAAATGCGAAAAATTAACGATGCCGGCATGGCAAAAAAATTCAAAAAATGAACAATGCCGGACCTGGCCAAAAATGCGAAAAATTAACGATGCCGGCATGGAAAAAAAATTCAAAAAATGAACAATGCCGGATCTGGCCAAAAATGCGAAAAATTAACGATGCCGGCATGGCAAAAAATTAAAAAAATGAACAATGCCGGACCTGGCCAAAAATGCGAAAAATTAACGATGCCGGCATGGCAAAAAAATTCAAAAAATGAACAATGCCGGATCTGGCCAAAAATGCGAAAAATTAACGATGCCGGCATGGCAAAAAAATTCAAAAAATGAACAATGCCGGACCTGGCCAGAAATGCGAAAAATTAACGATGCCGGCATGGCAAAAAAATTCAAAAAATGAACAATGCCGGACCTGGCCAAAAATGCCGGACCTGGCCAAAAATGCGAAAAATTAACGATGCCGGCATGGCAAAAAAATTCAAAAAATGAACAATGCCGGACCTGGCCAAAAATGCGAAAAATTTACGATGCCGGCATGGCAAAAAAATCCAAAAAATGATCGATGCCGGACCTGGCCAAAAATGCGAAAAATTAACGATGCCGGCATGGCAAAAAAATCCAAAAAATGATCGATGCCGGACCTGGCCAAAAATGCGAAAAATTAACGATGCCGGCATGGCAAAAAAATTCAAAAAATGCGAAAAATTAACGATGCCGGCATGGCAAAAAAATTCAAAAAATGAACAATGCCGGACCTGGCCAAAAATGCGAAAAATTAACGATGCCGGCATGGCAAAAAAATCCAAAAAATGATCGATGCCGGACCTGGCCAAAAATGCGAAAAATTAACGATGCCGGCATGGCAAAAAAATCCAAAAAATGATCGATGCCGGACCTGGCCAAAAATGCGAAAAATTAACGATGCCGGCATGGCAAAAAAATTCAAAAAATGATCGATGCCGGACCTGGCCAAAAATGCGAAAAATTAACGATGCCGGCATGGCAAAAAAATCCAAAAAATGATCGATGCCGGACCTGGCCAAAAATGCGAAAAATTAACGATGCCGGCATGGCAAAAAAATCCAAAAAATGATCGATGCCGGACCTGGCCAAAAATGCGAAAAATTAACGATGCCGGCATGGCAAAAAAATTCAAAAAATGATCGATGCCGGACCTGGCCAAAAATGCGAAAAATTAACGATGCCGGCATGGCAAAAAAATCCAAAAAATGATCGATGCCGGACCTGGCCAAAAATGCGAAAAATTAACGATGCCGGCATGGCAAAAAAATCCAAAAAATGATCGATGCCGGACCTGGCCAAAAATGCGAAAAATTAACGATGCCGGCATGGCAAAAAAATTCAAAAAATGAACAATGCCGGAACTGGCCAAAAATGCGAAAAATTAACGATGCCGGCATGGCAAAAAAATCCAAAAAATTATCGATGCCGGACCTGGCCAAAAATGCGAAAAATTAACGATGCCGGCATGGCAAAAAAATCCAAAAAATGATCGATGCCGGACCTGGCCAAAAATGCGAAAAATTAACGATGCCGGCATGGCAAAAAAATTCAAAAAATGAACAATGCCGGACCTGGCCAAAAATGCGAAAAATTAACGATGCCGGCATGGCAAAAAAATCCAAAAAATGATCGATGCCGGACCTGGCCAAAAATGCGAAAAATTAACGATGCCGGCATGGCAAAAAAATCCAAAAAATAATCGATGCCGGACCTGGCCAAAAATGCGAAAAATTAACGATGCCGGCATAGCAAAAAAATTCAAAAAATGAACAATGCCGGACCTGGCCAAAAATGCGAAAAATTAACGATGCCGGCATGGCAAAAAAATCCAAAAAATGATCGATGCCGGACCTGGCCAAAAATGCAAAAAATTAACGATGCCGGCATGGCAAAAAAATTCAAAAAATGAACAATGCCGGATCTGGCCAAAAATGCGAAAAATTAACGATGCCGGCATGGCAAAAAAATTCAAAAAATGAACAATGCCGGACCTGGCCAAAAATGCGAAAAATTAACGATGGCATGGCAAAAAAATCCAAAAAATGATCGATGCCGGACCTGGCCAAAAATGCGAAAAATTAACGATGCCGGCATGGCAAAAAAATCCAAAAAATGATCTATGCCGGACCTGGCCAAAAATGCGAAAAATTAACGATGCCGGCATGGCAAAAAAATCCAAAAAATGAACAATGCCGGACCTGGCCAAAAATGCGAAAAATTAACGATGCCGGCATGGCAAAAAAATCCAAAAAATGATCGATGCCGGACCTGGCCAAAAATGCGAAAAATTAACGATGCCGGCATGGCAAAAAAATTCAAAAAATGAACAATGCCGGACCTGGCCAAAAATGCGAAAAATTAACGATGCCGGCATGGCAAAAAAATCCAAAAAATGATCGATGCCGGACCTGGCCACAAATGCGAAAAATTAACGATGCCGGCATGGCAAAAAAATTCAAAAAATGAACAATGCCGGATCTGGCCAAAAATGCGAAAAATTAACGATGCCGGCATGGCAAAAAAAATCAAAAAATGAACAATGCCGGACCTGGCCAAAAATGCGAAAAATTAACGATGCCGGCATGGCAAAAAAATCCAAAAAATGATCGATGCCGGACCTGGCCAAAAATGCGAAAAATTAACGATGCCGGCATGGCAAAAAAATCCAAAAAATGATCGATGCCGGACCTGGCCAAAAATGCGAAAAATTAACGATGCCGGCATGGCAAAAAAATTCAAAAAATGAACAATGCCGGACCTGGCCAAAAATGCGAAAAATTAACGATGCCGGCATGGCAAAAAAATCCAAAAAATGATCGATGCCGGACCTGGCCAAAAATGCGAAAAATTAACGATGCCGGCATGGCAAAAAAATTCAAAAAATGAACAATGCCGGATCTGGCCAAAAATGCGAAAAATTAACGATGCCGGCATGGCAAAAAAATCCAAAAAATGATCGATGCCGGACCTGGCCAAAAATGCGAAAAATTAACGATGCCGGCATGGCAAAAAAATCCAAAAAATGATCGATGCCGGACCTGGCCAAAAATGCGAAAAATTAACGATGTCGGCATGGCAAAAAAATTCAAAAAATGAACAATGCCGGACCTGGCCAAAAATGCGAAAAATTAACGATGCCGGCATGGCAAAAAAATCCAAAAAATGATCGATGCCGGACCTGGCCAAAAATGCGAAAAATTAACGATGCCGGCATGGCAAAAAAATCCAAAAAATGATCGATGCCGGACCTGGCCAAAAATGCGAAAAATTAACGATGCCGGCATGGCAAAAAAATCCAAAAAATGATCGATGCCGGACCTGGCCAAAAATGCGAAAAATTAACGATGCCGGCATGGCAAAAAAATTCAAAAAATGAACAATGCCGGATCTGGCCAAAAATGCGAAAAATTAACGATGCCGGCATGGCAAAAAATTAAAAAAATGAACAATGCCGGACCTGGCCAAAAATGCGAAAAATTAACGATGCCGGCATGGCAAAAAAATTCAAAAAATGAACAATGCCGGATCTGGCCAAAAATGCGAAAAATTAACGATGCCGGCATGGCAAAAAAATTCAAAAAATGAACAATGCCGGACCTGGCCAGAAATGCGAAAAATTAACGATGCCGGCATGGCAAAAAAATTCAAAAAATGAACAATGCCGGACCTGGCCAAAAATGCCGGACCTGGCCAAAAATGCGAAAAATTAACGATGCCGGCATGGCAAAAAAATTCAAAAAATGAACAATGCCGGACCTGGCCAAAAATGCGAAAAATTAACGATGCCGGCATGGCAAAAAAATCCAAAAAATGATCGATGCCGGACCTGGCCAAAAATGCGAAAAATTAACGATGCCGGCATGGCAAAAAAATCCAAAAAATGATCGATGCCGGACCTGGCCAAAAATGCGAAAAATTAACGATGCCGGCATGGCAAAAAAATTCAAAAAATGATCGATACCGGACCTGGCCAAAAATGCGAAAAATTAACGATGCCGGCATGGCAAAAAAATCCAAAAAAATTTCGATGCCGGCATGGCAAAAAAATCCCAAAAATGATCGATACCGGACCTGGCCAAAAATGCGAAAAATTAACGATGCCGGCATGGCAAAAAAATCCAAAAAATGATCGATGCCGGACCTGGCCAAAAATGCGAAAAATTAACGATGCCGGCATGGCAAAAAAATTCAAAAAATGATCGATGCCGGACCTGGCCAAAAATGCGAAAAATTAACGATGCCGGCATGGCAAAAAAATCCAAAAAATGATCGATACCGGACCTGGCCAAAAATGCGAAAAATTAACGATGCCGGCATGGCAAAAAAATCCAAAAAAAATTCGATGCCGGCATGGCAAAAAAATCCCAAAAATGATCGATACCGGACCTGGCCAAAAATGCGAAAAATTAACGATGCCGGCATGGCAAAAAAATCCAAAAAATGATCGATGCCGGACCTGGCCAAAAATGCGAAAAATTAACGATGCCGGCATGGCAAAAAAATTCAAAAAATGATCGATGCCGGACCTGGCCAAAAATGCGAAAAATTAACGATGCCGGCATGGCAAAAAAATCCAAAAAATGATCGATACCGGACCTGGCCAAAAATGCGAAAAATTAACGATGCCGGCATGGCAAAAAAATCCAAAAAAATTTCGATGCCGGACCTGGCCAAAAATGCGAAAAATTAACGATGCCGGCATGGCAACAAAATCCAAAAAAAATTCGATGCCGGACCTGGCCAAAAATGCGAAAAATTAACGATGCCGGCATGGCAAAAAAATCCAAAAAATGATCGATGCCGGACCTGGCTAAAAATGCGAAAAATTAACGATGCCGGCATGGCAAAAAAATCCAAAAAAATTTCGATGCCGGCATGGCAAAAAAATCCCAAAAATGATCGATGCCGGACCTGGCCAAAAATGCGAAAAATTAACGATCCCGGCATGGCAAAAAAATCCAAAAAAAATTCGATGCCGGACCTGGCCAAAAATGCGAAAAATTAACGATGCCGGCATGGCAAAAAAATCCAAAAAATGATCGATGCCGGACCTGGCCAAAAATGCGAAAAATTAACGATGCCGGCATGGCAAAAAAATCCAAAAAATGATCGATGCCGGACCTGGCCAAAAATGCGAAAAATTAACGATGCCGGCATGGCAAAAAAATCCAAAAAAATTTCGATGCCGGACCTGGCCAAAAATGCGAAAAATTAACGATGCCGGCATGGCAACAAAATCCAAAAAAAATTCGATGCCGGACCTGGCCAAAAATGCGAAAAATTAACGATGCCGGCATGGCAAAAAAATCCAAAAAATGATCGATGCCGGACCTGGCTAAAAATGCGAAAAATTAACGATGCCGGCATGGCAAAAAAATCCAAAAAAATTTCGATGCCGGCATGGCAAAAAAATCCCAAAAATGATCGATGCCGGACCTGGCCAAAAATGCGAAAAATTAACGATGCCGGCATGGCAAAAAAATCCAAAAAAAATTCGATGCCGGACCTGGCCAAAAATGCGAAAAATTAACGATGCCGGCATGGCAAAAAAATCCAAAAAATGATCGATGCCGGACCTGGCCAAAAATGCGAAAAATTAACGATGCCGGCATGGCAAAAAAATCCAAAAAAATTTCGATGCCGGACCTGGCCAAAAATGCGAAAAATTAACGATGCCGGCATTTAAAAAAAATCCAAAAAATGATCGATGCCGGACCTGGCCAAAAATGCGAAAAATGAACGATGCCGGCATGGCAAAAAAATCCAAAAAAATTTCGATGCCGGACCTGGCCAAAAATGCGAAAAATTAACGAAGACGATGCCGGCATGGCAAAAAAATCCAAAAAAAATTCGATGCCGGACCTGGACAAAAATGCGAAAAATTAACGATGCCGGCATGGCAAAAAAATCCAAAAAATGATCGATGCCGGACCTGGCCAAAAATGCGAAAAATTAACGATGCCGGCATGGCAAAAAAATCCAAAAAAATTTCGATGCCGGACCTGGCCAAAAATGCGAAAAATTAACGATGCCGGCATGGCAAAAAAATCCAAAAAATGATCGATGCCGGACCTGGCCAAAAATGCGAAAAATTAACGATGCCGGCATGGCAAAAAAATCCAAAAAAAATTCGATGCCGGACCTGGACAAAAATGCGAAAAATTAACGATGCCGGCATGGCAAAAAAATCCAAAAAATGATCGATGCCGGACCTGGCCAAAAATGCGAAAAATTAACGATGCCGGCATGGCAAAAAAATCCAAAAAAATTTCGATGCCGGACCTGGCCAAAAATGCGAAAAATGAACGATGCCGGCATGGCAAAAAAATCCAAAAAATGATCGATGCCGGACCTGGCCAAAAATGGGAAAAATTAACGATGCCGGCATGGCAAAAAAATCCAAAAAAATTTCGATGCCGTACCTGGCCAAAAATGCGAAAAATTAACGATGCCGGCATGGCAAAAAAATCCAAAAAATGATCGATGCCGGACCTGGCCAAAAATGCGAAAAATTAACGATGCCGGCATGGCAAAAAAATCCAAAAAAAATTCGATGCCGGACCTGGACAAAAATGCGAAAAATTAACGATGCCGGCATGGCAAAAAAATCCAAAAAATGATCGATGCCGGACCTGGCCAAAAATGCGAAAAATTAACGATGCCGGCATGGCAAAAAAATCCAAAAAAATTTCGATGCCGGATCTGGCCAAAAATGCGAAAAATGAACGATGCCGGCATGGCAAAAAAATCCAAAAAATGATCGATGCCGGACCTGGCCAAAAATGGGAAAAATTAACGATGCCGGCATGGCAAAAAAATCCAAAAAATGATCGATGCCGGATCTGGCCAAAAATGCGAAAAATGAACGATGCCGGCATGGCAAAAAAATCCAAAAAATGATCGATGCCGGACCTGGCCAAAAGTGCGAAAAATTAACGATGCCGGCATGGCAAAAAAATCCAAAAAAATTTCAAAAAAATCCAAAAAATGATCGATGCCGGACCTGGCCAAAAATGCGAAACATTAACGATGCCGGCATGGCAAAAAAATCCAAAAAATGATCGATGCCGGACCTGGCCAAAAGTGCGAAAAATTAACGATGCCGGCATGGCAAAAAAATCCAAAAAAATTTCGATGCCGGACCTGGCCAAAAATGCAAAAAATGAACGCTGCCGGCATGGCAAAAAAATCCAAAAAATGATCGATGCCGGACCTGGCCAAAAATGCGAAAAATTAACGATGCCGGCATGGCAAAAAAATCCAAAAAAATTTCGATGCCGTACCTGGCCAAAAATGCGAAAAATTAACGATGCCGGCATGGCAAAAAAATCCAAAAAATGATCGATGCCGGACCTGGCCAAAAATGCGAAAAATAAACGATGCCGGCATGGCAAAAAAATCCAAAAAAATTTCGATGCCGGACCTGGCCAAAAATGCGAAAAATTAACGATGCCGGCATGGCAAAAAAATCCAAAAAAATTTCGATGCCGGACCTGGCCAAAAATGCGAAAAATTAACGATGCCGGCATGGCAAAAAAATCCAAAAAATGATCGATTCCGGACCTGGCCAAAAATGCGAAACATTAACGATGCCGGCATGGCAAAAAAATCCAAAAAATGATCGATGCCGGACCTGGCCAAAAATGCGAAAAATTAACGATGCCGGCATGGCAAAAAAATCCAAAAAATGATCGATGCCGGACCTGGCCAAAAATGCGAAACATTAACGATGCCGGCATGGCAAAAAAATCCAAAAAATGATCGATGCCGGACCTGGCCAAAAGTGCGAAAAATTAACGATGCCGGCATGGCAAAAAAATTCCAAAAAAATTTCGATGCCGGACCTGGCCAAAAATGCAAAAAATGAACGCTGCCGGCATGGCAAAAAAATCCAAAAAATGATCGATGCCGTACCTGGCCAAAAATGCGAAAAATTAACGATGCCGGCATGGCAAAAAAATCCAAAAAAATTTCGATGCCGGACCTGGCCAAAAATGCGAAAAATTAACGATGCCGGCATGGCAAAAAAATCCAAAAAAATTTCGATGCCGGACCTGGCCAAAAATGCGAAAAATTAACGATGCCGGCATGGCAAAAAAATCCAAAAAATGATCGATGCCGGACCTGGCCAAAAATGCGAAACATTAACGATGCCGGCATGGCAAAAAAATCCAAAAAATGATCGATGCCGGACCTGGCCAAAAATGCGAAAAATTAACGATGCCGGCATGGCAAAAAAATCCAAAAAATGATCGATGCCGGACCTGGCCAAAAATGCGAAAAATTAACGTTGCCGGCATGGCAAAAAAATCCAAAAAATGATCGATGCCGGACCTGGCCAAAAATGCGAAAAATTAACGATGCCGGCATGGCAAAAAAATCCAAAAAATGATCGATGCCGGACCTGGCCAAAAATGCGAAAAATTAACGATGCCGGCATGGCAAAAAAATCCAAAAAAATTTCGATGCCGGACCTGGCCAAAAATGCGAAAAATTAACGATGCCGGCATGGCAAAAAAATCCAAAAAATGATCGATGCCGGACCTGGCCAAAAATGCGAAAAATGAACGATGCCGGCATGGCAAAAAAATCCCAAAAAATTTCGATGCCGGACCTGGCCAAAAATGCGAAAAATTAACGATGCCGGCATGGCAAAAAAATCCAAAAAATGATCGATGCCGGACCTGGCCAAAAATGCGAAAAATTAACGATGCCGGCATGGCAAAAAATCCAAAAAATGATCGATGCCGGACCTGGCCAAAAATGCGAAAAATTAACGATGCCGGCATGGCAAAAAAATCCAAAAAATGATCGATGCCGGACCTGGCCAAAAATGCGAAAAATTAACGATGCCGGCATGGCAAAAAATCCAAAAAATGATCGATGCCGGACCTGGCCAAAAATTCGAAAAATTAACGATGCCGGCATGGCAAAAAAATCCAAAAAAATTTCGATGCCGGACCTGGCCAAAAATGCGAAAAATGATCGATGCCGGCATGGCAAAAAAATCCAAAAAATGATCGATGCCGGACCTGGCCAAAAATGCGAAAAATTAACGATGCCGGCATGGCAAAAAAATCCAAAAAATGATCGATGCCGGACCTGGCCAAAAATGCGAAAAATTAACGATGCCGGCATGGCAAAAAAATCCAAAAAATGATCGATGCCGGACCTGGAAAAAAATACGAAAAATTAACGATGCCGGCATGGCAAAAAAATCCAAACAAATTTCGATGCCGGACCTGGCCAAAAAAAATGAACGATGCCGGCATGGCAAAAAAATCCAAAAAAATTTCGATGCCGGACCTGGCCAAAAATGCGAAAAATTAACGATGCCGGCATGGCAAAAAAATCCAAAAAAATTTCGATGCCGGACCTGGCCAAAAATGCGAAAAATGATCGATGCCGGCATGGCAAAAAAATCCAAAAAATGATCGATACCGGACCTGGCCAAAAATGCGAAAAATTAACGATGCCGGCATGGCAAAAAAATCCAAAAAATGATCGATGCCGGACCTGGCCAAAAATGCGAAAAATTAACGATGCCGGCATGGCCAAAAAATCCAAAAAATGATCGATACCGGACCTGGCCAAAAATGCGAAAAATTAACGATGCCGGCATGGCAAAAAAATCCAAAAAATGGTCGATGCCGGACCTGGCCAAAAATGCGAAAAATTAACGATGCCGGCATGGCAAAAAAATTCAAAAAATGATCGATGCCGGACCTGGCCAAAAATGCGAAAAATTAACGATGCCGGCATGGCAAAAAAATCCAAAAAATGATCGATGCCGGACCTGGCCAAAACTGCGAAAAATTAACGATGCCGGCATGGCAAAAAAATCCAAAAAAATTTCGATGCCGGACCTGGCCAAAAATGCGAAAAATTAACGATGCCGGCATGGCAACAAAATCCAAAAAAAATTCGATGCCGGACCTGGCCAAAAATGCGAAAAATTAACGATGCCGGCATGGCAAAAAAATCCAAAAAATGATCGATGCCGGACCTGGCTAAAAATGCAAAAAAATCCAAAAAATGGCAAAAAAATCCAAAAAATGATCGATGCCGGACCTGGCTAAAAAAAAAATCCAAAAAAATTTCGATGCCGGCATGGCAAAAAAATCCAAAAAATGATCGATGCCGGACCTGGCCAAAAATGCGAAAAATTAACGATGCCGGCATGGCAAAAAAATCCAAAAAAAATTCGATGCCGGACCTGGCCAAAAATGCGAAAAATTAACGATGCCGGCATGGCAAAAAAATCCAAAAAATGATCGATGCCGGACCTGGCCAAAAATGCGAAAAATTAACGATGCCGGCATGGCAAAAAAATCCAAAAAAAATTTGGATGCCGGACCTGGCCAAAAATGCGAAAAATTAACGATGCCGGCATTTCAAAAAAATCCAAAAAATGATCGATGCCGGACCTGGCCAAAAATGCGAAAAATGAACGATGCCGGCATGGCAAAAAAATCCAAAAAAATTTCGATGCCGGACCTGGCCAAAAATGCGAAAAATTAACGAAGCCGGCATGGCAAAAAAATCCAAAAAATGATCGATGCCGGACCTGGCCAAAAATGCGAAAAATTAACGATGCCGGCATGGCAAAAAAATCCAAAAAAATTTCGATGCCGGACCTGGCCAAAAATGCGAAAAATTAACGATGCCGGCATGGCAAAAAAATCCAAAAAATGATCGATGCCGGACCTGGCCAAAAATGCGAAAAATTAACGATGCCGGCATGGCAAAAAAATCCAAAAAATGATCGATGCCGGACCTGGCCAAAAATGCGAAAAATAAACGATGCCGGCATGGCAAAAAAATCCAAAAAAATTTCGATGCCGGACCTGGCCAAAAATGCGAAAAATTAACGATGCCGGCATGGCAAAAAAATCCAAAAAATGATCGATGCCGGACCTGGCCAAAAATGCGAAACATTAACGATGCCGGCATGGCAAAAAAATCCAAAAAATGATCGATGCCGGACCTGGCCAAAAATGCGAAAAATTAACGATGCCGGCATGGCAAAAAAATCCAAAAAAATTTCGATGCCGGACCTGGCCAAAAATGCGAAAAATGAACGATGCCGGCATGGCAAAAAAATCCAAAAAATGATCGATGCCGGACCTGGCCAAAAATGCGAAAAATTAACGATGCCGGCATGGCAAAAAAATCCAAAAAAATTTCGATGCCGGACCTGGCCAAAAATGCGAAAAATTAACGATGCCGGCATGGCAAAAAAATCCAAAAAATGATCGATGCCGGACCTGGCCAAAAATGCGAAAAATAAACGATGCCGGCATGGCAAAAAAATCCAAAAAAATTTCGATGCCGGACCTGGCCAAAAATGCGAAAAATTAACGATGCCGGCATGGCAAAAAAATCCAAAAAAATTTCGATGCCGGACCTGGCCAAAAATGCGAAAAATTAACGATGCCGGCATGGCAAAAAAATCCAAAAAATGATCGATGCCGGACCTGGCCAAAAATGCGAAACATTAACGATGCCGGCATGGCAAAAAAATCCAAAAAATGATCGATGCCGGACCTGGCCAAAAATGCGAAAAATTAACGATGCCGGCATGGCAAAAAAATCCAAAAAATGATCGATGCCGGACCTGGCCAAAAATGCGAAAAATTAACGATGCCGGCATGGCAAAAAAATCCAAAAAAATTTCGATGCCGGACCTGGCCAAAAATGCGAAAAATTAACGATGCCGGCATGGCAAAAAAATCCAAAAAATGATCGATGCCGGACCTGGCCAAAAATGCGAAAAATGAACGATGCCGGCAAGGCAAAAAAATCCCAAAAAATTTCGATGCCGGACCTGGCCAAAAATGCGAAAAATTAACGATGCCGGCATGGCAAAAAAATCCAAAAAATGATCGATGCCGGACCTGGCCAAAAATGCGAAAAATTAACGATGCCGGCATGGCAAAAAAATCCAAAAAATGATCGATGCCGGACCTGGCCAAAAATGCGAAAAATTAACGATGCCGGCATGGCAAAAAAATCCAAAAAATGATCGATGCCGGACCTGGCCAAAAATGCGAAAAATTAACGATGCCGGCATGGCAAAAAATCCAAAAAATGATCGATGCCGGACCTGGCCAAAAATGCGAAAAATTAACGATGCCGGCATGGCAAAAAAATCCAAAAAAATTTCGATGCCGGACCTGGCCAAAAATGCGAAAAATTAACGATGCCGGCATGGCAAAAAAATCCAAAAAATGATCGATGCCGGACCTGGCCAAAAATGCGAAAAATTAACGATGCCGGCATGGCAAAAAAATCCAAAAAATGATCGATGCCGGACCTGGCCAAAAATGCGAAAAATTAACGATGCCGGCATGGCAAAAAAATCCAAAAAATGATCGATGCCGGACCTGGCCAAAAATACGAAAAATTAACGATGCCGGCATGGCAAAAAAATCCAAAAAAATTTCGATGCCGGACCTGGCCAAAAATGCGAAAAATTAACGATGCCGGCATGGCAAAAAAATCCAAAAAATGATCGATGCCGGACCTGGCCAAAAATGCGAAAAATTAACGATGCCGACATGGCAAAAAAATCCAAAAAATGATCGATGCCGGACCTGGCTAAAAATGCGAAAAATTAACGATGCCGGCATGGCAAAAAAATCCAAAAAATGATCGATGCCGGACCTGGCCAAAAATGCGAAAAATGAACGATGCCGGCATGGCAAAAAAATCCAAAAAAATTTCGATGCCGGACCTGGCCAAAAATGCGAAAAATTAACGATGCCGGCATGGCAAAAAAATCCAAAAAATGATCGATGCCGGACCTGGCCAAAACTGCGAAAAATTAACGATGCCGGCATGGCAAAAAAATCCAAAAAATGATCGATGCCGGACCTGGCCAAAAATGCGAAAAATTAACGATGCCGGCATGGCAAAAAAATCCAAAAAATGATCGATGCCGGACCTGGCCAAAAATGCGAAAAATTAACGATGCCGGCATGGCAAAAAAATCCAAAAAATGATCGATGCCGGACCTGGCCAAAAATGCGAAAAATTAACGATGCCGGCATGGCAACAAAATCCAAAAAAAATTCGATGCCGGACCTGGCCAAAAATGCGAAAAATTAACGATGCCGGCATGGCAAAAAAATCCAAAAAATGATCGTTGCCGGACCTGGCTAAAAATGCGAAAAATTAACGATGCCGGCATGGCAACAAAATCCAAAAAAAAATTCGATGCCGGACCTGGCCAAAAATGCGAAAAATTAACGATGCCGGCATGGCAAAAAAATTCAAAAAAAATTCGATGCCGGACCTGGCCAAAAATGCGAAAAATTAACGATGCCGGCATGGCAAAAAAATCCAAAAAATGATCGATGCCGGACCTGGCCAAAAATGCGAAAAATTAACGATGCCGGCATGGCAAAAAAATCCAAAAAAATTGCGATGCCGGACCTGGCCAAAAATGCGAAAAATTAACGATGCCGGCATGGCAAAAAAATCCAAAAAATGATCGATGCCGGACCTGGCCAAAAATGCGAAAAATGAACGATGCCGGCATGGCAAAAAAATCCAAAAAAATTTCGATGCCGGACCTGGCCAAAAATGCGAAAAATTAACGATGCCGGCATGGCAAAAAATCCAAAAAATGATCGATGCCGGACCTGGCCAAAAATGCGAAAAATTAACGATGCCGGCATGGCAAAAAAATCCAAAAAATGATCGATGCCGGACCTGGCCAAAAATGCGAAAAATTAACGATGCCGGCATGGCAAAAAAATCCAAAAAATGATCGATGCCGGACCTGGCCAAAAATGCGAAAAATTAACGATGCCGGCATGGCAAAAAAATCCAAAAAAATTTCGATGCCGGACCTGGCCAAAAATGCGAAAAATTAACGATGGCATGGCAACAAAATCCAAAAAAATTTCGATGCCGGACCTGGCCAAAAATGCGAAAAATGATCGATGCCGGCATGGCAAAAAAATCCAAAAAATGATCGATGCCGGACCTGGCCAAAAATGCGAAAAATTAACGATGCCGGCATGGCAAAAAAATCCAAAAAATGATCGATGCCGGACCTGGCTAAAAATGCGAAAAATTAACGATGCCGGCATGGCAAAAAAATCCAAAAAATGATCGATGCCGGACCTGGCCAAAAATGCGAAAAATTAACGATGCCGGCATGGCAAAAAAATCCCAAAAAATTTCGATGCCGGACCTGGCCAAAAATGCGAAAAATTAACGATGCCGGCATGGCAAAAAAATCCAAAAAATGATCGATGCCGGACCTGGCCAAAAATGCGAAAAATTAACGATGCCGGCATGGCAAAAAAATCCAAAAAATGATCGATGCCGGACCTGGCCAAAAATGCGAAAAATTAACGATGCCGGCATGGCAAAAAAATCCAAAAAATGATCGATGCCGGACCTGGCCAAAAATGCGAAAAATTAACGATGCCGGCATGGCAAAAAAATCCAAAAAATGATCGATGCCGGACCTGGCCAAAAATGCGAAAAATTAACGATCCCGGCATGGCAAAAAAATCCAAAAAAATTTCGATGCCGGACCTGGCCAAAAATGCGAAAAATGAACGATGCCGGCATGGCAAAAAAATCCAAAAAATGATCGATGCCGGACCTGGCCAAAAATGCGAAAAATTAACGATGCCGGCATGGCAAAAAAATCCAAAAAAATTTCGATGCCGGACCTGGCCAAAAATGCGAAAAATTAACGATGCCGGCATGGCAAAAAAATCCAAAAAATGATCGATGCCGGACCTGGCCAAAAATGCGAAAAATTAACGATCCCGGCATGGCAAAAAAATCCAAAAAAATTTCGATGCCGGACCTGGCCAAAAATGCGAAAAATGAACGATGCCGGCATGGCAAAAAAATCCAAAAAATGATCGATGCCGGACCTGGCCAAAAATGCGAAAAATTAACGATCCCGGCATGGCAAAAAAATCCAAAAAAATTTCGATGCCGGACCTGGCCAAAAATGCGAAAAATGAACGATGCCGGCATGGCAAAAAAATGATCGATGCCGGACCTGGCCAAAAATGCGAAAAATTAACGATCCCGGCATGGCAAAAAAATCCAAAAAAATTTCGATGCCGGACCTGGCCAAAAATGCGAAAAATGAACGATGCCGGCATGGCAAAAAAATCCAAAAAATGATCGATGCCGGACCTGGCCAAAAATGCGAAAAATTAACGATGCCGGCATGGCAAAAAAATCCAAAAAAATTTCGATGCCGTACCTGGCCAAAAATGCGAAAAATTAACGATGCCGGCATGGCAAAAAAATCCAAAAAATGATCGATGCCGGACCTGGCCAAAAATGCGAAAAATAAACGATGCCGGCATGGCAAAAAAATCCAAAAAATGATCGATGCCGGACCTGGCCAAAAATGCGAAAAATTAACGATGCCGGCATGGCAAAAAAATCCAAAAAAATTTCGATGCCGTACCTGGCCAAAAATGCGAAAAATTAACGATGCCGGCATGGCAAAAAAATCCAAAAAATGATCGATGCCGGACCTGGCCAAAAATGCGAAACATTAACGATGCCGGCATGGCAAAAAAATCCAAAAAATGATCGATGCCGGACCTGGCCAAAAATGCGAAAAATTAACGATGCCGGCATGGCAAAAAAATCCAAAAAATGATCGATGCCGGACCTGGCCAAAAATGCGAAAAATTAACGATGCCGGCATGGCAAAAAAATCCAAAAAAATTTCGATGCCGGACCTGGCCAAAAATGCGAAAAATTAACGATGCCGGCATGGCAAAAAAATCCAAAAAATGATCGATGCCGGACCTGGCCAAAAATGCGAAAAATTAACGATGCCGGCATGGCAAAAAAATCCCAAAAAATTTCGATGCCGGACCTGGCCAAAAATGCGAAAAATTAACGATGCCGGCATGGCAAAAAAATCCAAAAAATGATCGATGCCGGACCTGGCCAAAAATGCGAAAAATTAACGATGCCGGCATGGCAAAAAAATCCAAAAAATGATCGATGCCGGACCTGGCCAAAAATGCGAAAAATTAACGATGCCGGCATGGCAAAAAAATCCAAAAAATGATCGATGCCGGACCTGGCCAAAAATGCGAAAAATTAACGATGCCGGCATGGCAAAAAAATCCAAAAAATGATCGATGCCGGACCTGGCCAAAAATGCGAAAAATTAACGATCCCGGCATGGCAAAAAAATCCAAAAAAATTTCGATGCCGGACCTGGCCAAAAATGCGAAAAATGAACGATGCCGGCATGGCAAAAAAATCCAAAAAATGATCGATGCCGGACCTGGCCAAAAATGCGAAAAATTAACGATGCCGGCATGGCAAAAAAATCCAAAAAAATTTCGATGCCGTACCTGGCCAAAAATGCGAAAAATTAACGATGCCGGCATGGCAAAAAAATCCAAAAAATGATCGATGCCGGACCTGGCCAAAAATGCGAAAAATAAACGATGCCGGCATGGCAAAAAAATCCAAAAAATGATCGATGCCGGACCTGGCCAAAAATGCGAAACATTAACGATGCCGGCATGGCAAAAAAATCCAAAAAATGATCGATGCCGGACCTGGCCAAAAATGCGAAAAATTAACGATGCCGGCATGGCAAAAAAATCCAAAAAAATTTCGATGCCGGACCTGGCCAAAAATGCGAAAAATAAACGATGCCGGCATGGCAAAAAAATCCAAAAAATGATCGATGCCGGCATGGCAAAAAAATCCAAAAAAATTTCGATGCCGGACCTGGCCAAAAATGCGAAAAATAAACGATGCCGGCATGGCAAAAAAATTCAAAAAATGATCGATGCCGGACCTGGCCAAAAATGCGAAACATTAACGATGCCGGCATGGCAAAAAAATCCAAAAAATGATCGATGCCGGACCTAGCCAAAAATGCGAAAAATTAACGATGCCGGCATGGCAAAAAAATCCAAAAAAATTTCGATGCCGTACCTGGCCAAAAATGCGAAAAATTAACGATGCCGGCATGGCAAAAAAATCCAAAAAATCGATGCCGGACCTGGCCAAAATCGATGCCGGATGCCGGACCTGGCCAAAAATGCGAAAAATTAACGATGCCGGCATGGCAAAAAAATCCAAAAAAATTTCGATGCCGTACCTGGCCAAAAATGCGAAAAATTAACGATGCCGGCATGGCAAAAAAATCCAAAAAATGATCGATGCCGGACCTGGCCAAAAATGCGAAAAATAAACGATGCCGGCATGGCAAAAAAATCCAAAAAAATTTCGATGCCGGACCTGGCCAAAAATGCGAAAAATTAACGATGCCGGCATGGCAAAAAAATCCAAAAAATGATCGATGCCGGACCTGGCCAAAAATGCGAAAAATTAACGATGCCGGCATGGCAAAAAAATCCCAAAAATGATCGATGCCGGACCTGGCCAAAAATGCGAAACATTAACGATGCCGGCATGGCAAAAAAATCCAAAAAATGATCGATGCCGGAAAATGATCGATGCCGGACCTGGCCAAAAATGCGAAAAATTAACGATGCCGGCATGGCAAAAAAATCCAAAAAATGATCGATGCCGGACCTGGCCAAAAATGCGAAAAATTAACGATGCCGGCATGGCAAAAAAATCCCAAAAAATTTCGATGCCGGACCTGGCCAAAAATGCGAAAAATTAACGATGCCGGCATGGCAAAAAAATCCAAAAAAATTTCGATGCCGGACCTGGCCAAAAATGCGAAAAATTAACGATGCCGGCATGGCAAAAAAATCCAAAAAATGATCGATGCCGGACCTGGCCAAAAATGCGAAAAATTAACGATGCCGGCATGGCAAAAAAATCCCAAAAAATTTCGATGCCGGACCTGGCCAAAAATGCGAAAAATTAACGATGCCGGCATGGCAAAAAAATCCAAAAAATGATCGATGCCGGACCTGGCCAAAAATGCGAAAAATTAACGATGCCGGCATGGCAAAAAATCCAAAAAATGATCGATGCCGGACCTGGCCAAAAATGCGAAAAATTAACGATGCCGGCATGGCAAAAAAATCCAAAAAAATTTCGATGCCGGACCTGGCCAAAAATGCGAAAAATGATCGATGCCGGCATGGCAAAAAAATCCAAAAAATGATCGATGCCGGACCTGGCCAAAAATGCGAAAAATTAACGATGCCGGCATGGCAAAAAAATCCAAAAAATGATCGATGCCGGACCTGGCCAAAAATGCGAAAAATTAACGATGCCGGCATGGCAAAAAAATCCACAAAATGATCGATGCCGGACCTGGCCAAAAATGCGAAAAATGAACGATGCCGGCATGGCAAAAAAATCCAAAAAAATTTCGATGCCGGACCTGGCTAAAAATGCGAAAAATTAACGATGCCGGCATGGCAAAAAAATCCAAAAAATGATCGATGCCGGACCTGGCCAAAAATGCGAAAAATGAACGATGCCGGCATGGCAAAAAAATCCCAAAAAATTTCGATGCCGGACCTGGCCAAAAATGCGAAAAATTAACGATGCCGGCATGGCAAAAAAATCCAAAAAAATTTCGATGCCGGACCTGGCCAAAAATGCGAAAAATGATCGATGCCGGCATGGCAAAAAAATCCAAAAAATGATCGATGCCGGACCTGGCCAAAAATGCGAAAAATTAACGATGCCGGCATGGCAAAAAAATCCAAAAAATGATCGATGCCGGACCTGGCCAAAAATGCGAAATATTAACGATGCCGGCATGGCAAAAAAATCCAAAAAATGATCGATGCCGGACCTGGCCAAAAATGCGAAAAATTAACGATGCCGACATGGCAAAAAAATCCAAAAAATGATCGATGCCGGACCTGGCCAAAAATGCGAAAAATTAACGATGCCGGCATGGCAAAAAAATCCAAAAAATGATCGATGCCGGACCTGGCCAAAAATGCGAAAAATTAACGATGCCGGCATGGCAAAAAATCCAAAAAATGATCGATGCCGGACCTGGCCAAAAATGCGAAAAATTAACGATGCCGGCATGGCAAAAAAATCCAAAAAAATTTCGATGCCGGACCTGGCCAAAAATGCGAAAAATGATCGATGCCGGCATGGCAAAAAAATCCAAAAAATGATCGATGCCGGACCTGGCCAAAAATGCGAAAAATTAACGATGCCGGCATGGCAAAAAAATCCAAAAAATGATCGATGCCGGACCTGGCCAAAAATGCGAAAAATTAACGATGCCGGCATGGCAAAAAAATCCAAAAAATGATCGATGCCGGACCTGGCCAAAAATGCGAAAAATGAACGATGCCGGCATGGCAAAAAAATCCAAAAAAATTTCGATGCCGGACCTGGCCAAAAATGCGAAAAATTAACGATGCCGGCATGGCAAAAAAATCCAAAAAATGATCGATGCCGGACCTGGCCAAAAATGCGAAAAATTAACGATGCCGACATGGCAAAAAAATCCAAAAAATGATCGATGCCGGACCTGGCTAAAAATGCGAAAAATTAACGATGCCGGCATGGCAAAAAAATCCAAAAAATGATCGATGCCGGACCTGGCCAAAAATGCGAAAAATGAACGATGCCGGCATGGCAAAAAAATCTAAAAAATGATCGATGCCGGACCTGGCCAAAAATGCGAAAAATTAACGATGCCGGCATGGCAAAAAAATCCAAAAAAATTTCGATGCCGAACCTGGCCAAAAATGCGAAAAATTATCGATGCCGGCATGGCAAAAAAATCCAAAAAATGATCGATGCCGGACCTGGCCAAAAATGCGAAAAATTAACGATGCCGGCATGGCAAAAAAATCCAAAAAATGATCGATGCCGGACCTGGCCAAAAATGCGAAAAATTAACGATGCCGACATGGCAAAAAAATCCAAAAAATGATCGATGCCGGACCTGGCCAAAAATGCGAAAAATTAACGATGCCGGCATGGCAAAAAAATCCAAAAAATGATCGATGCCGGACCTGGCCAAAAATGCGAAAAATTAACGATGCCGGCATGGCAAAAAATCCAAAAAATGATCGATGCCGGACCTGGCCAAAAATGCGAAAAATTAACGATGCCGGCATGGCAAAAAAATCCAAAAAAATTTCGATGCCGGACCTGGCCAAAAATGCGAAAAATGATCGATGCCGGCATGGCAAAAAAATCCAAAAAATGATCGATGCCGGACCTGGCCAAAAATGCGAAAAATTAACGATGCCGGCATGGCAAAAAAATCCAAAAAATGATCGATGCCGGACCTGGCCAAAAATGCGAAAAATTAACGATGCCGGCATGGCAAAAAAATCCAAAAAATGATCGATGCCGGACCTGGCCAAAAATGCGAAAAATGAACGATGCCGGCATGGCAAAAAAATCCAAAAAAATTTCGATGCCGGACCTGGCCAAAAATGCGAAAAATTAACGATGCCGGCATGGCAAAAAAATCCAAAAAATGATCGATGCCGGACCTGGCCAAAAATGCGAAAAATTAACGATGCCGACATGGCAAAAAAATCCAAAAAATGATCGATGCCGGACCTGGCTAAAAATGCGAAAAATTAACGATGCCGGCATGGCAAAAAAATCCAAAAAATGATCGATGCCGGACCTGGCCAAAAATGCGAAAAATGAACGATGCCGGCATGGCAAAAAAATCCCAAAAAATTTCGATGCCGGACCTGGCCAAAAATGCGAAAAATTAACGATGCCGGCATGGCAAAAAAATCCAAAAAAATTTCGATGCCGGACCTGGCCAAAAATGCGAAAAATGATCGATGCCGGCATGGCAAAAAAATCCAAAAAATGATCGATGCCGGACCTGGCCAAAAATGCGAAAAATTAACGATGCCGGCATGGCAAAAAAATCCAAAAAATGATCGATGCCGGACCTGGCCAAAAATGCGAAATATTAACGATGCCGGCATGGCAAAAAAATCCAAAAAATGATCGATGCCGGACCTGGCCAAAAATACGAAAAATTAACGATGCCGGCATGGCAAAAAAATCCAAAAAATGATCGATGCCGGACCTGGCCAAAAATGCGAAAAATTAACGATGCCGGCATGGCAAAAAATCCAAAAAATGATCGATGCCGGACCTGGCCAAAAATGCGAAAAATTAACGATGCCGGCATGGCAAAAAAATCCAAAAAAATTTCGATGCCGGACCTGGCCAAAAATGCGAAAAATGATCGATGCCGGCATGGCAAAAAAATCCAAAAAATGATCGATGCCGGACCTGGCCAAAAATGCGAAAAATTAACGATGCCGGCATGGCAAAAAAATCCAAAAAATGATCGATGCCGGACCTGGCCAAAAATGCGAAAAATTAACGATGCCGACATGGCAAAAAAATCCAAAAAATGATCGATGCCGGACCTGGCTAAAAATGCGAAAAATTAACGATGCCGGCATGGCAAAAAAATCCAAAAAATGATCGATGCCGGACCTGGCCAAAAATGCGAAAAATGAACGATGCCGGCATGGCAAAAAAATCCAAAAAAATTTCGATGCCGGACCTGGCCAAAAATCCGAAAAATTAACGATGCCGGCATGGCAAAAAAATCCAAAAAATGATCGATGCCGGACCTGGCCAAAAATGCGAAAAATAAACGATGCCGGCATGGCAAAAAAATCCAAAAAATGATCGATGCCGGACCTGGCCAAAAATGCGAAACATTAACGATGCCGGCATGGCAAAAAAATCCAAAAAATGATCGATGCCGGACCTGGCCAAAAATGCGAAAAATTAACGATGCCGGCATGGCAAAAAAATCCAAAAAATGATCGATGCCGGACCTGGCCAAAAATGCGAAAAATTAACGATGCCGGCATGGCAAAAAATCCAAAAAATGATCGATGCCGGACCTGGCCAAAAATGCGAAAAATTAACGATGCCGGCATGGCAAAAAAATCCAAAAAAATTTCGATGCCGAACCTGGCCAAAAATGCGAAAAATGATCGATGCCGGCATGGCAAAAAAATCCAAAAAATGATCGATGCCGGACCTGGCCAAAAATGCGAAAAATTAACGATGCCGGCATGGCAAAAAAATCCAAAAAATGATCGATGCCGGACCTGGCCAAAAATGCGAAAAATTAACGATGCCGACATGGCAAAAAAATCCAAAAAATGATCGATGCCGGACCTGGCTAAAAATGCGAAAAATTAACGATGCCGGCATGGCAAAAAAATCCAAAAAATGATCGATGCCGGACCTGGCCAAAAATGCGAAAAATGAACGATGCCGGCATGGCAAAAAAATCCAAAAAAATTTCGATGCCGGACCTGGCCAAAAATCCGAAAAATTAACGATGCCGGCATGGCAAAAAAATGCCGGCATGGCCGGACCTGGCCAAAAATGCGAAAAATTAACGATGCCGGCATGGCAAAAAAATCCAAAAAAATTTCGATGCCGGACCTGGCCAAAAATACGAAACATTAACGATGCCGGCATGGCAAAAAAATCCAAAAAATGATCGATGCCGGACCTGGCCAAAAATGCGAAAAATTAACGATGCCGGCATGGCAAAAAAATCCAAAAAATGATCGATGCCGGACCTGGCCAAAAATGCGAAAAATTAACGATGCCGGCATGGCAAAAAAATCCAAAAAAATTTCGATGCCGGACCTGGCCAAAAATGCGAAAAATTAACGATGCCGGCATGGCAAAAAAATCCAAAAAATGATCGATGCCGGACCTGGCCAAAAATGCGAAAAATTAACGATGCCGGCATGGCAAAAAAATCCAAAAAATGATCGATGCCGGACCTGGCCAAAAATGCGAAAAATTAACGATGCCGGCATGGCAAAAAAATGCCGGCATGGCCGGACCTGGCCAAAAATGCGAAAAATTAACGATGCCGGCATGGCAAAAAAATCCAAAAAAATTTCGATGCCGGACCTGGCCAAAAATGCGAAAAATGATCGATGCCGGACCTGGCCAAAAATGCGAAAAATTAACGATGCCGGCATGGCAAAAAAATCCAAAAAATGATCGATGCCGGACCTGGCCAAAAATGCGAAAAATTAACGATGCCGGCATGGCAAAAAAATCCAAAAAATGATCGATGCCGGACCTGGCCAAAAATGCGAAAAATTAACGATGCCGGCATGGCAAAAAAATCCAAAAAAATTTCGATGCCGGACCTGGCCAAAAATGCGAAAAATGATCGATGCCGGACCTGGCCAAAAATGCGAAAAATGAACGATGCCGACATGGCAAAAAAATCCAAAAAATGATCGATGCCGGACCTGGCTAAAAATGCGAAAAATTAACGATGCCGGCATGGCAAAAAAATCCAAAAAATGATCGATGCCGGACCTGGCCAAAAATGCGCAAAATTAACGATGCCGGCATGGCAAAAAAATCCAAAAAATTTCGATGCCGGACCTGGCCAAAAATGCGAAAAATTAACGATGCCGGCATGCCGATCGATGCCGGAACTGGCCAAAAATGCGAAAAATGAACGATGCCGGCATGGCAAAAAAATCCAAAAAATGATCGATGCCGGACCTGGCCAAAAATGCGAAAAATTAACGATGCCGGCATGGCAAAAAAATCAAAAAAAATTTCGATGTCGGACCTGGCCAAAAATGCGAAAAATTAACGATGCCGGCATGGCAAAAAAATCCAAAAAATGATCGATGCCGGACCTGGCCAAAAATGCGAAAAATTAACGATGCCGGCATGGCAAAAAAATCCAAAAAATGATCGATGCCGGACCTGGCCAAAAATGCGAAAAATGAACGATGCCGGCATGGCAAAAAAATCCAAAAAATGATCGATGCCGGACCTGGCCAAAAATGCGAAAAATTAACGATGCCGGCATGGCAAAAAAATTCAAAAAATGAACAATGCCGGACCTGGCCAAAAATGCGAAAAATTAACGATGCCGGCATGGCAAAAAAATTCAAAAAATTATCGATGCCGGACCTGGCCAAAAATGCGAAAAATTAACGATGCCGGCATGGCAAAAAAATTCAAAAAATGAACAATGCCGGATCTGGCCAAAAATGCGAAAAATTAACGATGCCGGCATGGCAAAAAAATCCAAAAAATGATCGATGCCGGACCTGGCCAAAAATGCGAAAAATTAACGATGCCGGCATGGCAAAAAAAATCCAAAAAAATTCGATGCCGGACCTGGCCAAAAATGCAAAAAATTAACGATGCCGGCATGGCAAAAAAATCCAAAAAATTTCGATGCCGGACCTGGCCAAAAATGCGAAAAATTAACGATGCCGGCATGGCAAAAAAATCCAAACAAATTTCGATGCCGGACCTGGCCAAAAATGCGAAAAATTAACGATGCCGGCATGGCAAAAAAATCAAAAAAAAATTCGATGCCGGACCTGGCCAAAAATGCGAAAAATTAACGATGCCGGCATGGCAAAAAAATCCAAAAAAATTTCGATGCCGGACCTGGCCAAAAATGCGAAAAATTAACGATGCCGGCATGGCAAAAAAATCCAAACAAATTTCGATGCCGGACCTGGCCAAAAATGCGAAAAATTAACGATGCCGGCATGGCAAAAAAATCAAAAAAAAATTCGATGCCGGACCTGGCCAAAAATGCGAAAAATTAACGATGCCGGCATGGCAAAAAAATCCAAAAAAATTTCGATGCCGGACCTGGCCAAAAATGCGAAAAATTAACGATGCCGGCATGGCAAAAAAATCCAAAAAAATTTCGATGCCGGACCTGGCCAAAAATGCGAAAAATTAACGATGCCGGCATGGCAAAAATGATCGATGCCGGACCTGGCCAAAAATGCGAAAAATTAACGATGCCGGCATGGCAAAAAAATCCAAAAAATGATCGATGCCGGACCTGGCCAAAAATGCGCAAAATTAACGATGCCGGCATGGCAAAAAAATCCAAAAAATTTCGATGCCGGACCTGGCCAAAAATGCGAAAAATTAACGATGCCGGCATGCCGATCGATGCCGGACCTGGCCAAAAATGCGAAAAATGAACCATGCCGGCATGGCAAAAAAATCCAAAAAAATTTCGATGCCGGACCTGGCCAAAAATGCGCAAAATTAACGATGCCGGCATGGCAAAAAAATCCAAAAAATGATCGATGCCGGACCTGGCCAAAAATGCGAAAAATGAACGATGCCGGCATGGCAAAAAAATCCAAAAAAAATTCGATGCCGGACCTGGCCAAAAATGCGAAAAATTAACGATGCCGGCATGGCAAAAAAATCCAAAAAATGATCGATGCCGGACCTGGCCAAAAATGCGAAAAATGAACGATGCCGGCATGGCAAAAAAATCCAAAAAAATTTCGATGCCGGACCTGGCCAAAAATGCGAAAAATTAACGATGCCGGCATGGCAAAAAAATCCAAAAAATGATCGATGCCGGACCTGGCCAAAAATGCGAAAAATTAACGATGCCGGCATGGCAAAAAAATCCAAAAAATGATCGATGCCGGACCTGGCCAAAAATGCGAAAAATTAACGATGCCGGCATGGCAAAAATGATCGATGCCGGACCTGGCCAAAAATGCGAAAAATTAACGATGCCGGCATGGCAAAAAAATCCAAAAAATGATCGATGCCGGACCTGGCCAAAAATGCGAAAAATTAACGATGCCGGCATGGCAAAAAAATCCAAAAGAATTTCGATGCCGGACCTGGCCAAAAATGCGAAAAATTAACGATGCCGGCATGGCAAAAAAATAAAAAAAAAATTCGATGCCGGACCTGGCCAAAAATGCGAAAAATTAACGATGCCGGCATGGCAAAAAAATCCAAAAAAAATTCGATGCCGGCATGGCAAAAAAATCCAAAAAAAATTCGATGCCGGACCTGGCCAAAAATGCGAAAAATTAACGATGCCGGCATGGCAAAAAAATCCAAAAAATGATCGATGCCGGACCTGGCCAAAAATGCGCAAAATTAACGATGCCGGCATGGCAAAAAAATCCAAAAAATGATCGATGCCGGACCTGGCCAAAAATGCGAAAAATTAACGATGCCGGCATGGCAAAAAAATCCAAAAAAAATTCGATGCCGGACCTGGCCAAAAATGCGAAAAATTAACGATGCCGGCATGGCAAAAAAATCCAAAAAATGATCGATGCCGGACCTGGCCAAAAATGCGAAAAATGAACGATGCCGGCATGGCAAAAAAATCCAAAAAAATTTCGATGCCGGAACTGGCCAAAAATGCGAAAAATTAACGATGCCGGCATGGCAAAAAAATCCAAAAAAATTTCGATGCCGGACCTGGCCAAAAATGGGAAAAATTAACGATGCCGGCATGGCAAAAAAATCCAAAAAAATTTCGATGCCGGACCTGGCCAAAAATGCGAAAAATGATCGATGCCGGCATGGCAAAAAAATCCAAAAAATGATCGATGCCGGACCTGGCCAAAAATGCGAAAAATTAACGATGCCGGCATGGCAAAAAAATCCAAAAAATGATCGATGCCGGACCTGGCCAAAAATGCGAAAAATTAACGATGCCGGCATGGCAAAAATGATCGATGCCGGACCTGGCCAAAAATGCGAAAAATTAACGATGCCGGCATGGCAAAAAAAGCCAAAAAATGATCGATGCCGGACCTGGCCAAAAATGCGAAAAATTAACGATGCCGGCATGGCAAAAAAATCCAAAAAAATTTCGATGCCGGACCTGGCCAAAAATGCGAAAAATTAACGATGCCGGCATGGCAAAAAAATAAAAAAAAAATTCGATGCCGGACCTGGCCAAAAATGCGAAAAATTAACGATGCCGGCATGGCAAAAAAATCCAAAAAAATTTCGATGCCGGACCTGGCCAAAAATGCGAAAAATTAACGATGCCGGCATGGCAAAAAAATCCAAAAAATGATCGATGCCGGACCTGGCCAAAAATGCGAAAAATGAACGATGCCGGCATGGCAAAAAAATCCAAAAAAATTTCGATGCCGGACCTGGCCAAAAATGCGAAAAATTAACGATGCCGGCATGGCAAAAAAATCCAAAAAATGATCGATGCCGGACCTGGCCAAAAATGCGAAAAATTAACGATGCCGGCATGGCAAAAAAATGCAAAAAATGATCGATGCCGGACCTGGCCAAAAATGCGAAAAATGAACGATGCCGGCATGGCAAAAAAATCCAAAAAATGTTCGATGCCGGACCTGGCCAAAAATGCGAAAAATGAACGATGCCGGCATGGCACAAAAATCCAAAAAAAAATCGATGCCGGACCTGGCCAAAAATGCGAAAAATTAACGATGCCGGCATGGCAAAAAAATCCAAAAAAATTTCGATGCCGGACCTGGCCAAAAATGCGAAAAATTAACGATGCCGGCATGGCAAAAAAAACCAAAAAAATTTCGATGCCGGACCTGGCCAAAAATGCGAAAAATGATCGATGCCGGCATGGCAAAAAAATCCAAAAAATGATAGATGCCGGACCTGGCCAAAAATGCGAAAAATGAACGATGCCGGCATGGCACAAAAATCCAAAAAAAAATCGATGCCGGACCTGGCCAAAAATGCGAAAAATTAACGATGCCGGCATGGCAAAAAAATCCAAAAAAATTTCGATGCCGGACCTGGCCAAAAATGCGAAAAATTAACGATGCCGGCATGGCAAAAAAAACCAAAAAAATTTCGATGCCGGACCTGGCCAAAAATGCGAAAAATGATCGATGCCGGCATGGCAAAAAAATCCAAAAAATGATAGATGCCGGACCTGGCCAAAAATGCGAAAAATTAACGATGCCGGCATGGCAAAAAAATCCAAAAAATGATCGATGCCGGACCTGGCCAAAAATGCGAAAAATTAACGATGCCGGCATGGCAAAAAAATCCAAAAAATGATCGATGCCGGACCTGGTCAAAAATGCGAAAAATTAACGATGCCGGACCTGGCCAAAAATGCGAAAAATGAACGATGCCGGCATGGCAAAAAAATCCAAAAAAATTTCGATGCCGGACCTGGCCAAAAATGCGAAAAATGATCGATGCCGGCATGGCAAAAAAATCCAAAAAATGATCGATGCCGGACCTGGCCAAAAATGCGAAAAATTAACGATGCCGGCATGGCAAAAAAAACCAAAAAATGATCGATGCCGGACCTGGCCAAAAATGCGAAAAATTAACGATGCCGGCATGGCAAAAAAATCCAAAAAATGATCGATGCCGGACCTGGCCAAAAATGCGAAAAATTAACGATGCCGGCATGGCAAAAAAATCCAAAAAATGATCGATGCCAGACCTGGCCAAAAATGCGAAAAATTAACGATGCCGGCATGGCAAAAAAATCCAAAAAAATTCGATGCCGGACCTGGCCAAAAATGCGAAAAATTAACGATGCCGGCGTGGCAAAAAAATCCAAAAAATGATCGATGCCGGACCTGGCCAAAAATGCGAAAAATTAACGATGCCGGCATGGCAAAAAAATCCAAAAAAATTTCGATGCCGGACCTGGCCAAAAATGCGAAAAATTAACGATGCCGGCATGGCAAAAAAATCCAAAAAATGATCGATGCCGGACCTGGCCAAAAATGCGAAAAATTAACGATGCCGGCATGGCAAAAAAATCCAAAAAATGATCGATGCCGGACCTGGCCAAAAATGCGAAAAATGAACGATGCCGGCATGGCAAAAAAATCCAAAAAAATTTCGATGCCGGACCTGGCCCAAAATGCGAAAAATTAACGATGCCGGCATGGCAAAAAAATCCAAAAAAATTTCGATGCCGGACCTGGCCAAAAATGCGAAAAATTAACGATGCCGACATGGCAAAAAAATCCAAAAAAATTTCGATGCCGGACCTGGACAAAAATGCGAAAAATGATCGATGCCGGCATGGCAAAAAAATCCAAAAAATGATCGATGCCGGACCTGGCCAAAAATGCGAAAAATTAACGATGCCGGCATGGCAAAAAAATCCAAAAAATGATCTATGCCGGACCTGGCCAAAAATGCGAAAAATTAACGATGCCGGCATGGCAAAAAAATCCAAAAAATGATCGATGCCAGACCTGGCCAAAAATGCGAAAAATTAACGATGCCGGCATGGCAAAAAAATCCAAAAAATGATCGATGCCGGACCTGGCCAAAAATGCGAAAAATTAACGATGCCGGCATGGCAAAAAAATCCAAAAAATGATCGATGCCGGACCTGGCCAAAAATGCGAAAAGTTAACGATGCCGGCATGGCAAAAAAATCCAAAAAATGATCGATGCCGGACCTGGCCAAAAATGCGAAAAATGAACGATGCCGGCATGGCAAAAAAATCCAAAAAAAATTCGATGCCGGACCTGGCCAAAAATGCGAAAAATGATCGATGCTGGCATGGCAAAAAAAAACAAAAAATGATCGATGCCGGACCTGGCCAAAAATGCGAAAAATTAACGATGCCGGCATGGCAAAAAAATCCAAAAAATGATCGATGCCGGACCTGGCCAAAAATGCGAAAAATTAACGATGCCGGCATGGCAAAAAAATCCAATAAAATTTCGATGCCGGACCTGGCCAAAAATGCGAAAAATTAACGATGCCGGCATGGCAAAAAAATCCAAAAAATGATCGATGCCGGACCTGGCCAAAAATGCGAAAAATTAACGATGCCGGCATGGCAAAAAAATGCAAAAAATGATCGATGCCGGACCTGGCCAAAAATGCGAAAAATGAACGATGCCGGCATGGCAAAAAAATCCAAAAAATGATCGATGCCGGACCTGGCCAAAAATGCGAAAAATTAACGATGCCGGCATGGCAAAAAAATCCAAAAAAATTTCGATGCCGGACCTGGCCAAAAATGCGAAAAATTAACGATGCCGGCATGGCAAAAAAATCCAAAAAAATTTCGATGCCGGACCTGGCCAAAAATGCGAAAAATTAACGATTCCGGCATGGCAAAAAAAACCAATAAAATGATCGATGCCGGACCTAGCCAAAAATGCGAAAAATTAACGATGCCGGCATGGCAAAAAAATCCAAAAAATGATCGATGCCGGACCTGGCCAAAAATGCGAAAAATGAACGATGCCGGCATGGCAAAAAAATCCAAAAAAATTTCGATGCCGGACCTGGCCAAAAATGCGAAAAATTAACGATGCGAAAAATGAACGATGCCGGCATGGCAAAAAAATCCAAAAAAATTTCGATGCCGGACCTGGCCAAAAATGCGAAAAATTAACGATGCCGGCATGGCAAAAAAATCCAAAAAATGATCGATGCCGGACCTGGCCAAAAATGCGAAAAATTAACGATGCCGGCATGGCAAAAAAATCCAAAAAATGATCGATGCCGGACCTGGCCAAAAATGCGAAAAGTTAACGATGCCGGCATGGCAAAAAAATCCAAAAAATGATCGATGCCGGACCTGGCCAAAAATGCGAAAAATGAACGATGCCGGCATGGCAAAAAAATCCCAAAAAAATTCGATGCCGGACCTGGCCAAAAATGCGAAAAATGATCGATGCTGGCATGGCAAAAAAAACAAAAAATGATCGATGCCGGACCTGGCCAAAAATGCGAAAAATGATCGATGCTGGCATGGCAAAAAAAAACAAAAAATGATCGATGCCGGACCTGGCCAAAAATGCGACAAATTAACGATGCCGGCATGGCAAAAAAATCCAAAAAATGATCGATGCCGGACCTGGCCAAAAATGCGAAAAATTAACGATGCCGGCATGGCAAAAAAATCCAAAAAATCCAAAAAATGATCGATGCCGGACCTGGCCAAAAATGCGAAAAATTAACAATGCCGGCATGGCAAAAAAATCCAAAAAATGATCGATGCCGGACCTGGCCAAAAATGCGAAAAATGAACGATGCCGGCATGGCAAAAAAATCCAAAAAATGATCGATGCCGGACCTGGCCAAAAATGCGAAAAATTAACGATGCCGGCATGGCAAAAAAATTCAAAAAATGAACAATGCCGGACCTGGCCAAAAATGCGAAAAATTAACGATGCCGGCATGGCAAAAAAATTCAAAAAATTATCGATGCCGGACCTGGCCAAAAATGCGAAAAATTAACGATGCCGGCATGGCAAAAAAATTCAAAAAATGAACAATGCCGGATCTGGCCAAAAATGCGAAAAATTAACGATGCCGGCATGGCAAAAAAATCCAAAAAATGATCGATGCCGGACCTGGCCAAAAATGCGAAAAATTAACGATGCCGGCATGGCAAAAAAAATCCAAAAAAATTCGATGCCGGACCTGGCCAAAAATGCAAAAAATTAACGATGCCGGCATGGCAAAAAAATCCAAAAAATTTCGATGCCGGACCTGGCCAAAAATGCGAAAAATTAACGATGCCGGCATGGCAAAAAAATCCAAACAAATTTCGATGCCGGACCTGGCCAAAAATGCGAAAAATTAACGATGCCGGCATGGCAAAAAAATCAAAAAAAAATTCGATGCCGGACCTGGCCAAAAATGCGAAAAATTAACGATGCCGGCATGGCAAAAAAATCCAAAAAAATTTCGATGCCGGACCTGGCCAAAAATGCGAAAAATTAACGATGCCGGCATGGCAAAAAAATCCAAACAAATTTCGATGCCGGACCTGGCCAAAAATGCGAAAAATTAACGATGCCGGCATGGCAAAAAAATCAAAAAAAAATTCGATGCCGGACCTGGCCAAAAATGCGAAAAATTAACGATGCCGGCATGGCAAAAAAATCCAAAAAAATTTCGATGCCGGACCTGGCCAAAAATGCGAAAAATTAACGATGCCGGCATGGCAAAAAAATCCAAAAAAATTTCGATGCCGGACCTGGCCAAAAATGCGAAAAATTAACGATGCCGGCATGGCAAAAATGATCGATGCCGGACCTGGCCAAAAATGCGAAAAATTAACGATGCCGGCATGGCAAAAAAATCCAAAAAATGATCGATGCCGGACCTGGCCAAAAATGCGCAAAATTAACGATGCCGGCATGGCAAAAAAATCCAAAAAATTTCGATGCCGGACCTGGCCAAAAATGCGAAAAATTAACGATGCCGGCATGCCGATCGATGCCGGACCTGGCCAAAAATGCGAAAAATGAACCATGCCGGCATGGCAAAAAAATCCAAAAAAATTTCGATGCCGGACCTGGCCAAAAATGCGCAAAATTAACGATGCCGGCATGGCAAAAAAATCCAAAAAATGATCGATGCCGGACCTGGCCAAAAATGCGAAAAATGAACGATGCCGGCATGGCAAAAAAATCCAAAAAAAATTCGATGCCGGACCTGGCCAAAAATGCGAAAAATTAACGATGCCGGCATGGCAAAAAAATCCAAAAAATGATCGATGCCGGACCTGGCCAAAAATGCGAAAAATGAACGATGCCGGCATGGCAAAAAAATCCAAAAAAATTTCGATGCCGGACCTGGCCAAAAATGCGAAAAATTAACGATGCCGGCATGGCAAAAAAATCCAAAAAATGATCGATGCCGGACCTGGCCAAAAATGCGAAAAATTAACGATGCCGGCATGGCAAAAAAATCCAAAAAATGATCGATGCCGGACCTGGCCAAAAATGCGAAAAATTAACGATGCCGGCATGGCAAAAATGATCGATGCCGGACCTGGCCAAAAATGCGAAAAATTAACGATGCCGGCATGGCAAAAAAATCCAAAAAATGATCGATGCCGGACCTGGCCAAAAATGCGAAAAATTAACGATGCCGGCATGGCAAAAAAATCCAAAAGAATTTCGATGCCGGACCTGGCCAAAAATGCGAAAAATTAACGATGCCGGCATGGCAAAAAAATAAAAAAAAAATTCGATGCCGGACCTGGCCAAAAATGCGAAAAATTAACGATGCCGGCATGGCAAAAAAATCCAAAAAAAATTCGATGCCGGCATGGCAAAAAAATCCAAAAAAAATTCGATGCCGGACCTGGCCAAAAATGCGAAAAATTAACGATGCCGGCATGGCAAAAAAATCCAAAAAATGATCGATGCCGGACCTGGCCAAAAATGCGCAAAATTAACGATGCCGGCATGGCAAAAAAATCCAAAAAATGATCGATGCCGGACCTGGCCAAAAATGCGAAAAATTAACGATGCCGGCATGGCAAAAAAATCCAAAAAAAATTCGATGCCGGACCTGGCCAAAAATGCGAAAAATTAACGATGCCGGCATGGCAAAAAAATCCAAAAAATGATCGATGCCGGACCTGGCCAAAAATGCGAAAAATGAACGATGCCGGCATGGCAAAAAAATCCAAAAAAATTTCGATGCCGGAACTGGCCAAAAATGCGAAAAATTAACGATGCCGGCATGGCAAAAAAATCCAAAAAAATTTCGATGCCGGACCTGGCCAAAAATGGGAAAAATTAACGATGCCGGCATGGCAAAAAAATCCAAAAAAATTTCGATGCCGGACCTGGCCAAAAATGCGAAAAATGATCGATGCCGGCATGGCAAAAAAATCCAAAAAATGATCGATGCCGGACCTGGCCAAAAATGCGAAAAATTAACGATGCCGGCATGGCAAAAAAATCCAAAAAATGATCGATGCCGGACCTGGCCAAAAATGCGAAAAATTAACGATGCCGGCATGGCAAAAATGATCGATGCCGGACCTGGCCAAAAATGCGAAAAATTAACGATGCCGGCATGGCAAAAAAAGCCAAAAAATGATCGATGCCGGACCTGGCCAAAAATGCGAAAAATTAACGATGCCGGCATGGCAAAAAAATCCAAAAAAATTTCGATGCCGGACCTGGCCAAAAATGCGAAAAATTAACGATGCCGGCATGGCAAAAAAATAAAAAAAAAATTCGATGCCGGACCTGGCCAAAAATGCGAAAAATTAACGATGCCGGCATGGCAAAAAAATCCAAAAAAATTTCGATGCCGGACCTGGCCAAAAATGCGAAAAATTAACGATGCCGGCATGGCAAAAAAATCCAAAAAATGATCGATGCCGGACCTGGCCAAAAATGCGAAAAATGAACGATGCCGGCATGGCAAAAAAATCCAAAAAAATTTCGATGCCGGACCTGGCCAAAAATGCGAAAAATTAACGATGCCGGCATGGCAAAAAAATCCAAAAAATGATCGATGCCGGACCTGGCCAAAAATGCGAAAAATTAACGATGCCGGCATGGCAAAAAAATGCAAAAAATGATCGATGCCGGACCTGGCCAAAAATGCGAAAAATGAACGATGCCGGCATGGCAAAAAAATCCAAAAAATGTTCGATGCCGGACCTGGCCAAAAATGCGAAAAATGAACGATGCCGGCATGGCACAAAAATCCAAAAAAAAATCGATGCCGGACCTGGCCAAAAATGCGAAAAATTAACGATGCCGGCATGGCAAAAAAATCCAAAAAAATTTCGATGCCGGACCTGGCCAAAAATGCGAAAAATTAACGATGCCGGCATGGCAAAAAAAACCAAAAAAATTTCGATGCCGGACCTGGCCAAAAATGCGAAAAATGATCGATGCCGGCATGGCAAAAAAATCCAAAAAATGATAGATGCCGGACCTGGCCAAAAATGCGAAAAATGAACGATGCCGGCATGGCACAAAAATCCAAAAAAAAATCGATGCCGGACCTGGCCAAAAATGCGAAAAATTAACGATGCCGGCATGGCAAAAAAATCCAAAAAAATTTCGATGCCGGACCTGGCCAAAAATGCGAAAAATTAACGATGCCGGCATGGCAAAAAAAACCAAAAAAATTTCGATGCCGGACCTGGCCAAAAATGCGAAAAATGATCGATGCCGGCATGGCAAAAAAATCCAAAAAATGATAGATGCCGGACCTGGCCAAAAATGCGAAAAATTAACGATGCCGGCATGGCAAAAAAATCCAAAAAATGATCGATGCCGGACCTGGCCAAAAATGCGAAAAATTAACGATGCCGGCATGGCAAAAAAATCCAAAAAATGATCGATGCCGGACCTGGTCAAAAATGCGAAAAATTAACGATGCCGGACCTGGCCAAAAATGCGAAAAATGAACGATGCCGGCATGGCAAAAAAATCCAAAAAAATTTCGATGCCGGACCTGGCCAAAAATGCGAAAAATGATCGATGCCGGCATGGCAAAAAAATCCAAAAAATGATCGATGCCGGACCTGGCCAAAAATGCGAAAAATTAACGATGCCGGCATGGCAAAAAAATCCAAAAAATGATCGATGCCGGACCTGGCCAAAAATGCGAAAAATTAACGATGCCGGCATGGCAAAAAAATCCAAAAAATGATCGATGCCAGACCTGGCCAAAAATGCGAAAAATTAACGATGCCGGCATGGCAAAAAAATCCAAAAAAATTCGATGCCGGACCTGGCCAAAAATGCGAAAAATTAACGATGCCGGCGTGGCAAAAAAATCCAAAAAATGATCGATGCCGGACCTGGCCAAAAATGCGAAAAATTAACGATGCCGGCATGGCAAAAAAATCCAAAAAAATTTCGATGCCGGACCTGGCCAAAAATGCGAAAAATTAACGATGCCGGCATGGCAAAAAAATCCAAAAAATGATCGATGCCGGACCTGGCCAAAAATGCGAAAAATTAACGATGCCGGCATGGCAAAAAAATCCAAAAAATGATCGATGCCGGACCTGGCCAAAAATGCGAAAAATGAACGATGCCGGCATGGCAAAAAAATCCAAAAAAATTTCGATGCCGGACCTGGCCCAAAATGCGAAAAATTAACGATGCCGGCATGGCAAAAAAATCCAAAAAAATTTCGATGCCGGACCTGGCCAAAAATGCGAAAAATTAACGATGCCGACATGGCAAAAAAATCCAAAAAAATTTCGATGCCGGACCTGGACAAAAATGCGAAAAATGATCGATGCCGGCATGGCAAAAAAATCCAAAAAATGATCGATGCCGGACCTGGCCAAAAATGCGAAAAATTAACGATGCCGGCATGGCAAAAAAATCCAAAAAATGATCTATGCCGGACCTGGCCAAAAATGCGAAAAATTAACGATGCCGGCATGGCAAAAAAATCCAAAAAATGATCGATGCCAGACCTGGCCAAAAATGCGAAAAATTAACGATGCCGGCATGGCAAAAAAATCCAAAAAATGATCGATGCCGGACCTGGCCAAAAATGCGAAAAATTAACGATGCCGGCATGGCAAAAAAATCCAAAAAATGATCGATGCCGGACCTGGCCAAAAATGCGAAAAGTTAACGATGCCGGCATGGCAAAAAAATCCAAAAAATGATCGATGCCGGACCTGGCCAAAAATGCGAAAAATGAACGATGCCGGCATGGCAAAAAAATCCAAAAAAAATTCGATGCCGGACCTGGCCAAAAATGCGAAAAATGATCGATGCTGGCATGGCAAAAAAAAACAAAAAATGATCGATGCCGGACCTGGCCAAAAATGCGAAAAATTAACGATGCCGGCATGGCAAAAAAATCCAAAAAATGATCGATGCCGGACCTGGCCAAAAATGCGAAAAATTAACGATGCCGGCATGGCAAAAAAATCCAATAAAATTTCGATGCCGGACCTGGCCAAAAATGCGAAAAATTAACGATGCCGGCATGGCAAAAAAATCCAAAAAATGATCGATGCCGGACCTGGCCAAAAATGCGAAAAATTAACGATGCCGGCATGGCAAAAAAATGCAAAAAATGATCGATGCCGGACCTGGCCAAAAATGCGAAAAATGAACGATGCCGGCATGGCAAAAAAATCCAAAAAATGATCGATGCCGGACCTGGCCAAAAATGCGAAAAATTAACGATGCCGGCATGGCAAAAAAATCCAAAAAAATTTCGATGCCGGACCTGGCCAAAAATGCGAAAAATTAACGATGCCGGCATGGCAAAAAAATCCAAAAAAATTTCGATGCCGGACCTGGCCAAAAATGCGAAAAATTAACGATTCCGGCATGGCAAAAAAAACCAATAAAATGATCGATGCCGGACCTAGCCAAAAATGCGAAAAATTAACGATGCCGGCATGGCAAAAAAATCCAAAAAATGATCGATGCCGGACCTGGCCAAAAATGCGAAAAATGAACGATGCCGGCATGGCAAAAAAATCCAAAAAAATTTCGATGCCGGACCTGGCCAAAAATGCGAAAAATTAACGATGCGAAAAATGAACGATGCCGGCATGGCAAAAAAATCCAAAAAAATTTCGATGCCGGACCTGGCCAAAAATGCGAAAAATTAACGATGCCGGCATGGCAAAAAAATCCAAAAAATGATCGATGCCGGACCTGGCCAAAAATGCGAAAAATTAACGATGCCGGCATGGCAAAAAAATCCAAAAAATGATCGATGCCGGACCTGGCCAAAAATGCGAAAAGTTAACGATGCCGGCATGGCAAAAAAATCCAAAAAATGATCGATGCCGGACCTGGCCAAAAATGCGAAAAATGAACGATGCCGGCATGGCAAAAAAATCCCAAAAAAATTCGATGCCGGACCTGGCCAAAAATGCGAAAAATGATCGATGCTGGCATGGCAAAAAAAACAAAAAATGATCGATGCCGGACCTGGCCAAAAATGCGAAAAATGATCGATGCTGGCATGGCAAAAAAAAACAAAAAATGATCGATGCCGGACCTGGCCAAAAATGCGACAAATTAACGATGCCGGCATGGCAAAAAAATCCAAAAAATGATCGATGCCGGACCTGGCCAAAAATGCGAAAAATTAACGATGCCGGCATGGCAAAAAAATCCAAAAAATCCAAAAAATGATCGATGCCGGACCTGGCCAAAAATGCGAAAAATTAACAATGCCGGCATGGCAAAAAAATCCAAAAAATGATCGATGCCGGACCTGGCCAAAAATGCGAAAAATTAACGATGCCGGCATGGCAAAAAAATCCAAAAAATGAGCGATGCCGGACCTGGCCAAAAATGCGAAAAATTAACGATGCCGGCATGGCAAAAAAATCCAAAAAATGATCGATGCCGGACCTGGCCAAAAATGCGAAAAATGATCGATGCCGGCATGGCAAAAAAATCCAAAAAATGATCGATGCCGGACCTGGCCAAAAATGCGAAAAATTAACGATGCCGGCATGGCAAAAAAATCCAAAAAATGACCGATGCCGGACCTGGCCAAAAATGCGAAAAATTAACGATGCTGGCATGGCAAAAAAAACAAAAAATGATCGATGCCGGACCTGGCCAAAAATGCGAAAAATGAACGATGCCGGCATGGCAAAAAAATCCAAAAAAATTTCGATGCCGGACCTGGCCAAAAATGCGAAAAATTAACGATGCCGGCATGGCAAAAAAATCCAAAAAAATTTCGATGCCGGACCTAGCCAAAAATGTGAAAAATGATCGATGCCGGCATGGCAAAAAAATCCAAAAAATGATCGATGCCGGACCTGGCCAAAAATGCGAAAAATTAACGATGCCGGCATGGCAAAAAAATCCAAAAAATGATCGATGCCGGACCTGGCCAAAAATGTGAAAAATTAACGATGCCGGCATGGCAAAAAAATCCAAAAAATGATCGATGCCGGACCTGGCCAAAAATGCGAAAAATTAACGATGCCGGAAAAAAAATGCGACAAATTAACGATGCCGGCATGGCAAAAAAATCCAAAAAAATTTCGATGCCGGACCTGGCCAAAAATGCGAAAAATTAACGATGCCGGCATGGCAAAAAAATCCAAAAAAATTTCGATGCCGGACCTGGCCAAAAATGCGAAAAATTAACGATGCCGGCATGGCAAAAAAATCCAAAAAATGATCGATGCCGGACCTGGCCAAAAATGCGAAAAATTAACGATGCCGGCATGGCAAAAAAATTCAAAAAAATTTCGATGCCGGACCTGGCCAAAAATGCGAAAAATTAACGATGCCGGCATGGCAAAAAAATCCAAAAAATGATCGATGCCGGACCTGGCCAAAAATGCGAAAAATTAACGATGCCGGCATGGCAAAAAAATCCAAAAAAATTTCGATGCCGGACCTGGCCAAAAATGCGAAAAATTAACGATGCCGGCATGGCAAAAAAATCCAAAAAAATTTCGATGCCGGACCTGGCCAAAAATGCGAAAAATTAACGATGCCGGCATGGCAAAAAAATCCAAAAAAATTTCGATGCCGGACCTGGCCAAAAATGCGAAAAATGATCGATGCCGGCAAGGCAAAAAAATCCAAAAAATGATCGATGCCGGACCTGGCCAAAAATGCGAAAAATTAACGATGCCGGCATGGCAAAAAAATCCAAAAAATGATCGATGCCGGACCTGGGCAAAAATGCGAAAAATTAACGATGCCGGCATGGCAAAAAAATCCAAAAAATGATCGATGCCGGACCTGGCCAAAAATGCGAAAAATTAACGATGCCGGCATGGCATAAAAATCCAAAAAATGATCGATGCCGGACCTGGCCAAAACTGCGAAAAATTAACGATGCCGGCATGGCAAAAAAATCCAAAAAATGATCGATGCCGGACCTGGCCAAAAATGCGAAAAATTAACGATGCCGGCATGGCAAAAAAATCCAAAAAAATTTCGATGCCGGACCTGGCCAAAAATGCGAAAAATGATCGATGCCGGCATGGCAAAAAAATCCAAAAAATGATCGATGCCGGACCTGGCCAAAAATGCGAAAAATTAACGATGCCGGCATGGCAAAAAAATCCAAAAAATGATCGATGCCGGACCTGGCCAAAAATGCGAAAAATTAACGATGCCGGCATGGCAACCTGGCCAAAAATGCCTGGCCGGACCTGGCCAAAAATGCGAAAAATTAACGATGCCGGCATGGCAAAAAAATCCAAAAAATGATCGATGCCGGATCAAAAAAAATTCGATGCCGGACCTGGCCAAAAATGCGAAAAATTAACGATGCCGGCATGGCAAAAAAATCCAAAAAAATTACGATGCCGGACCTGGCCAAAAATGCGAAAAATGATCGATGCCGGCATGGCAAAAAAATCCAAAAAATGATCGATGCCGGACCTGGCCAAAAATGCGAAAAATGAACGATGCCGGCATGGCAAAAAAATCCCAAAAAATTTCGATGCCGGACCTGGCCAAAAATGCGAAAAATTAACGATGCCGGCATGGCAAAAAAATCCAAAAAAATTTCGATGCCGGACCTGGCCAAAAATGCGAAAAATGATCGATGCCGGCATGGCAAAAAAATCCAAAAAATGATCGATGCCGGACCTGGCCAAAAATGCGAAAAATTAACGATGCCGGCATGGCAAAAAAATCCAAAAAATGATCGATGCCGGACCTGGCCAAAAATGCGAAAAATTAACGATGCCGGCATGGCAAAAAAATCCAAAAAATGATCGATGCCGGACCTGGCCAAAAATACGAAAAATTAACGATGCCGGCATGGCAAAAAAATCCAAAAAATGATCGATGCCGGACCTGGCCAAAAATGCGAAAAATTAACGATGCCGGCATGGCAAAAAAATCCAAAAAATGATCGATGCCGGACCTGGCCAAAAATGCGAAAAATTAACGATGCCGACATGGCAAAAAAATCCAAAAAATGATCGATGCCGGACCTGGCTAAAAATGCGAAAAATTAACGATGCCGGCATGGCAAAAAAATCCAAAAAATGATCGATGCCGGACCTGGCCAAAAATGCGAAAAATGAACGATGCCGGCATGGCAAAAAAATCCAAAAAAATTTCGATGCCGGACCTGGCCAAAAATCCGAAAAATTAACGATGCCGGCATGGCAAAAAAATCCAAAAAATGATCGATGCCGGACCTGGCCAAAAATGCGAAAAATAAACGATGCCGGCATGGCAAAAAAATCCAAAAAATGATCGATGCCGGACCTGGCCAAAAATGCGAAACATTAACGATGCCGGCATGGCAAAAAAATCCAAAAAATGATCGATGCCGGACCTGGCCAAAAATGCGAAAAATTAACGATGCCGGCATGGCAAAAAAATCCAAAAAATGATCGATGCCGGACCTGGCCAAAAATGCGAAAAATTAACGATGCCGGCATGGCAAAAAAATCCAAAAAATGATCGATGCCGGACCTGGCCAAAAATGCGAAAAATTAACGATGCCGGCATGGCAAAAAAATCCAAAAAATGATCGATGCCGGACCTGGCCAAAAATGCGAAAAATTAACGATGCCGGCATGGCAAAAAAATCCAAAAAATGATCGATGCCGGACCTGGCCAAAAATGCGAAAAATTAACGATGCCGGCATGGCAAAAAAATCCAAAAAAATTTCGATGCCGGACCTGGCCAAAAATGCGAAAAATGATCGATGCCGGACCTGGCCAAAAATGCGAAAAATTAACGATGCCGGCATGGCAAAAAAATCCAAAAAATGATCGATGCCGGACCTGGCCAAAAATGCGAAAAATTAACGATGCCGGCATGGCAAAAAAATCCAAAAAATGATCGATGCCGGACCTGGCCAAAAATGCGAAAAATTAACGATGCCGGCATGGCAAAAAAATCCAAAAAATGATCGATGCCGGACCTGGCCAAAAATGCGAAAAATAAACGATGCCGGCATGGCAAAAAAATCCAAAAAATGATCGATGCCGGACCTGGCCAAAAATGCGAAAAATTAACGATGCCGGCATGGCAAAAAAATCCAAAAAAATTTCGATGCCGGACCTGGCCAAAAATCCGAAAAATTAACGATGCCGGCATGGCAAAAAAATCCAAAAAATGATCGATGCCGGACCTGGCCAAAAATGCGAAACATTAACGATGCCGGCATGGCAAAAAAATCCAAAAAATGATCGATGCCGGACCTGGCCAAAAATGCGAAAAATTAACGATGCCGGCATGGCAAAAAAATCCAAAAAATGATCGATGCCGGACCTGGCCAAAAATGCGAAAAATTAACGATGCCGGCATGGCAAAAAAATCCAAAAAAATTTCGATGCCGGACCTGGCCAAAAATGCGAAAAATTAACGATGCCGGCATGGCAAAAAAATCCAAAAAATGATCGATGCCGGACCTGGCCAAAAATGCGAAAAATTAACGATGCCGGCATGGCAAAAAAATCCCAAAAAATTTCGATGCCGGACCTGGCCAAAAATGCGAAAAATTAACGATGCCGGCATGGCAAAAAAATCCAAAAAATGATCGATGCCGGACCTGGCCAAAAATGCGAAAAATTAACGATGCCGGCATGGCAAAAAAATCCAAAAAATGATCGATGCCGGACCTGGCCAAAAATGCGAAAAATAAACGATGCCGGCATGGCAAAAAAATCCAAAAAATGATCGATGCCGGACCTGGCCAAAAATGCGAAAAATTAACGATGCCGGCATGGCAAAAAAATCCAAAAAAATTTCGATGCCGTACCTGGCCAAAAATGCGAAAAATTAACGATGCCGGCATGGCAAAAAAATCCAAAAAATGATCGATGCCGGACCTGGCCAAAAATGCGAAACATTAACGATGCCGGCATGGCAAAAAAATCCAAAAAATGATGGATGCCGGACCTGGCCAAAAATGCGAAAAATTAACGATGCCGGCATGGCAAAAAAATCCAAAAAATGATCGATGCCGGACCTGGCCAAAAATGCGAAAAATTAACGATGCCGGCATGGCAAAAAAATTCAAAAAAATTTCGATGCCGGACCTGGCCAAAAATGCGAAAAATTAACGATGCCGGCATGGCAAAAAAATCCAAAAAATGATCGATGCCGGACCTGGCCAAAAATGCGAAAAATTAACGATGCCGGCATGGCAAAAAAATCCCAAAAAATTTCGATGCCGGACCTGGCCAAAAATGCGAAAAATTAACGATGCCGGCATGGCAAAAAAATCCAAAAAATGATCGATGCCGGACCTGGCCAAAAATGCGAAAAATTAACGATGCCGGCATGGCAAAAAAATCCAAAAAATGATCGATGCCGGACCTGGCCAAAAATGCGAAAAATTAACGATGCCGGCATGGCAAAAAAATCCAAAAAATGATCGATGCCGGACCTGGCCAAAAATGCGAAAAATTAACGATGCCGGCATGGCAAAAAAATCCAAAAAATGATCGATGCCGGACCTGGCCAAAAATGCGAAAAATTAACGATCCCGGCATGGCAAAAAAATCCAAAAAAATTTCGATGCCGGACCTGGCCAAAAATGCGAAAAATGAACGATGCCGGCATGGCAAAAAAATCCAAAAAATGATCGATGCCGGACCTGGCCAAAAATGCGAAAAATTAACGATGCCGGCATGGCAAAAAAATCCAAAAAAATTTCGATGCCGTACCTGGCCAAAAATGCGAAAAATTAACGATGCCGGCATGGCAAAAAAATCCAAAAAATGATCGATGCCGGACCTGGCCAAAAATGCGAAAAATTAACGATGCCGGCATGGCAAAAAAATCCAAAAAATGATCGATGCCGGACCTGGCCAAAAATGCGAAAAATAAACGATGCCGGCATGGCAAAAAAATCCAAAAAATGATCGATGCCGGACCTGGCCAAAAATGCGAAACATTAACGATGCCATGGCAAAAAAATCCAAAAAATGATCGATGCCGGACCTGGCCAAAAATGCGAAAAATTAACGATGCCGGCATGGCAAAAAAATCCAAAAAATGATCGATGCCGGACCTGGCCAAAAATGCGAAAAATAAACGATGCCGGCATGGCAAAAAAATCCAAAAAATGATCGATGCCGGACCTGGCCAAAAATGCGAAACATTAACGATGCCGGCATGGCAAAAAAATCCAAAAAATGATCGATGCCGGACCTGGCCAAAAATGCGAAAAATTAACGATGCCGGCATGGCAAAAAAATCCAAAAAAATTTCGATGCCGGACCTGGCCAAAAATGCGAAAAATTAACGATGCCGGCATGGCAAAAAAAATCCAAAAAATGATCGATGCCGGACCTGGCCAAAAATGCGAAAAATTAACGATGCCGGCATGGCAAAAAAATCCAAAAAAATTTCGATGCCGTACCTGGCCAAAAATGCGAAAAATTAACGATGCCGGCATGGCAAAAAAATCCAAAAAATGATCGATGCCGGACCTGGCCAAAAATGCGAAAAATAAACGATGCCGGCATGGCAAAAAAATCCAAAAAAATTTCGATGCCGGACCTGGCCAAAAATGCGAAAAATTAACGATGCCGGCATGGCAAAAAAATCCAAAAAATTTCGATGCCGGACCTGGCCAAAAATGCGAAACATTAACGATGCCGGCATGGCAAAAAAATCCAAAAAAATTTCGATGCCGTACCTGGCCAAAAATGCGAAAAATTAACGATGCCGGCATGGCAAAAAAATCCAAAAAATGATCGATGCCGGACCTGGCCAAAAATGCGAAAAATAAACGATGCCGGCATGGCAAAAAAATCCAAAAAAATTTCGATGCCGGACCTGGCCAAAAATGCGAAAAATTAACGATGCCGGCATGGCAAAAAAATCCAAAAAATTTCGATGCCGGACCTGGCCAAAAATGCGAAACATTAACGATGCCGGCATGGTAAAAAAATCCAAAAAATGATCGATGCCGGACCTGGCCAAAAATGCGAAAAATTAACGATGCCGGCATGGCAAAAAAATCCAAAAAATGATCGATGCCGGACCTGGCCAAAAATGCGAAAAATTAACGATGCCGGCATGGCAAAAAAATCCAAAAAAATTTCGATGCCGGACCTGGCCAAAAATGCGAAAAATTAACGATGCCGGCATGGCAAAAAAATCCAAAAAATGATCGATGCCGGACCTGGCCAAAAATGCGAAAAATTAACGATGCCGGCATGGCAAAAAAATCCCAAAAAATTTCGATGCCGGACCTGGCCAAAAATGCGAAAAATTAACGATGCCGGCATGGCAAAAAAATCCAAAAAATGATCGATGCCGGACCTGGCCAAAAATGCGAAAAATTAACGATGCCGGCATGGCAAAAAAATCCAAAAAATGATCGATGCCGGACCTGGCCAAAAATGCGAAAAATTAACGATGCCGGCATGGCAAAAAAATCCAAAAAATGATCGATGCCGGACCTGGCCAAAAATGCGAAAAATTAACGATGCCGGCATGGCAAAAAAATCCAAAAAAATTTCGATGCCGGACCTGGCCAAAAATGCGAAAAATGATCGATGCCGGCATGGCAAAAAAATCCAAAAAATGATCGATGCCGGACCTGGCCAAAAATGCGAAAAATTAACGATGCCGGCATGGCAAAAAAATCCAAAAAATGATCGATGCCGGACCTGGCCAAAAATGCGAAAAATTAACGATGCCGGCATGGCAAAAAAATCCAAAAAATGATCGATGCCGGACCTGGCCAAAAATGCGAAAAATTAACGATGCCGACATGGCAAAAAAATCCAAAAAATGATCGATGCCGGACCTGGCTAAAAATGCGAAAAATTAACGATGCCGGCATGGCAAAAAAATCCAAAAAATGATCGATGCCGGACCTGGCCAAAAATGCGAAAAATGAACGATGCCGGCATGGCAAAAAAATCCCAAAAAATTTCGATGCCGGACCTGGCCAAAAATGCGAAAAATTAACGATGCCGGCATGGCAAAAAAATCCAAAAAAATTTCGATGCCGGACCTGGCCAAAAATGCGAAAAATGATCGATGCCGGCATGGCAAAAAAATCCAAAAAATGATCGATGCCGGACCTGGCCAAAAATGCGAAAAATTAACGATGCCGGCATGGCAAAAAAATCCAAAAAATGATCGATGCCGGACCTGGCCAAAAATGCGAAAAATTAACGATGCCGGCATGGCAAAAAAATCCAAAAAATGATCGATGCCGGACCTGGCCAAAAATGCGAAAAATGAACGATGCCGGCATGGCAAAAAAATCCAAAAAAATTTCGATGCCGGACCTGGCCAAAAATCCGAAAAATTAACGATGCCGGCATGGCAAAAAAATCCAAAAAATTATCGATGCCGGACCTGGCCAAAACTGCGAAAAATTAACGATGCCGGCATGGCAAAAAAATCCAAAAAATGATCGATGCCGGACCTGGCCAAAAATGCGAAAAATTAACGATGCCGGCATGGCAAAAAAATCCAAAAAATGATCGATGCCGGACCTGGCCAAAAATGCGAAAAATTAACGATGCCGGCATGGCAAAAAAATCCAAAAAAATTTCGATGCCGGACCTGGCCAAAAATGCGAAAAATTAACGATGGCATGGCAACAAAATCCAAAAAAAATTCGATGCCGGACCTGGCCAAAAATGCGAAAAATTAACGATGCCGGCATGGCAAAAAAATCCAAAAAATGATCGATGCCGGACCTGGCTAAAAATGCGAAAAATTAACGATGGCAAAAAAATCCAAAAAAATTTCGATGCCGGCATGGCAAAAAAATCCAAAAAATGATCGATGCCGGACCTGGCCAAAAATGCGAAAAATTAACGATGCCGGCATGGCAAAAAAATCCAAAAAAAATTCGATGCCGGACCTGGCCAAAAATGCGAAAAATTAACGATGCCGGCATGGCAAAAAAATCCAAAAAATGATCGATGCCGGACCTGGCCAAAAATGCGAAAAATTAACGATGCCGGCATGGCAAAAAAATCCAAAAAAATTTCGATGCCGGACCTGGCCAAAAATGCGAAAAATTAACGATGCCGGCATGGCAAAAAAATCCAAAAAATGATCGATGCCGGACCTGGCCAAAAATGCGAAAAATGAACGATGGCGGCATGGCAAAAAAATCCAAAAAAATTTCGATGCCGGACCTGGCCAAAAATGCGAAAAATTAACGAAGCCGGCATGGCAAAAAAATCCAAAAAATGATCGATGCCGGACCTGGCCAAAAATGCGAAAAATTAACGATGCCGGCATGGCAAAAAAATCCAAAAAAATTTCGATGCCGACCTGGCCAAAAATGCGAAAAATTAACGATGCCGGCATGGCAAAAAAATCCAAAAAATGATCGATGCCGGACCTGGCCAAAAATGCGAAAAATTAACGATGCCGGCATGGCAAAAAAATCCAAAAAAAATTCGATGCCGGACCTGGCCAAAAATGCGAAAAATTAACGATGCCGGCATGGCAAAAAAATCCAAAAAATGATCGATGCCGGACCTGGCCAAAAATGCGAAAAATTAACGATGTCGGCATGGCAAAAAAATGCAAAAAATGATCGATGCCGGACCTGGCCAAAAATGCGAAAAATGAACGATGCCGGCATGGCAAAAAAATCCAAAAAATGATCGATGCCGGACCTGGCCAAAAATGCGAAAAATTAACGATGCCGGCATGGCAAAAAAATCCAAAAAAATTTCGATGCCGGACCTGGCCAAAAATGCGAAAAATTAACGATGCCGGCATGGCAAAAAAATCCAAAAAAATTTCGATGCCGTACCTGGCCAAAAATGCGAAAAATTAACGATGCCGGCATGGCAAAAAAATCCAAAAAATGATCGATGCCGGACCTGGCCAAAAATGCGAAAAATAAACGATGCCGGCATGGCAAAAAAATCCAAAAAATGATCGATGCCGGACCTGGCCAAAAATGCGAAACATTAACGATGCCGGCATGGCAAAAAAATCCAAAAAATGATCGATGCCGGACCTGGCCAAAAATGCGAAAAATTAACGATGCCGGCATGGCAAAAAAATCCAAAAAAATTTCGATGCCGGACCTGGCCAAAAATGCGAAAAATGAACGATGCCGGCATGGCAAAAAAATCCAAAAAATGATCGATGCCGGACCTGGCCAAAAATGCGAAAAATTAACGATACCGGCATGGCAAAATAATCCACAAAATTTTCGATGCCGGACCTGGCCAAAAATGCGAAAAATGAACGATGCCGGCATGGCAAAATAATTCAAAAAATGGCAAAAAAATCCAAAAAATGATCGATGCCGGACCTGGCCAAAAATGCGAAAAATGAACGATGCCGGCATGGCAAAAAAATCCAAAAAAATGCGAAAAATTAACGATGCCGGCATGGCAAAAAAATCCAAAAAATGATCGATGCCGGACCTGGCCAAAAATGCGAAAAATTAACGATGCCGGCATGGCAAAAAAATCCAAAAAAATTTCAATGCCGGACCTGGCCAAAAATGCGAAAAATTAACGATGCCGGCATGGCAAAAAAATCCAAAAAAATTTCGATGCCGGACCTGGCCAAAAATGCGAAAAATTAACGATGCCGGCATGGCAACAAAATCCAAAAAATGATCGATGCCGGACCTGGCCAAAAATGCGAAAAATTAACGATGCCGGCATGGCAAAATAATCCAAAAAAATTTCGATGCCGGACCTGGCCAAAAATGCGAAAAATTAACGATGCCGGCATGGCAAAATAATCCAAAAAATTATCGATGCCGGACCTTGCCAAAAATGCGAAAATTTAACGATGCCGGCATGGCAAAAAAATCCAAAAAATGCTCGATGACGGACCTGGCCAAAAATGCGAAAAATTAACGATGCCGGCATGGCAAAAAAATCCAAAAAATGATCGATGCCGGACCTGGCCAAAAATGCGAAAAATTAACGATGCCGGCATGGCAAAAACATCCAAAAAATGATCGATGCCGGACCTGGCCTAAAATGCGAAAAATTTACGATGCCGGCATGGCAAAATAATCCTAAAAATTTTCGATGCCGGACCTGGCCAAAAATGCGAAAAATTAACGATGCCGGCATGGCAAAAAAATCCAAAAAATGATCGATGCCGGACCTGGCCAAAAATGCGAAAAATTAACGATGCCGGCATGGCAAAAAAATTCAAAAAATGATCGATGCCGGACCTGGCCAAAAATGCAAAAAATTAACGATGCCGGACCTGGCCAAAAATGCGAAAAATGAACGATGCCGGCATGGCAAAAAAATCCAAAAAATGATCGATGCCGGACCTGGCCAAAAATGCGAAAAATTAACGATGCCGGCATGGCAAAAAAATCCAAAAAATTATCGATGCCGGACCTGGCCAAAAATGCGAAAAATTAACAATGCCGGCATTGCAAAAAAATCCAAAAAATGATCGATGCCGGACCTGGCCAAAAATGCGAAAAATGAACGATGCCGGCATGGTAAAAAAAATCAAAAAATAAACGATGCCGGACCTGGCTAAAAATGCAAAAAATTAACGATGCCGGCATGGCAAAAAAATCCAAAAAATGATCGATGCCGGACCTGGCCAAAAATGCGAAAAATTAACGATGCCGGCATGGCAAAAAAATCCAAAAAATGATCGATGCCGGACCTGGCCAAAAATGCGAAAAATTAACGATGCCGGCATGGCAAAAAAATCCAAAAAAATTTCGATGCCAGACCTGGCCAAAAATGCGAAAAATTAACGATGCCGGCATGGCAAAAAAATCCAAAAAAATTTCGATGCCGGACCTGGCCAAAAATGCGAAAAATTAACGATGCCGGCATGGCAAAAAAATCCAAAAAAATTTCGATGCCGGACCTGGCCAAAAATGCGAAAAATTAACGATGCCGGCATGGCAAAATAATCCAAAAAAATTTCGATGCCGGACCTGGCCAAAAATGCGAAAAATTAACGATGCCGGCATGTCAAAATAATCCAAAAAAATTTCGATGCCGGACCTGGCCAAAAATGCGAAAATTTAACGATGCCGGCATGGCAAAAAAATCCAAAAAATGCTCGATGACGGACCTGGCCAAAAATGCGAAAAATTAACGATGCCGGCATGGCAAAAAAATCCAAAAAATGATCGATGCCGGACCTGGCCAAAAATGCGAAAAATGAACGATGCCGGCATGGCAAAATAATCCAAAAAAATGCGAAAAATTAACGATGCCGGCATGGCAAAAAAATCCAAAAAATGATCGATGCCGGACCTGGCCAAAAATGCGAAAAATTAACGATGCCGGCATGGCAAAAAAATCCAAAAAAATTTCAATGCCGGACCTGGCCAAAAATGCGAAAAATTAACGATGCCGGCATGGCAAAAAAATCCAAAAAAATTTCGATGCCGGACCTGGCCAAAAATGCGAAAAATTAACGATGCCGGCATGGCAACAAAATCCAAAAAATGATCGATGCCGGACCTGGCCAAAAATGCGAAAAATTAACGATGCCGGCATGGCAAAATAATCCAAAAAAATTTCGATGCCGGACCTGGCCAAAAATGCGAAAAATTAACGATGCCGGCATGGCAAAATAATCCAAAAAATTATCGATGCCGGACCTTGCCAAAAATGCGAAAATTTAACGATGCCGGCATGGCAAAAAAATCCAAAAAATGCTCGATGACGGACCTGGCCAAAAATGCGAAAAATTAACGATGCCGGCATGGCAAAAAAATCCAAAAAATGATCGATGCCGGACCTGGCCAAAAATGCGAAAAATTAACGATGCCGGCATGGCAAAAACATCCAAAAAATGATCGATGCCGGACCTGGCCAAAAATGCGAAAAATTAACGATGCCGGCATGGCAAAATAATCCAAAAAATTTTCGATGCCGGACCTGGCCAAAAATGCGAAAAATTAACGATGCCGGCATGGCAAAAAAATCCAAAAAATGATCGATGCCGGACCTGGCCAAAAATGCGAAAAATTAACGATGCCGGCATGGCAAAAAAATTCAAAAAATGATCGATGCCGGACCTGGCCAAAAATGCAAAAAATTAACGATGCCGGACCTGGCCAAAAATGCGAAAAATGAACGATGCCGGCATGGCAAAAAAATCCAAAAAATGATCGATGCCGGACCTGGCCAAAAATGCGAAAAATTAACGATGCCGGCATGGCAAAAAAATCCAAAAAATTATCGATGCCGGACCTGGCCAAAAATGCGAAAAATTAACAATGCCGGCATTGCAAAAAAATCCAAAAAATGATCGATGCCGGACCTGGCCAAAAATGCGAAAAATGAACGATGCCGGCATGGTAAAAAAAATCAAAAAATAAACGATGCCGGACCTGGCTAAAAATGCAAAAAATTAACGATGCCGGCATTGCAAAAAAATCCAAAAAATTATCGATGCCGGACCTGGCCAAAAATGCGAAAAATTAACGATGCCGGCATGGCAAAAAAATCCAAAAAATGATCGATGCCGGACCTGGCCAAAAATGCGAAAAATTAACGATGCCGGCATGGCAAAAAAATCCAAAAAAATTTCGATGCCAGACCTGGCCAAAAATGCGAAAAATTAACGATGCCGGCATGGCAAAAAAATCCAAAAAAATTTCGATGCCGGACCTGGCCAAAAATGCGAAAAATTAACGATGCCGGCATGGCAAAAAAATCCAAAAAAATTTCGATGCCGGACCTGGCCAAAAATGCGAAAAATTAACGATGCCGGCATGGCAAAATAATCCAAAAAAATTTCGATGCCGGACCTGGCCAAAAATGCGAAAAATTAACGATGCCGGCATGTCAAAATAATCCAAAAAAATTTCGATGCCGGACCTGGCCAAAAATGCGAAAATTTAACGATGCCGGCATGGCAAAAAAATCCAAAAAATGCTCGATGACGGACCTGGCCAAAAATGCGAAAAATTAACGATGCCGGCATGGCAAAAAAATCCAAAAAATGATCGATGCCGGACCTGGCCAAAAATGCGAAAAATGAACGATGCCGGCATGGCAAAATAATCCAAAAAATTTTCGATGCCGGACCTGGCCAAAAATGCGAAAAATTAACGATACCGGCATGGCAAAAAAATTCAAAAAATGATCGATGCCGGACCTGGCCAAAAATGCGAAAAATTAACGATACCGGCATGGCAAAAAAATTCAAAAAATGATCGATGCCGGACCTGGCCAAAAATGCGAAAAATTAACGATGCCGGCATGGCAAAAAAATCCAAAAAATGATCGATGCCGGACCTGGCCAAAAATGCGAAAAATTAACGATGCCGGCATGGCAAAAAAATTCAAAAAATGATCGATGCCGGACCTGGCCAAAAATGCGAAAAATGAACGATGCCGGCATGGCAAAAAAATTCAAAAAATTATCGATGCCGGACCTGGCCAAAAATGCAAAAAATTAACGATGCCGGACCTGGCCAAAAATGCGAAAAATGAACGATGCCGGCATGGCAAAAAAATCCAAAAAATTATCGATGCCGGACCTGGCCAAAAATGCGAAAAATTAACAATGCCGGCATTGCAAAAAAATCCAAAAAATGATCGATGCCGGACCTGGCCAAAAATGCGAAACATAAACGATGCCGGCATGGCAAAAAAAATCAAAAAATAAACGATGCCGGACCTGGCTAAAAATGCAAAAAATTAACGATGCCGGCATGGCAAAAAAATCCAAAAAATGATCGATGCCGGACCTGGCTAAAAATGCAAAAAATTAACGATGCCGGCATGGCAAAAAAATCCAAAAAATGATCGATGCCGGACCTGGCCACAAATGCGAAAAATTAACGATGCCGGCATGGCAAAATAATCCAAAAAAATTTCGATGCCGGACCTGGCCAAAAATGCGAAAAATTAACGATGCCGGCATGGCAAAAAAATTCAAAAAATGATCGATGCCGGACCTGGCCAAAAATGCGAAAAATTAACGATGCCGGCATGGCAAAATAATCCAAAAAATTTTCGATACCGGACCTGGCCAAAAATGCGAAAAATTAACGATGCCGGCATGGCAAAATAATCCAAAAAATTATCGATGCCGGACCTGGCCAAAAATGCAAAAAATTAACGATGCCGGACCTGGCCAAAAATGCGAAAAATGAACGATGCCGGCATGGCAAAAAAATCCAAAAAATGATCGATGCCGGACCTGGCCAAAAATGCGAAAAATTAACGATGCCGGCATGGCAAAAAAATCCAAAAAATTTTCGATGCCGGACCTGGCCAAAAATGCGAAAAATTAACGATGCCGGCATGGCAAAATAATCCAAAAAATGATCGATGCCGGACCTGGGCAAAAATGCGAAATATTAACGATGCCGGCATGGCAAAAAAATCCAAAAAATGATCGATGCCGGACCTGGCCAAAAATGCGAAAAATTAACGATGCCGGCATGGCAAAAAAATTCAAAAAATGATCGATGCCGGACCTGGCCAAAAATGCGAAAAATTAACGATGCCGGCATGGCAAAAAAATCCAAAAAATTAACGATGCCGGACCTGGCCAAAAATGCGAAAAATGAACGATGCCGGCATGGCAAAAAAATCCAAAAAATGATCGATGCCGGACCTGGCCAAAAATGCGAAAAATTAACGATGCCGGCATGGCAAAATAATCCAAAAAATTTTCGATGCCGGACCTGGCCAAAAATGCGAAAAATTAACGATGCCGGCATGGCAAAATAATCCAAAAAATGATCGATGCCGGACCTGGGCAAAAATGCGAAATATTAACGATGCCGGCATGGCAAAAAAATCCAAAAAATGATCGATGCCGGACCTGGCCAAAAATGCGAAAAATTAACGATGCCGGCATGGCAAAAAAATTCAAAAAATGATCGATGCCGGACCTGGCCAAAAATGCGAAAAATTAACGATGCCGGCATGGCAAAAAAATCCAAAAAATGATCGATGCCGGACCTGGCCAAAAATGCGAAAAATTAACGATGCCGGCATGGCAAAAAAATCCAAAAAATGATCGATGCCGGACCTGGCCAAAAATGCGAAAAATTAACGATGCCGGCATGGCAAAATAATCCAAAAAATGATCGATTCCGGACCTGGGCAAAAATGCGAAATATTAACAATTTTTTGGATTTTTTTGCCGGCATGGCAAAAAAATCCAAAAAATTTCGATGCCGGACCTGGCCAAAAAGGCGAAAAATTAACGATGCCGGCATGGCAAAAAAATCCAAAAAATGATCGATGCCGGACCTGGCCAAAAATGCGAAAAATTAACGATGCCGGCATGGCAAAATAATCCAAAAAATGATCGATGCCGGACCTGGGCAAAAATGCGAAATATTAACGATGCCGGCATGGCAAAAAAATCCAAAAAATGATCGATGCCGGACCTGGCCGAAAATGCGAAAAATTAACGATGCCGGCATGGCAAAAAAATCCAAAAAATGATCGATGCCGGACCTGGCCAAAAATGCGAAAAATTAACGATGCCGGCATGGCAAAAAAATCCAAAAAATGATCGATGCCGGACCTGGCCAAAAATGCGAAAAATTAACGATACCGGCATGGCAAAATAATCCACAAAATTTTCGATGCCGGACCTGGCCAAAAATGCGAAAAATGAACGATGCCGGCATGGCAAAATAATTCAAAAAATGGCAAAAAAATCCAAAAAATGATCGATGCCGGACCTGGCCAAAAATGCGAAAAATGAACGATGCCGGCATGGCAAAAAAAATCAAAAAATAAACGATGCCGGACCTGGCTAAAAATGCAAAAAAATTAACGATGCCGGCATGGCAAAAAAATCCAAAAAATGATCGATGCCGGACCTGGCCAAAAATGCGAAAAATTAACGATGCCGGCATGGCAAAAAAATCCAAAAAATGATCGATGCCGGACCTGGCCAAAAATGCGAAAAATTAACGATGCCGGCATGGCAAAAAAATCCAAAAAATGATCGATGCCGGACCTGGCCAAAAATGCGAAAAATGAACGATGCCGGCATGGCAAAAAAAATCAAAAAATAAACGATGCCGGACCTGGCTAAAAATGCAAAAAATTAACGATGTCGGCATGGCAAAAAAATCCAAAAAATGATCGATGCCGGACCTGGCCAAAAATGCGAAAAATTAACGATGCCGGCATGCCAAAAAAATTCAAAAAATGATCGATGCCGGACCTGGCCAAAAATGCGAAAAATGAACGATGCCGGCATGGCAAAAAAATCCAAAAAATTATCGATGCCGGACCTGGCCAAAAATGCAAAAAATTAACGATGCCGGACCTGGCCACAAATGCGAAAAATGAACGATGCCGGCATGGCAAAAAAATCCACAAAATGCTCGATGACGGACCTGGCCAAAAATGCGAAAAATTAACGATGCCGGCATGGCAAAAAAATCCAAAAAAATTTCGATGCCGGACCTGGCCAAAAATGCGAAAAATTAACGATACCGGCATGGCAAAATAATCCAAAAAATTTTCGATGCCGGACCTGGCCAAAAATGCGAAAAATTAACGATGCCGGCATGGCAAAATAATTCAAAAAATGGCAAAAAAATCCAAAAAATGATCGATGCCGGACCTGGCCAAAAATGCGAAAAATTAACGATGCCGGCATGCCAAAAAATCCAAAAAATGATCGATGCCGGACCTGGCCAAAAATGCGAAAAATTAACGATGCCGGCATGGCAAAAAAATCCAAAAAATGATCGATGCCGGACCTGGCCAAAAATGCGAAAAATTAACGATGCCGGCATGGCAAAAAAATTCAAAAAATGATCGATGCCGGACCTGGGCAAAAATGCGAAATATTAACGATGCCGGCATGGCAAAAAAATCCAAAAAATTATCGATGCCGGACCTGGGCAAAAATGCAAAAAATTAACGATGCCGGACCTGGCCAAAAATGCGAAAAATGAACGATGCCGGCATGGCAAAAAAATCCAAAAAATGCTCGATGACGGACCTGGCCAAAAATGCGAAAAATTAACGATGCCGGCATGGCAAAAAAATCCAAAAAAATTTCGATGCCGGACCTGGCCAAAAATGCGAAAAATTAACGATACCGGCATGGCAAAATAATCCAAAAAATGATCGATGCCGGACCTGGCCAAAAATGCGAAAAATTAACGATGCCGGCATGGCAAAATAATCCAAAAAATTTTCGATGCCGGACCTGGCCAAAAATGCGAAAAATTAACGATGCAGGCATGGCAAAAAAATCCAAAAAAATTTCAATGCCGGACCTGGCCAAAAATGCGAAAAATTAACGATCCCGGCATGGCAAAAAAATCCAAAAAATTTTCGATGCCGGACCTGGCCAAAAATGCGAAAATTTAACGATGCCGGCATGGCAAAAAAATCCAAAAAAAATTCGATGCCGGACCTGGCCAAAAATGCGAAAAATTAACGATACCGGCATGGCAAAAAAATCCAAAAAAATTTCGATGCCGGACCTGGCCAAAAATGCGAAAAATGAACGATGCCGGCATGGCAAAAAAATCCAAAAAATCTGGCCAAAAATGCGAAAAATGAACGATGCCGGCATGGCAAAAAAATCCAAAAAATGCTCGATGACGGACCTGGCCAAAAATGCGAAAAATTAACGATGCCGGCATGGCAAAAAAATCCAAAAAATTTTCGATGCCGGACCTGGCCAAAAATGCGAAAAATTAACGATACCGGCATGGCAAAATAATCCAAAAAATGATCGATGCCGGACCTGGCCAAAAATGCGAAAAATTAACGATGCCGGCATGGCAAAATAATCCAAAAAATTTTGGATGCCGGACCTGGCCAAAAATGCGAAAAATTAACGATGCCGGCATGGCAAAAAAATCCAAAAAATTTTCAATGCCGGACCTGGCCAAAAATGCGAAAAATTAACGATACCGGCATGGCAAAATAATCCAAAAAATTTTCGATGCCGGACCTGGCCAAAAATGCGAAAAATTAACGATACCGGCATGGCAAAATAATCCAAAAAATTTTCGATGCCGGACCTGGCCAAAAATGCGAAAAATTAACGATGCCGGCATGGCAAAATAATTCAAAAAAATTTCGATGCCGGACCTGGCCAAAAATGCGAAAAATTAACGATGCCGGCATGGCAAAAAAATCCAAAAAAAATTCGATGCCGGACCTGGCCAAAAATGCGAAAAATTAACGATACCGGCATGGCAAAAAAATCCAAAAAAATGTCGATGCCGGACCTGGCCAAAAATGCGAAAAATGAACGATGCCGGCATGGCAAAAAAATCCAAAAAATCTGGCCAAAAATGCGAAAAATGAACGATGCCGGCATGGCAAAAAAATCCAAAAAATGCTCGATGACGGACCTGGCCAAAAATGCGAAAAATTAACGATGCCGGCATGGCAAAAAAATCCAAAAAATTTTCGATACCGGACCTGGCCAAAAATGCGAAAAATTAACGATACCGGCATGGCAAAATAATCTAAAAAATGATCGATGCCGGACCTGGCCAAAAATGCGAAAAATTAACGATGCCGGCATGGCAAAATAATCCAAAAAATTTTCGATGCCGGACCTGGCCAAAAATGCGAAAAATTAACGATGCCGGCATGGCAAAAAAATCCAAAAAAATTTCGATGCCGGACCTGGCCAAAAATGCGAAAAATGAACGATGCCGGCATGGCAAAAAAATCCAAAAAATCTGGCCAAAAATGCGAAAAATGAACGATGCCGGCATGGCAAAAAAATCCAAAAAATGCTCGATGACGGACCTGGCCAAAAATGCGAAAAATTAACGATGCCGGCATGGCAAAAAAATCCAAAAAATTTTCGATACCGGACCTGGCCAAAAATGCGAAAAATTAACGATACCGGCATGGCAAAATAATCCAAAAAATGATCGATGCCGGACCTGGCCAAAAATGCGAAAAATTAACGATGCCGGCATGGCAAAATAATCCAAAAAATTTTCGATGCCGGACCTGGCCAAAAATGCGAAAAATTAACGATGCCGGCATGGCAAAAAAATCCAAAAAATTTTCAATGCCGGACCTGGCCAAAAATGCGAAAAATTAACGATGCCGGCATGGCAAAAAAATCCAAAAAATTTTCGATGCCGGACCTGGCCAAAAATGCGAAAAATTAACGATACCGGCATGGCAAAATAATCCAAAAAATGATCGATGCCGGACCTGGCCAAAAATGCGAAAAATTAACGATGCCGGCATGGCAAAATAATCCAAAAAATTTTCGATGCCGGACCTGGCCAAAAATGCGAAAAATTAACGATGCCGGCATGGCAAAAAAATCCAAAAAATTTTCAATGCCGGACCTGGCCAAAAATGCGAAAAATTAACGATCCCGGCATGGCAAAAAAATCCAAAAAATTTTCGATGCCGGACCTGGCCAAAAATGCGAAAATTTAACGATGCCGGCATGGCAAAAAAATCCAAAAAATGCTCGATGACGGACCTGGCCAAAAATGCGAAAAATTAACGATGCCGGCATGGCAAAAATATCCAAAAAAATTTCGATGCCGGACCTGGCCAAAAATGCGAAAAATTAACGATACCGGCATGGCAAAATAATCCAAAAAATTTTCGATGCCGGACCTGGCCAAAAATGCGAAAAATTAACGATGCCGGCATGGCAAAAAAATCCAAAAAAAATTCGATGCCGGACCTGGCCAAAAATGCGAAAAATTAACGATACCGGCATGGCAAAAAAATCCAAAAAATGCTCGATGACGGACCTGGCCAAAAATGCGAAAAATTAACGATGCCGGCATGGCAAAAATATCGAAAAAAATTTCGATGCCGGACCTGGCCAAAAATGCGAAAAATTAACGATACCGGCATGGCAAAATAATCCAAAAAATTTTCGATGCCGGACCTGGCCAAAAATGCGAAAAATTAACGATGCCGGCATGGCAAAAAAATCCAAAAAAAATTCGATGCCGGACCTGGCCAAAAATGCGAAAAATTAACGATACCGGCATGGCAAAAAAATCCAAAAAAATTTCGATGCCGGACCTGGCCAAAAATGCGAAAAATGAACGATGCCGGCATGGCAAAAAAATCCAAAAAATCTGGCCAAAAATGCGAAAAATTAACGATGCCGGCATGGCAAAAAAACCCAAAAAAATTTCAATGCCGGACCTGGCCAAAAATGCGAAAAATTAACGATGCCGGCATGGCAAAAAAATCCAAAAACTTTTCGATGCCGGACCTGGCCAAAAATGCGAAAAATTAACGATAAAATCATTGTAATATTATATAGCTACAATACAAAATAGTATACAAGTTGGTAGTGGTCAGAATGGCCATACTCAAGCTGGAATAGTTAAGCTGAGTTTATAGTTGGTATGTCCTACAGGCATGTACCTTGTATAAAATCATTGTAATATTATATAGCTACAATACAAAATAGTATACAAGTTGGTAGTGGTCAGAATGGCCATACTCAAGCTGGAATAGTGAAGCTGAGTATATAGTTGGTATGTCCTACAGACATGTACCTTGTATAAAATCATTGTAATATTATATAGCTACAATACAAAATAGTATACAAGTTGGTAGTGGTCAGAATGGCCATACTCAAGCCGGAATAGTTAAGCTGAGTATATAGTTGGTATGTCCTACAGATATGTACCTTGTATAAAATCACTGTAATATTATATAGCTACAATACAAAATAGTATACAAGTTGGTAGTGGTCAGAATGGCCATACTCAAGCTGGAATAGTTAAGCTGAGTTTATAGTTGGTATGTCCTACAGACATGTACCTTGTATAAAATCATTGTAATATTATATAGCTACAATACAAAATAGTATACAAGTTGGTAGTGATCATAATGGCCATACTCAAGCTGGAATAGTTAAGCTGAGTATATAGTTGGTATGTCCTACAGACATGTACCTTGTATAAAATCATTGTAATATTATATAGCTACAATACAAAATAGTATACAAGTTGGTAGTGGTCAGAATGGCCATACTCAAGCTGGAATAGTTAAGCTGAGTATATAGTTGGTATGTCCTACAGACATGTACCTTATATAACATCATTGTAATATTATATAGCTACAATACAAAATAGTATACAAGTGGGTAGTGGTCAGAATGGCCATACTCAAGCTGGAATAGTTAAGCTGAGTATATAGTTGGTATGTCCTACAGACATGTACCTTGTATAAAATCATTGTAATATTATATAGCTACAATACAAAATAGTATACAAGTTGGTAGTGGTCAGAATGGCCATACTCAAGCTGGAATAGTTAAGCTGAGTATATAGTTGGTATGTCCTACAGACATGTACCTTGTATAAAATCATTGTAATATTATATAGCTACAATACAAAATAGTATACAAGTTGGTAGTGGTCAGAATGGCCATACTCAAGCTGGAATAGTTAAGCTGAGTATATAGTTGGTATGTCCTACAGACATGTACCTTGTATAAAATCATTGTAATATTATATAGCTACAATACAAAATAGTATACAAGTTGGTAGTGGTCAGAATGGCCATACTCAAGCTGGAATAGTTAAGCTGAGTATATAGTTGGTATGTCCTACAGACATGTACCTTGTATAAAATCAGTGTAATATTATATAGCTACAATACAAAATAGTATACAAGTTGGTAGTGGTCAGAATGGCCATACTCAAGCTGGAATAGTTAAGCTGAGTATATAGTTGGTATGTCCTAAGGACATGTACCTTTTATAAAATCATTGTAATATTATATAGCTACAATACATAATAGTATACAAGTTGGTAGTGGTCAGAATGGCCATACTCAAGCTGGAATAGTTAAGCTGAGTATATAGTTGGTATGTCCTACAGACATGTACCTTGTATAAAATCATTGTAATATTATATAGCTACAATACAAAATAGTATACAAGTTGGTAGTGGTCAGAATGGCCATACTCAAGCTGGAATAGTTAAGCTGAGTATATAGTTGGTATGTCCTACAGACATGTACCTTGTATAAAATCATTGTAATACTATATAGCTACAATACAAAATAGTATACAAGTTGGTAGTGGTCAGAATGGCCATACTCAAGCTGGAATAGTTAAGCTGAGTATATAGTTGGTATGTCCTACAGACATGTACCTTGTATAAAATCATTGTAATATTATATAGCTACAATACAAAATAGTATACAAGTTGGTAGTGGTCAGAATGGCCATACTCAAGCTGGAATAGTTAAGCTGAGTATATAGTTGGTATGTCCTACATACATGTATCTTGTATAAAATCATTGTAATATTATATAGCTACAATACAAAATAGTATACAAGTTGGTAGTGGTCATAATGGCCATACTCAAGCTGGAATAGTTAAGCTGAGTATATAGTTGGTATGTCCTACAGACATGTACCTTTTATAAAATCATTGTAATATTATATAGCTACAATACAAAATAGTATACAAGTTGGTAGTGGTCAGAATGGCCATACTCAAGCTGGAATAGTTAAGCTGAGTATATAGTTGGTATGTCCTACAGACATGTACCTTATATAACATCATTGTAATATTATATAGCTACAATACAAAATAGTATACAAGTTGGTAGTGGTCAGAATGGCCATACTCAAGCTGGAATAGTTAAGCTGAGTATATAGTTGGTATGTCCTACAGACATGTACCTTGTATAAAATCATTGTAATATTATATAGCTACAATACAAAATAGTATACAAGTTGGTAGTGGTCAGAATGGCCATACTCAAGCTGGAATAGTTAAGCTGAGTATATAGTTGGTATGTCCTACAGACATGTACCTTGCATAAAATCATTGTAATATTATATAGCTACAATACAAAATAGTATACAAGTTGGTAGTGGTCAGAATGGCCATACTCAAACTGGAATAGTTAAGCGGAGTATATAGTTGGTATGTCCTACAGACATGTACCTTGTATAAAATCATTGCATTATTATATAGCTACAATACAAAATAGTATACAAGTTGGTAGTGGTCAGAATGGCCATACTCAAGCTGGAATAGTTAAGCTGAGTATATAGTTGGTATGTCCTACAGACATGTACCTTGTATAAAATCATTGTAATATTATATAGCTACAATACAAAATAGTATACAAGTTGGTAGTGGTCAGAGTGGCCGTACTCAAGCTGGAATAGTTAAGCTGAGTTTATAGTTGGTATGTCCTACAGACATGTACCTTGCATAAAATCATTGTAACATTATATAGCTACAATACAAAATAGTATACAAGTTGGTAGTGGTCAGAATGGTCATACTCAAGCTGGAATAGTTAAGCTGAGTATATAGTTGGTATGTCCTACAGACATGTACCTTGCATAAAATCATTGTAACATTATATAGCTACAATACAAAATAGTATACAAGTTGGTAGTGGTCAGAATGGTCATACTCAAGCTGGAATAGTTAAGCTGAGTATATAGTTGGTATATCCTACAGACATGTACCTTGTATAAAATCATTGTAATATTATATAGCTACAATACAAAATAGTATACAAGTTGGTAGTGGTCAGAATGGCCATACTCAAGCTGGAATAGTTAAGCTGAGTATATAGTTGGTATGTCCTACAGACATGTACCTTGTATAAAATCATTGTAATATTATATAGCTACAATACAAAATAGTATACAAGTTGGTAGTGGTCAGAATGGCCATACTCAAGCTGGAATAGTTAAGCTGAGTATATAGTTGGTATGTCCTACAGACATGTACCTTGCATAAAATCATTGTAACATTATATAGCTACAATACAAAATAGTATACAAGTTGGTAGTGGTCAGAATGGCCATACTCAAGCTGGAATAGTTAAGCTGAGTATATAGTTGGTATGTCCTACAGACATGTACCTTGTATAAAATCATTGTAATATTATATAGCTACAATACAAAATAGTATACAAGTTGGTAGTGGTCAGAGTGGCCGTACTCAAGCTGGAATAGTTAAGCTGAGTTTATAGTTGGTATGTCCTACAGGCATGTACCTTGTATAAAATCATTGTAATATTATATAGCTACAATACAAAATAGTATACAAGTTGGTAGTGGTCAGAATGGCCTTACTCAAGCTGGAATAGTGAAGCTGAGTATATAGTTGGTATGTCCTACAGACATGTACCTTGTATAAAATCATTGTAATATTATATAGCTACAATACAAAATAGTATACAAGTTGGTAGTGGTCAGAATGGCCATACTCAAGCTGGAATAGTTAAGCTGAGTATATAGTTGGTATGTCCTACAGATATGTACCTTGTATAAAATCACTGTAATATTATATAGCTACAATACAAAATAGTATACAAGTTGGTAGTGGTCAGAATGGCCATACTCAAGCTGGAATAGTTAAGCTGAGTATATAGTTGGTATGTCCTACAGACATGTACCTTGTATAAAATCATTGTAATATTATATAGCTACAATACAAAATAGTATACAAGTTGGTAGTGGTCAGAATGGCCATACTCAAGCTGGAATAGTTAAGCTGAGTATATAGTTGGTATGTCCTACAGACATGTACCTTGTATAAAATCATTGTAATATTATATAGCTACAATACAAAATAGTATACAAGTTGGTAGTGGTCAGAATGGCCATACTCAAGCTGGAATAGTTAAGCTGAGTATATAGTTGGTATGTCCTACAGACGTGTACCTTGTATAAAATCATTGTAATATTATATAGCTACAATACAAAATAGTATACAAGTTGGTAGTGGTCAGAATGGCCATACTCAAGCTGGAATAGTTAAGCTGAGTATATAGTTGGTATGTCCTACAGACATGTACCTTGTATAAAATCATTGTAATATTATATAGCTACAATACAAAATAGTATACAAGTTGGTAGTGGTCAGAATGGCCATACTCAAGCTGGAATAGTTCAGCTGAGTATATAGTTGGTATGTCCTACAGACATGTACCTTGTATAAAATCATTGTAATATTATATAGCTACAATACAAAATAGTATACAAGTTGGTAGTGGTCAGAATGGCCATACTCAAGCTGGAATAGTTAAGCTGAGTATATAGTTGGTATATCCTACAGACATGTACCTTGTATAAAATCATTGTAATATTATATAGCTACAATACAAAATAGTATACCAGTTTGTAGTGGTCAGAATGGCCATACTCAAGCTGGAATAGTTAAGCTGAGTATATAGTTGGTATGTCCTACAGACATGTACCTTATATAAAATCATTGTAATATTATATAGCTACAATACAAAATAGTATACAAGTTGGTAGTGGTCAGAATGGCCATACTCAAGCTGGAATAGTTAAGCTGAGTATATAGTTGGTATGTCCTACAGACATGTACCTTGTATAAAATCATTGTAATATTATATAGCTACAATACAAAATAGTATACAAGTTGGTAGTGGTCAGAATGGCCATACTCAAGCTGGACTAGTTAAGCTGAGTATATAGTTGGTATGTCCTACAGACATGTACCTTGTATAAAATCAGTGTAATATTATATAGCTACAATACAAAATAGTATACACGTTGGTAGTGGTCAGAATGTCCATACTCAAGCTGGAATAGTTAAGCTGAGTATATAGTTGGTATATCCTACAGACATGTACCTTGTATAAAATCATTGTAATATTATATAGCTACAATACAAAATAGTATACCAGTTGGTAGTGGTCAGAATGGCCATACTCAAGCTGGAATAGTTAAGCTGAGTATATAGTTGGTATGTCCTACAGACATGTACCTTGTATAAAATCATTGTAATATTATATAGCTACAATACAAAATAGTATACAAGTTGGTAGTGGTCAGAATGGCCATACTCAAGCTGGAATAGTTAAGCTGAGTATATAGTTGGTATGTCCTACAGACATGTACCTTATATAACATCATTGTAATATTATATAGCTACAATACAAAATAGTATACAAGTTGGTAGTGGTCAGAATGGCCATACTCAAGCTGGAATAGTTAAGCTGAGTATATAGTTGGTATGTCCTACAGACATGTACCTTGTATAAAATCATGCCCGCATCGTTACTTTTTCGCATTTTTGACCAGGTCCGGCATCGATCATTTTTTGGATTTTTTTGCCATGCCGGCATCGTTAATTTTTCGCTTTTTTGGCCAGGTCCGGCATCGATCATTTTTTGGATTTTTTTGCCATGCCGGCATCGTTAATTTTTCGCATTTTTGGCCAGGTCCGGCATCGATCATTTTTTGGATTTTTTTGCCATGCCGGTATCGTTAATTTTTCGCATTTTTGGCCAGGTCCGGCATCGATCATTTTTTGGATTTTTTTGCCATGCCGGCGTCGTTCATTTTTCGCATTTTTGGCCAGGTTCGGCATCGTTCATTTTTCGCATTTTAATTTTTCACATTTTTGGGCAGGTCCGGCATCGATCATTTTTGGAATTTTTTTGCCATGCCGGCATCGTTAATTTGTCGCATTTTTGGCCAGGTCCGGCATCGATCATTTTTTGGATTTTTTTGCCATGCCGGCATCGTTAATTTTTCGCATTTTTGGCCAGCTCTGGAATCGATAATTTTTTGGATTTTTTTGCCATGCCGGCATCGTTAATTTTTCGCATTTTTGGCCAGGTCCGGCATCGTTCATTTTTTGAATTTTTTTGCCATCCGGCATCGTTAATTTGTCGCATTTTTGGCCAGGTCCGGCATCGATCATTTTTTGGATTTTTTTGCCATGCCGGCATCGTTACTTTTTCGCATTTTTGACCAGGTCCGGCATCGTTCATTTTTTGAATTTTTTTGCCATGCCGGCGTCGTTAATTTTTCGCATTTTTGGCCAGGTCCGGCATCGTTAATTTTTCGCATTTTTGGCCAGGTTCGGCATCGTTCATTTTTCGCATTTTTGGGCAGGTCCGGCATCGATCATTTTTTGAATTTTTTTGCCATGCCGGCATCGTTAATTTTTCGCATTTTTTGCCATGCCGGCGTCGTTCATTTTTCGCATTTTTGGCCAGGTCCGGCATCGTTAATTTTTCGCATTTTTGGCCAGGTTCGGCATCGTTCATTTTTCGCATTTTTGGGCAGGTCCGGCATCGTTCATTTTTTGAATTTTTTTGCCATGCCGGCGTCGTTCATTTTTCGCATTTTTGGCCAGGTCCGGCATCGTTAATTTTTCGCATTTTTGGCCAGGTTCGGCATCGTTCATTTTTCGCATTTTTGGGCAGGTCCGGCATCGATCATTTTTTGAATTTTTTGCCATGCCGGCATCGTTAATTTTTCGTATTTTTGGCCAGGTCCGGCATCGATAATTTTTTGGATTTTTTTTCCATGCCGGCATCGTTTATTTTTCGCATTATTGGCCAGGTCCGATATATACATATATAAATTGCATTTTCTAATATATAAAATGAGAAAGTAATAAATTTTTATATAAAATTAATAATTATGAGTTTTATTATTTACTTTATTAATGAAGGTAAAGAAACGTTGATGATGAAAATGGACTGATGAAAAAATAGATTACCAGAGAATCAGTTCAAATTTTCATGTCTTTGTAATGTAGGAAACCATTAATTACCATATAATCCAAAGAATAATCGTGGAAATGATCAATTTCCACGCAATTGAAAAATCGGTCGTTGAATAAGTCGATTACCAGGTAATCGAGAAACGAGTCACTGTTAAGCTCGATTACCACGTAATCGAAAAATGGATGCATTACATTTCGTAGGACATCGCCGTGTTAATTTTCACCGATTCTGGAAGCTATCGCTCATATAAGCTATCGATTACCACTTCATATTACCATCGCTTACCACTTCCCGCTGGGTATGAATAGTTTTGTTGGTATTCGTGCATTTGAAAAGTTTCTAATTCTAATTCATATATAAATTCAAATTTTTAATTTTTAGCAAAAAGAAAAATAATTTCTTCTATATTGTAAGAATAGTACAGGCGTTTGGGTTTTTTTTTGGCAATATCGATAAAAAAAAATTTATGAAATATTTTATCATTATACAATATATCTAATATATTTTAAAACTATATTTTAAAATTTAGTTAGTTTTAATTTAATTTGAAAAAAGTTGAATTGAAATTAAAAATTTATTAATTCAAAATAGAAAAGATTAAAATATTTCTAAAAAGATTAAGATTAAAAGATTCAAATAATTATATGTTTAATTCATATTAAAAAGTACTAATTTATTCTTAGTTGTATAATGATAAAATATTTCATGCATTTTTTTATCGATACTGCCAAAAAAAACCCAAACGCCTGTACTATTCTTACAATATAGAAGAAATTATTTTTCTTTTTTCTAAAAATTGAAAATTGGAATTTAATATACATATGAATTAGAAACTTTTCAAATGCACGAATACCAACAAAACTATTCATAAATATATACAATACAATCACATATATGAGAAAACAAAAAAATCCGTTTTTTCAATATAGAAAAAATTATGCTCTCACGCATGCTCTCATATTAGTCATTCATAATATTTCCTTTCCTAATCTAACGAAAATATATAACAAAAAACGCACGTTGAACGTTGATTTTTTTCATTAGATTAGGAAAGCCAAATCAGAAATTGGAAATTTTTTTTGTTCTACTTTATAAGTCTATATGTTATTATTAGTCAATGGTATTACGTATGATAATATTAATGTTGTATCGTATAAGGAGGTGTTACCAGGAGGGTAAATAATATGTTTATTTTTATTTTTTTACATATATGTATGGTATATTTTTTTTCTATTTCAAAACTCTTCTTCTACTATATAATAGAAAAATTGAATACAATCTGTTAGATTTGCTATACAATAATATTTAAGTTTTCGTAGAGAGTTTTATAGTATTTAAAATCAGTCAGTCATTAAGTGGAAAACTTGTAAATATATTTTTTTTTATTCCTGTTGTACACTATATTTGCAACAAGTAGTCCGATAAGAGTTCATTTTGTAAACACTAGAAACATGGATATCATATATGTATGTAGAATATTTTAAATATAGTGGGAAATTGTGGTCAAAATCAAAATAATATATTTGTTTTAGATTATTTTAAGTTTTTAAAAACATTACATTACGTAGTTAAATATAATTTTCTATATAGTATCAATTTCAAGAGAACTTTTTTTTTATTGTTTTTAATTTGAATGTTTTTCAATGTTTCTCCAATTAATTTCTTTTGAATTAATTTAAAAAGTTTGTTCTTGTTAATGAATTGATTTTTATTTTAATTGAATTTTTATTTAAGAAATTTATTATTATTAAAATGTTTTTAAAATTAATTACGAAATTTAATTCAAATAAATTTCAATTTCCAAATTTATAGTATATATCAGAAATAAATGCATTTTTAGTTATTTCAAATAATTTTCTTTAAACTTTTTGAAATTGTACTTTATTTTTAAGCTAAAGTTTGTCTAGTTTTTCCTAGTTTTTTAATGACAAAACTTTCTACAATTTCTATAATAAATAAATCTATAAATGAAGTCAAAATTGTCTAAATTTTTAATGAATTTACTGTACGTAACTTTGGTCTTGCAAAAGAAAATTTAAACAAAAAATTTGAACAGGAAAATTCAAATGTTTTAATATTTAATGTACGTATATGTATAATAAAATTTTTGTTGAAATCGATTGAAGTTACTTTATAATATTATTTATGTACCTTATATGTGACATAGTTTATTGAATTAGAAATGAATGTGATTTTTTGATGAAAACTTTTATAATGAAATATGTAATATAATTTTTTAACTAGCAATTAGAACTTTTACATATGTAAAAGTTTGGTTTTTTGTACAATTTATTAATATTATATCATATTAAATTTTGTATATGATATTATATTAATTTTTGACAAAGAATGAACCAAATTAAATAATTTGTATATCACTCTTATTATTTAAATATTTTTTCATGAAATTAAAATATTCAAGTTTTTAAAAGTTTGATTATATGTATAAATAATATTTCAAATTTTGAAGAACTGTTTTGATTTGATGATGTAAACAGTTGTGAATAAAATATATTGGTTGTAGTTGGAAGAAATGTTTATTTTATATTAAATGAGCTTCTCTATTTATTCACACTAAAATTGAAAAATTGTCAAATAGTTTTAAAATATAAATGAAGAAGATATATAAAATAGGAATTTGGGAGCTTTAAATTTTAAACTTTCGTTTGTATTTTCGATTCAAATGCAGCTTTTCAAAATCAAAAAATTTCGACCAAAAATTTGGAATTTAATTATGAGACGAATTTGAGCTGAAAGTAATCAGATTAATTTTTTTAATTTTTAACTGTTTTAAAAGTAAATACAAATTAAAAAAATATGAAAAACAAACCCCAGGTTTGTCAAAAGCACATTTCCTCAAAATCGTCTCATGTAGAACTATGAGCTATTCTAAAACAATGGGAATTCCTATACATGTATAGTATTTTTCAAGTACTATACGTAGCAAAGATAAAAATTTAAAATTGTAAATATAGGTAAAAATGTGTCCCTGTTCGATTTTATTAATTTTTCCTTCCAAGGTCCTCCTTCCAATGTATATTCCAGGAATATATATATAAACTTATCATTTAAGTTTTCTGTAATTTTGCTTTTAATTTAACATAATGTGATATGAAATAATATCCAATATTCCATTTATATAGCTCCTAAAAATATGCAAAATATTAGTTTTTTGCAATATTTTACATGATTAAGCATTTTGTTTAATTATAAGTGTGAGGCAAATGATTATAATTTATTAATTAATGCACTTTAAAGAAATATGATTTTCGAAAGTTTTCTCAATATTTGTTTTTAAAAACATTGTGCAGTTATAATTTTACAAGTAAATTAAAAATGTAATTTTTTGATTTTCGAAGGGCCACAACGGAAAGGGGAGGGGAGGTACTCATACAATTTCTTTAAAGACTCTAGTTATTTTTTGGATATCTCTTTGGTACATAAATTTCAGCCTTCCATAATAAGCCGTTTGGGAAATACAGGGTGTTAAAAAAACTAAAAAAAAAATGTATGAAGATAATGGTATTTTTATACAATAAAGAATTAAATTTTAAGTAATTTGTTAATTTCATAAAAAAGATAAAAGATTTTCCTATCTTATAGCTTTTACAGAGCTCAAAATTTTTTATTGGTTTGAAAGTTATTAGATGTTCAATATATGGGCAATTTTCGAATTTGGAGGGGGAATAACTCAGAGGGGAAAAGAGATAGAATAAAATTTTGTTCTACTGGACCTATTATTTTATTACTATCTATCTATGATCAAAATTTGAAACTAATACATTAGTGAAACTAATGTACACATTTCTACCAAATTGGTTGGAAATGTGCTAAAAATAATAATTTTATCTTTAAAGAATAGTAAAAAAAGTTATCAAATTTAATAAATTTAGACAAGATTTAAAACGATTTACTTCTGAACTTTATTAAGTTTTTAAAATATAGAAATTCTTAAAAGTTTTATTATTCGAAAATGTAATCAACTGAATTTTTATTATTCTAAATTTATAATAAATCAAATTTTCTATAAATATAGAATAATAAAAGGAAGAATCTAAATACCAGTTTTTTATCTTGTATTTCTATATAAACTTTAATATTATTTCCTAATAAATTTTCGTTTCATTTTGTTTTTAAATTTCCTGTTTTGTATTGTGCAGTACGACAACCAATCGAATTTTAATTGTTCCTTAGAAAATTTCTTTCTCTATATTTTATTACAACGAACTTAACTTAAAAATATTTTTTAAAGTACGTGAGATTTTGTACAAGAAACTTGGAAATTATAAAATATATTTTTGTTGTATATAATACCAACCAAGTTAAATAAAATATTTTGTAAACGAAAAACTAACTTGTTTTATTTTCTTAAAAATATTTTTAACAAGAAAAGTTCATGGAAAATATTTTGTCATCCTTTTAATTTTCTTAAGAAAATTATTATATTTTGTTATACCTGAAGATCAAGACGAAATTATCTTAGACCTTTGGTGTAGTCAATTTAGGTTGTTCAAAGATTAAGTCAACAATTAATATTGGTAATATAAATTTTAAATGGGAATTTATAATTTAATCGTTAATTTATACGATAAGCTTATAGTTTAAAATTGATAATATCTATAATAATTTATAATATCGTACGATTTTATATTAAAAAAAAATGTAGTTTTTAAAGATGAAAATGCAATTTAATTTATGTAAATTACTAAAATGTGTCAAAACGAATGCGATTAAATAATAGTATGTATATAGAAACATTAAAGTATAATTTACAACTTAAATAAAAGATAATATTAAATATGAAAACTTTCATGATTTACATTTATGAAATGGCAAAAATTTACATATTTAAATATTTATAAAAATTTGTTCGTTTTTGAAATTTTAGTACATATATATATTTAACAAAATATTTATGTATATTTAAAATTATAGTTTTGTTTTGAAATTGCACTTGGTTTATAAATATTTAAATAAGACATAAATGAAATGAAATTTAAGGTGCTTAATCATTGAAATTATGAAAAATTAAAAGGAGTAGTTGAAATTGTAGAACTAATATAAATATTTTGCACCTTGTGTTTAATATAAGCTTAATCAGTACTGTCACACATTATAAATTAAGTTCACATTCCTCGTGAATTAATTGAATAGTTAAATTTGATTATTTAAAAACGATTTTAAAGCTTACTCAGCTTTAAATGCCTAAAATAGGCATTAGTTTGTTGCTATACTGCTATACTATTTAATAAAAATTAAATAGTGCATTGCCATTAAATAGTGCATGCACTAATAATAACAATGCCAATAGTATTTATATAGAAAAATTAAAAACAACTTTTTTATTCAGTTAAATTTATGTTTATAAACATATTAATCATAATTTAACATATAATTCAACATATTTTTACAGGCTTATGGTTCGGAATCCATATAAAAATAGTAGACCCAGAAATGTCAGGAAAAGTTTTAAGGTGTAAACCTAGGCTCTTATAGGGCTGTTCGATTTAATTCGAATTAATATGGTCATATCAATTTCTGACAGGAATATGTCTTGACAATAGAAGATTTTGACGTAATTTCAAACTCACAATAGACAGACTATAAAATTAGTAGTTCCAAATTTCAAAATAATATTATAAAAAATTAATTTAATCATATGTAACAGGAAACCAAAAAGCTCACAAATACTACTGGTATTATTCAACTCATAAAATATTTTAAGTAAATGCAGAAAAAAAAAATACATAGAAAACTCATTCATCTTGATAATTTATTTTTTTTTGTAAAAAGGAAATTATTTGTTATTAATTCTTTCATAAATGCATTCAATTGAGAAAATTGTACCCCCAAAAATATATTCAGAAAATGAAGAAAATTTTCATCACAATATAATATTTTTAGAATTATCCTGAATTATTATGATGTAGCCAAAAACTTTATGAGCATAATAATAAAAGCTACATATATATTATACATACATACATATATGTTACATATAAATACTTAAACTTAAGATTTATATATTAAAAAATACTGGGACAAGAATAATAATAATAACTTTTTTTTTGTACATGTGTGGCTTTCCTGCAAACTATAAGGATAACAAAAACTAGTTATAGTATAGCAATAAAGGAATAACACAAATATATAGAAACAAAAATATAAAGATTATTATTATTTTTTTCACATTGTTATTATAAAATATATAAAATGTTTTAGTTTAGTTTTTTTTTCTTCTGTTATATGATAGCATAAATATGTATAAAATAAGAAAAACATTGAAAATGTTTTGTTACAATTTTTTTTTTACTTTATTTCTTTCATTGAATTAAAAAGGATTATGAAATGAGGTATGTATATGTATAGACTTTAGATAATGTTTTTTCATGTGCGGTTTATTATTATTATTACTAAAATATATAAGAAAATATACTATACCAACTTTCAATCCAAATTTTTCTATATTAAAACTTTTTTTTTTCTTGTGTATCCTTATCCTGATTTTTCTTTTCTAATATAATTAAATTGTAGAACATTTTTTATGCTTCATAGAAAATTGTGTATAATTTCACTTAAAAGTATTACAAAAAAATTAAAAATTGTTTTAAATGAAAATGAAAAAATAAATAAAGAATTATAGAACATAGAACATCATTTAATTTAATGATATAGGAAATGAACTGGAACTATAAAAATTTCTTATTATTATTGAAAGCACGTGACTTATTGTATGCGATTTTACTTTTAAATTTATAATAATTTTGAATATTTTAATCATAGAGTTATGAGTAAATGAGACGTGACTTTAATTAATGATTTGTTATATTATGTTAATATGTAAAAAATAAATACATAAATATTATTTGAAAACTAATTTGAATTTATATTTTTTTCAGTAATGTATCATTTATGTATATTGATATGGTAATGAGAAATTTTCGTTTTTATTAGATCAATTGAATTGAAGGTAATTAAAAATTTAATTTTAATTTTTTGAGATTATTTTATGTTTCGGTATATAATTTTAAGTTTAAGCTTAAGAAAGATATCCATGTGAATTAAATTGTTAATAAATTTAAATTTAAAAAAATATAAGAATAAATTTTAAAGCGTTAGGCAAGAGAAAATTTTAATTTTTCATCATAAATTTCAAGTCCGATTGCATATAATTTTTATATGAAATTATATTCTGAAAACTATCCATTAAATTATTTCAGTAAATTTTTAGTAAATGTTATAAATTAAATTAAAATTACATTCTTAATATTTTCTCAACTTATCTCACATATAATCGCTCAATTTCAATTTCAATGTCGTGCACCCAGTGTCATAATTTTTTTTCGCACTCTGTTAACATTTCTTAACATTCTGTTAAGACTCTGACAGTTTAGTTAATTAATTCCAGATAAGAAAAATATTCTGTCATATTATAAAATAGTACATATATGAAAAAATAATCTATCTATAAATTTGAAAATGACAATTTTTGAATTTACAATTTTCTAGTGCAAAAAATACGAATAAAATTTAATTTTACGCAACGCCTAGACCTAGACATTATTTTTCCTGCTTTGTTGAATATGAAATAAGATTTTTCATCTACCACAATTTTAATCATATACAACAAGATTAAAAGTTTTTCTTTTACTTTTCCCTGTATATTGCATAAATCCATTTTTACGTGGAATTTTATGCCATTTTTCATTGTTTGGGTAAAAAAATAAAATTTCACATTCATAGAGAAATATGTAAAAAATAATCCGATTGCAATTGTTTATTCCCTGGTAAAATGTATTAAAAAAAAAGGAATTAAAAAAAATATGTTTAAAAAATTTTTTGTATGAAATTTTTTTAAAATATGATTAATTTTGTAAGTTAAAAAATAATTTTGGATTAAAATTGTTTATTAAAGATTAAAAATATTTCTTTATTAGTAAGTAAGTATATGTAATTGAAATTAAATTATTTCTTCGTCTTCTTATTTGCTTCAAAAGGACCTGTGGCCTAGCTCGACACCTTCTTAGTAGGTTTTCTTTTCATTCTTGTTGCAATTATACCATTTCCGAAACATAAATTCCTCTATAGTGGAGAAACTATTTATTGCAACAAGCTAATATGGCTTTGCTGTGAGCCAATTGCTACCAGAAATTGGACTCCACTAAATTGTAGTTTTCGCTGTCTTTATTTACATTCCTGTATAGATACTTTATTACTGGTACGTATTTAAAGCTGCGTCAACTTGGAACGACAATCAATGTTTCGGCCGGGAATTGAACTCATTTTCTTGATGTACCGCAGCATGTTAAATTATTTACACATTATATAATTAATACTATAATTAATAGCACTGTGATTACTGATTGATTATTGAATAACTGAAAGGTATTTTAAAGATTTATTTATTGAAATCTAAAATGAAATTCCATATTTGACTGCAAAATTTATAAAATTTACTAAATAATATTAATGATAAAATTATCAAGATCCAAACTTAATTTCGTTATTTTATTTGGAATTAGATAATTAAGTATAAATGGTTTAGTTCTAATTTTCAAATATTTATTTTATGAATTTCATTTAGTTTGAAAATTTATTACGACATTTTTCCAATAAATAAAATATTTTGAATTTGTCCTATAATTTTATAGGAAATTCCAATATTACATATGTATATTTACATTACGTAAATTTCAATTGAAATGATTAATCATAGTTTAGTTTAGTAATTACGATGAAATATACATATATAAATGTTATTTTAATATTTACATTGTGATTTCCAATAAAATTTATTTGTATTATATTCATTTCTATGATTTTCATTTTACATTATATTATATATGGCGAAATATTTGTTTATTTAATCTGAAAATCAATATAAAATTTATATAATCAAAATTTATTGGTGAATTTTAAGCTTAATTGCAAAATTTTAAATTATGATTTATAAATATTAAAATATTAAATTTCGATGTTTACATATTAGTTATACGTTACTAAACATAAAAATTTTAAATTATACAAATTTAAATATAATTGTATTTAATTTTATTTAAATTTATTTTGTACATTCAAGTAACAAAATTTTATTTTTTGATTAACATTTCTTATTATTTAAATATTATAATTCCTAAAGATTATTACATAAATTTAATAAATGAGACCATATTTCAGGCAGCAATTAAATTGTATAACTTTTATATTATTTATAAGTGTCTGTCTAAGTAAAAAAGTGTAAAAAAGTTAAATGTATACAGTATTAGAAAATTTATATTTCACATATTACAAAATTGTCGTATTTAAATTATCTTTCTATCGTTACATATATACAATAAATTTATTATTAAAATTTCTTTTTTAATCTTTTTTATTTTTATTGTTTTTAATTCCTTGTGATGTAAGATAATCTCTTTTATTCACAATTTCATCAGTTTCATTTTAATATAATAAAAAATAGTTTTCAATATATAACATGAAATTTTGAAATAAAACTTTTTCATTAGGTATTAAGGATAATAACCTTATTTTCATGTGTATATTGTATCATAAATATAATAACATTATATGTAATAAAGTTTATTTCTATCTACCATAAAATTTACAGAATGAGTTTTGAAAAAATATATATAATTATCCTAATTAGTTATAATATGTAGGTGCATCTGCCTTTATTATGTACATAATATTTACATTGTTTATATTTATTTTATATGAGAAAGAATATTTTGTATATGTATACAAAAAAGAAGTAGTAAAACGATTTTATAAAAGTCAGAACAATAGATCATTTTATCAAGATTTTCCGTACTTCCAGGAAATTGAAAACTCTTCTTAAATATTTTGTTTAACAAGCATAATAATATTATTTATATATATACTAACAATAAATAATGTGCAACAAAATATACACACAAAGAGTAAAGATTTCGGATACGAGTATAAGAAAAGATTTCTGATTTTATGAAATTATAATATAATAAATAATTAATTAAATAATATTTATAATGTATAAGATAAATTAAAATTTACTTGATTATGTCATAAATGTTTAATTAATTAATTTTAAAGGTATTAATTAAATTTTTATAGTACGTATTTAGATAAAATTCATTGATAAATTATGAAAATGCATTAAGTGAATAGCACAATCACTGTTAGACTATTTCGAAGGGTATGGTGTCAGTAGAGTGATAGACGTTTCCATAACTTTTTATTGCAAATTAAACATCCTAATTGTATAAAGGATATATTATTTATACTTTCTTCTCTATAGATTATGATAATAACTATCATAAGTTGATAATGATTATTTTATGTCTACTATCGTGAAAAACCTACAATTTTATTAATTTTAATTATTATGTATTTCAATATAATTATTATATTATTTAATAAAATATTTAATATTAAAAGAAAATATTTATTTACATATAATATCTTTAGGCATTTTGAGATAATTAATTTTATAATTTAATGATAATTTACGTTCAACATTGGAAAAACTATTAATATGCTTTTATATTTATCATTTGTTTATCTATAATTTATTAATTACTTAAAAATATTAAATTTAAGTTTGTGGCAAAATGTTGGAAATCACTAATAATTATTTAAAAATTTTTTTTTGGAATTAATTAAAAATTATTTTGTAAATTTAATTACATTAAAGTGTCTCCTTTATGGTTGCAATTAATTATTATATTATTTAATAGTCTGTGATTTTATTTTATTTCTACAGAATTTCTTTTCAATATTCAAATATTCCTTTTAAATAATTTTCATATTATACTATTTTAAATATATGTTTTGTTGAAATAATTGGAATTTATTACTTGACATCTTTTAATGTCATTTCAATATATATATAATTCCAAACAAAATTTTTATATGTATATAATATATATTTTTCTCTATTGATGTTTATTATGTACAACATTTCTTACAACATGAAAATTTTCAAAAGATTTTATATATAATAAAAAAAAAAATAGTAGTATGTATTTAGTTCACTTAAATAACCGTGTTCAATGCCAAGAAATGAAAACACAAAAATCTTTGATAAATTGATTTACCTCCCAAAATAAAAATAGTAGGTATACAGTATGTATAAAACTAACAACAAAATTATTTGTAACTAAGAAATTTCTCTTCAATTTTTTATGCTTTTATCCTTGTATATCATGTTTTTCCTTTTCATTTCAGTTTATTATTATATATACACTCCTTTATTCCTTTATTTTTTCATTTTATGCATGGTTTTTCTTCATTTTCAATGATATTGTTCTTCTATATAGTATTTAGGAGAATGTAAAATATTATTATAAAAAATTTTCCATTTTTGTTTTTGTATTAAATAGAATAAAAATAATATAAAATAAAAAAAAAACTATCTATAACATCCTCACTGTATTAACTACACATTAGATACAAAGATATATAGAGAATGTTTTCCTTTATTCACTCTCTACTACTATCATACTATGTGTCTGAAATTCATTTCCTTTTTTTTTGAAAAAATGGGTGGATCCCATCAAAGAATGAATTCCATTTTTTCCTGAGTGGATATAAAGTGCAGAACAAAAAAAAAACCATAATCTTATTTTTATCAAAAGCACTTAAAACTAATGATTTTATGGTGAAAATAATAGAAGTTATAATATTCTTTTACTTGTTATATACTCTCCTTGTGTATATACTTTAATATCTAATATCAAAGCCATACACCACAGAGAGAGAAAAATCTTAAAGAACACAATTTTCTATTTTGCGTTTTTCCAAAAAAAAAAAAAAAATGAAAATGAAAATTTTGTAGTTTAAAATGGATTTATATATAAATTTTTTTTTTCTAAAATAACTTAAAGATTTCTTTAAGAGGGAAATTAGGTTAGAATCAATTGCTTATAATATATAGTATTTTAATACAATTTAATGGTTTAGCAAAGATATACATATACATATAGACATGTAGTTAGTGTTGCTATATACACTTTACTTTTCATTTATTATATAAACGGATTTGAAGTGAGTTTTTGTTGTTGTTGTGATTTCGTCGAGTAAAATTTAATTTAGTGATTAGAGAAAATTGTTACTTGAGAGATGTTGACAAAAATGATTTTGTTACTAAGTAACAAATTTTTAGTATTAAATATTTTTAATAAAACTGATACCTGGATAAATTATAGAATGTAAAAAATTAATTTTAGTTCTTAGTAATGATTAGCGCAATATTATTTGTTAAACTAAATGGAAATAATTCTTTGAAATTGTTTTAGATTAGCAGAAAACAATATTTAGTAGATCTAAGGGTCTGAATTGATAAAATAACATAATTTAATGTGACAAATTTTGTAAATTATTTATTTTATAAAAGCTATATTGAATACCACAATTAGTTAAACAAATAGCTAAAAGAAGCCTATTAAAATTTTGATATTTTATTAATCTTCCGCCTTATAGTAAGATAGTTTTTCAAGCCCAAACTTTTAAAACTTTGATTAATATTTTGGCATTGTGAAATTACAATGTAAATATTTCTATAAAAATATCAGAAATTTATTTTCCAATGATCTTCAATTTAATCGTATTTGGTAAAACTTATAAATTTAAATTCGATTATTTAAAAAAAATTTTAATCAAATAAATTTATTTACGTATTCATTTAGCAATTATTTTTTTTGTACACATTTAACATAAATTTAAAAAGTACAAAATTTGATTAAGAAAATTTCATTTTCCCACATCAAATTCTTTATTTTTTATTTGAAAGGACTATAAAACATTATGCCTTCTCGTATAAATGAATTTTTACCTGAAATTATTTTTACAGTCTTTTTCTGATATATAAAATTCAAAACAATTGAAGAAGAAATAACAATTCATTATTATTTTTTTTTTTTGTGTTATCCTTTTTAATCTAGTCACGAATAAAATTAATGGTCCATGTGATTAAATTACAAATTTATTGTAAAATGATCAGAAAAAGAAAAGAAAGTAATATAGCATTATAGAAAAGTGAAGTTTTAGTATACCTGTGTATAGCTAATTTCGAAAATATGTAATCTCGTTTTTGTTATGCTTCATTTCATTATTACTTTAAAGTTAGAAAGTTATAATTATTGTTAGTTTTTTTTTTGTGGAATTTTATAATTAAATATTATGATTTTTCTATATTTCTTTATGATATTTCTCAAAAAATTTCTCAGGAAAATACTAAATACGATAGAAGAATTTGTTTTTGATAGATAGTATAATTTTGCATAAAAGTCTTAACCAGTTAAGCGAGTAATTTATTTTTAAAAGTGTATTTTTGGGTGAGTAATTAAAATCGCCGATAACGTATATATTTGTATATATTCGTCAAATGCGCTTAGCTGGTTAATATCCACTGACCGAATCAATTCATATTAGATTCTACATATTGCAATCTTGATATAAGTGTAAACTACACTTTCACATGATATTGTGAATATCTATATTGACTAAATTTGACCAAAAAATTTATTATTTATCGAAAATTTCACAATTTTAGGACAAATAAAAGTGAAGAGTTCGCAGTTCCAGTTTACTCTCTTTATTATTGTATAGGTATATTTAACAAATTTATATTTTTTAACAAAATTTCTACATTTCACTTAAAATTTATTTAAAATTTTACAATAATTCATCGAAATTTGCTAATAAATAGCTCAATACTTATAGTCCTAGATCAAAACTAATACTCAAAACACCCTGTTGCTTTTAATACAATTTATCCATTTCCAAAAAAAAAAATGGTAAAAAACAAAATTGAATGTAAATATATATATGTATATATGTACATATATGTTTTTTTTTGAATTTATGCAATATTTTCCATTTCAGAAAATTATATTAATAAATTTTTTTTTTTTTCAACTCTTCTTCATCTTCTTTTGTATTATGAAATATGTCGTATGCCATAAATGCGTTATTCTATCATACATCAAAATTTGCAAATTCCATTACGTAATATATTTTACTTTTTTTTTAATAAAAAGTAAAATGTAGAAAGGAATAAAAAATGTATGAAATTTATATTTGCTTTTTTTTTTTTTGCACAAAATAAAATTATTAAAAAAAAATACTTTAACAATCCATGCAACATAATATAGTTTTTCCATCTTATAATGGAAATATAAAAGGTTTTTCAGTAACTGTACACCATCAGCGTAGTAATATCTATATAACATGATATGGAATAGTACGTACATTTACGTATTTATATTTTTTTTTTTTAAAGTGAGTGAAATTTCATCTCTTGCATTTATGGTGCATATTATTAGTCATATATATTATGTTGTATGATGCAATATCAGTAAAGTATTATATTGAATTGCTTTTAATACGAAGAGTAAAACCGTAACTAAATTTATGAAAAAAGTATATTTTATTTTGGTTCTATGATGCGGTATACAATTTTCTTCAAAGTGCAGTAAAATAAATATATAAATTTTATTATAATATGCAATGGTTTCTAATTTTATAATAGACATTTTTTTTTTTACGAAATATTTATTCAAAAAATTGTATTTGGTATATTTTCAAAGATGATTTTTATAAAAAAAGTCACATATATTTGTATTTGAAAGAGATGAAATTGGAGTGCGGGTAGGGTAGGGGTTATAAATTGGAAACTATACTTGATTAGTAATATGAAAAAGTTAATAGGATTCGGTAGCTTATTGGATTATTGAGTAATAACACTTGAAAATTACTGAAAATGGTTTGAATTTTTAACTAACTGGCTAGATTATTCAATTTCAATTTGTGTATTAAACATTTGTTTGGAAAGCTAAAACGACAACAACATGTATTCTCTTTGAAATTTATAATTTATTTAAATTTCAAATATGTATTCAAAATTTCTAGATAAAAATTGTTAAATTCAACGAATCTTTATTAAATAACTTTTTACTTATATAAAATAACGAATTAAAATAATTAAATACTAAATTAAAATGGTGTTAATAATATTGTTGAACTTAAGAGTAGTTCTGTTTGAGCTTTGCATTTAAAATTTTAATTCAACAAAAGGTGTTAAAATAATAATTCAACCATAAAAATGTACTTAACAATTTTTTTTATGCATAATATTGTTTTACAAATTTTAATTATGAATTTTTTCAATTTTTCTGGAAAATACATTTTATTTTTTGCCATTCTGGTGATTTTTGAAGCAATTACAAAAAAAAAAAATCTTTAGTACAAAGTAGGAAATGCAAATATGGAAAAGGAGTGATTCTTAGTTTTTTACTTTTTGGCCTATTTTGGTATAAAATAGTCACTAAAATCAGTTAATTGGAAATTTCTGAATTTTCTGAATCAGCGAAATTTAAATTATACATTAAATTTGATTTCACTATGTATGACAAACATTTCTTGTGTTTTTGTCACACATATGTAGCTATATCTATAAAAATAATTGGAGTATGTATATATGATAAAATCCTTTTCTCCCTCTTTTAAAAAACTTTAATGTATAAGACAATTATTTCAATTCGAAGCACTTAACCTCTTTCGCTAAATTTACATTTTATCTTAAATATACATAAACATATATTTATATGATGTTGTACATATGATGTTTTTTTTTCCAGAAAAAAAATCCATTTTAACTTGAATAACAATAAAACGATTTAGCTCATTCACGCCTCACTTCTTTGTCAAGTATATTATTTTGTGATGCTCATAAAATCTTTGAAATGAATTTCACTGAAAAATATAATATTTATATATATATATACATATATAAATATAAATCAACGTTTTCTTAAATATCCTTACATAAATATTATATACATATGTATATACTTATATTATTATTATTAGTGCTCCAGTAAGTGAACAAAAGTTATTACCTTCTTACAAGTGAAATTACAAGAAATGTCACTTTACGCTCGAGTACGAACAATAAATGCGAAAATTTTCATCCGATTTTCAAGTGTTTTGCTTAATGGTTGTTTAGAATTTATTGCCATTTTCATTTATTTTTTTTTTTTTTGTTATTTTTGGTGTTCTTGATGCTTCCATATAAATTATTTTTGGTTTTCAGAATCTGAATAACAGATATAAATGTTAGCGTATGGTAGCATATAGTAACTAAATTTTCATACTTAAAAAACTGAGTTGAAAGTTGTAATAAAAATAATTGGTTCCACTAAAAATTATTGAATTTGTAAATGAGAAAAGACTGACAAGCAATAAAAAAATGGCTAATATGTCAAACCAAACCACAATAATGACGACAAATGACGAAATAATAATTAACTTCTTAATAAAGAATGTTGACCCTAAAACATTTTTTTTTAAAGAGGCTCACCAATCAGATTTGATATTGTATGAAACTTATTTGTTAAACTGTTTTCTCCTTTAATTGTAATTAAGTAAGTCTACTCGGAAATCGAAACTGGGTCATTTCAATTTTTGTAGTTTAAAATTACTTTTGAATTAGAAGATTTTTTCGTCCTCTTTTAAAAGCTTACAAAAAATATTTTAAATTCGATTTTAATTTTCCCTATGTTCTATTAATTTTCTTATTGTCTCTCATAGTACTTCAATTTTTTAAACAAAATTTTAATAATTAAAATTATATGAAATTTTTTCAGCTTTTTTTGCTCAATTATCAAAATTCTTACACTTAGACTTGTTTCGCAAAACAAATTAATTAAGCAAAAAACAGATTTTTTTATTATCAAACATTAGTTTTCTTTTTATTTATAATTATATTTATAGCTCTTAATTAAATTATAAAAGTTAATCGAAAAATAATTCATCATCAAAAAAAAGAAAGAAAAAAAACATGAAAAAGTTTTTCGTTAGTGATTTATCGATGGTATACATTTTATATTTGTGTTCTAGTACAGAAATATAACTCAAAAAACTTTCAAGTTCTTCAAAAGAAAACTTATTCGTCTGTAATGTACTAATAACAAGAGAAAAAAAAATATACCAACCACTAAAATCTTTTGTAAAACCGACAAGACAAAGAAAGTTTAATGGATTTTTTCGCTTTTTTCAACAAGAAATTTTCCCAATTTTCTGTTTTTTTTTTATAGATATTTTCTTATATCCCACATTTTTTTTATAATGATTATTAATTGCTTTTTAAATGTTGAAAAATATTTTCAAAAAAAAAAAAAAACTTTTTATAAAATTTCTGTGTTTTTTTTTATATGGAAAATAAAAATGGAAGAACTAACGATAATCTGGAATATTAATGTTGTGCATTTGTTCTAGTTAGCAGTGAATGTTTTTTGTTTAAATATACTAATAATGTTTAGATATTTTTTCCATGCATCTTTTTAAAGATTTTATGTTTTTTTAAAAGATATTTCCTTGTGGTGATGCTGGTGTGAAAGTAAACACAACACACTGATTAATAATGGACAAGAGAGATGGAGAATATTTATGATAATGAAGCACTGAATCATAAATTAGTAGAAATATTAAAGAAAAGGTAAACTAGTGGTATTTATGGAATATACTAATTGTGAATTAAATTCATTAAAATAATAAATAATTTTTTATAACGAAAATAAAAAGTAAATTTATGCGAGACAAAAAATAAAATAAAATTATCATAAAATATATGTAATTACTTTTAGATTTTTCTATTTGCAAACATTAATATAATCTGTTATATTTATGAAATCATTGACATATAAACAATATTATTTAAAATCATTAAATATTCAATGGGATTTAAAGTAAAAATGACAATAAATGGTGGAGTCAATTGTTTGTTGCTCTATTAGAAGCAAAAATAAAATGTATACACAACGAAATTTTAATTTATTTAGTTTATTGTGTGATACCTATAAGAAGTATAAGAATGACACCTTAGAAATTTATTATGCTAAAAAAATTTCAGCTCAAAAATCTCAATAACGTTAGGCAAATCAATCAGTAATACAAATTTCTGTAAGAGAGAAAATATGTAATTAAAGGACATTATCAACAAGCAGTGAATATTAATTTGGTGTATAGTATACCACTTTTAAATTGTCAACATTTCTCTCACATAATTTCACCGGTTTGTGGAACTCGCTTATGGTTTATTCGAAAGGAAGATCGAGATAAAAAAAATTACTTGTAAGATTAATATTTTTATTCGATATATTGGACGAGTATATCTCTCTTTTACTTTCTTGAATTAAATTGATGAAAAATTACTGAACAAAAAATTTTTGAAAAAAAAAAATTTTGTCGTCTCAAAAAAGCGTCCGAAATATAGGCCACATGAGCGCGCATATAGTACTAACAACTATTCGAACTGTCAAATTAATCTTTGTAACCAAAAAGCTCAAAAAACTTAAATTTTTAATATAGGACAAACAAAAAAAAAAAGATTTTATAAAAATATTTCACGAATTCTGTTTTTTTTTTTTTTGATGTCATTAAAATTCTTTGCTCGTTTTTCTTTGCGTAATAACATTGTCTTCTCAGCATCGTTAACTTTTGAAATAATGTAAAATATATATAATATGTACAAGCGTATGTCTTTTCATCCACAAAATAAAACCAAAAAGGATTTCACGCAGAGTTATTTATTTTTGTAACCAAACATAAGACTATTTTCTCTTTTTTTTCTGCTTTTCTATGTTTCATGAACAGGACAAAAAAAAAAAATCTAGAAAATTCATGTAAAAGATTGTGAATTTTCCTACAAAACAACATATAATAAACGAAAAAATATGTTTACCGCACGTTTTCAAAGAATTTTCTAGTTATTTTTCACCAAACAAAAAAGATTATGTATGAAGTATGAGCTTTTATACTATTATCCTTTTAAAATTTAAAGTTTTTTTTATTTCATTCGCATGGTTTAAGGAGGTGGTAAAGAATAAAGTATCAAACATTATTTAGTTTATATGTTGTTAAGGTACAAGTGCCAAAAAAATATTTTTTTTTATGGAAAATACTTTTTGGAATTTATTTAAATATTTAATAAAAATATATATAAAAAAAACTCTTATAATAAAATCAAAAGATAATAAATTTTTAGTAATACTTTTCTAACAAAGATTTTCTATGTAATATAAATTTTATAAGAAAAAACTATTAAAGGATTAGAATTTTTTTATGAAAAGCTTTCTTTAAATCAAAAATTTTTCTTTTTATAGATTGTAGAAATTTTCGAAGAGTTTTTCTTTTAATTTTAATCATTTTTTAAAAGATTATTTTCCAAATCATATTAAACATTAAACTTTAAAGTAAAAATATAGTTAAAATTATATTGAAAAATAAATTAACTTTAACAATTTTATTGGAAAAATAGATTAAAAAATTTCCAACTTTATAAAAACATTTATATAAATTATTATAAAATTTATTTAGAAAATAGACCAAAAGTATTTTGGTCCAAAAATTGTAGAAAATAATTAAAATTTTAAAAATTTATTTAGAAAAAACATTAAAATTTATAACCAAAAATTTAAGGATAGTAGAAAATTTAAATTATATACTAAAATTTACTCTGATAGAAAAATAGAATGAAATTTACATATTTTCATATTTTAATACAAAATTATAGTACAAAAAGTTTTAAGAAAAGCTTAAAAATATCAGAAATTATATAAGTTTTGTATTTGAAAAAAGACTAATTTAATCTGAAAATGATTGAAAATATATATTTAGATAGAAGCATAGAACTCATGATATAATTTAATGTGTAATAATTTAACTGACATAAAAACAACTTTAAGTTTCGCTGTATGCAATTTCAGTCAAAACTTTTTCAATTTTTTTTTCTTTAGGTAAAATTCATAGACAGAAAAAAAAATTGCAAATAAGTATTCACGGATTCTTTAAATTAAAAAAGTTTTTTGTTTTCTTTCTGCAAATGATTTGTTCAAAAAAAAACATAGTCAAAGAAAAATTTTCCAATTCTTTTCACAATTTTGAAAAAAAAAAAAGATATAAAAAAATAAAATAAAAATGTCTATAAAAATTTTCAACTTGGGAATTTTGGGAAAATATATATTTGAAAAAAACTTTATTATTGAAAATGGAAAAATCTTTGCGCCAATAAAAAATGTTAAAAATTAATAAAATCAAATCAGTTTTTCAGGTTGAGTACAAAATTTACAAACATACTTTTGGGAATTTTCAGTTGCTTGTAAAAAAAATATACATAACAATTTCTTTTAACAGAATTTTTCAAATTTCCTTTTTTTATAAATAGAATAAAAAATTGTGTTTATTGTTTATTTAAAAAAAAAAAAAATTGGCTAAAATATTTAACACCCTTAAAAAAAAGTGTTTATCAAAATTTATGTTTATATATTTTTCACCTACGTTATGAAAATTACATCGAAAATATTTTCATAAATTTTTTAACCATGAAAATTAATGAATATCTATTTAACACTGATGTCATGTAAACAGGACTAAAAAATTATTATGCAATAATTCTTATAATGAACTGAAAAAAAAATGTCCTTTGTTGGCACACCAAAAATTTATTTAACATTATAACATAAAATTCTATGTGACAATATTGTTTATTAGAAAATATTCTATTATAATAAGTTTATGTATCAAGTCAGTCACTCATCTCTATTTGCCAAGCAAAGATAAACTCTCTCACTCAAAATGAAAAGAAAAACCTAACAAATATTTACACTCCTTTTTCCAATGAACAAAAATCTCATCCTTTTTTTTTTTGGCTTTTGTTACTATTGTTGGCGTTGTGATTGTGATTAGGTTAATTTACACAGGAATTTAAATCTAGTCTACGCAATCTAACAAATTGGTTACTTTTTTTTGTTATCCTTTTTTTTTGTGTATGTGTGTTAAATTTAATATTTTAGTAACACGAGGGAAATTTAAAAATTGAATGGGAAATTTAGAAAGAATATAAACGATTAAATTAGTTAGAAAAATTTATATTCTTTGCTCTGAATAATGTAAAATTTGTGTAAAATGTTGAAATGTTTTGTGTCACCTCGTATAAGTAAGTATCTTATGTACGAAAAATAAATTAAAATAAATATTTATCTGACTTTGTTATTATGTGAAAATATTATAAAATTTTAACAAAATATTTTATTAAAAATTTTCATATCCTTTAATATTATTTTTTCTGTGTGATTTCCAGGATGTTATAACAAAAATAACAAGAAAATGTGTACTTTTTTTGGTGTAATTTTCTCTGAGTTCTAATTTTAATAAAGTAAAGTTTTTCAATATTATTTCAAGCACTTTTTTGGAAGGTAAATATTGCATGTGTTGTGATTATTAAAATTAGCACCAGAATGTTATGAATATTTCGTGTACTTTCTTTACACACCATTTTTTTTTTTACTAATATATTATGTGCCTTAAATTTATATACTTATATTATTATAATGTCTTAGATTAATGTAAATAATGATATTATTTTTTAAAAGTAATCATTTTAAATTTTCTGAAAATGCGATTAATTCAATTTGAAAAATGATTAAAATTGAGCAAGAAATGACTATAACTTATGCCTTGTTTCCACCAAGAAAATAAAACTAGTTTTAACGCAATTTCCCGACACCCATTTCCACCAGAAAAAGGGTGTTTAGTTTCGACGTTTATCATATTACTCAATATTGTGAAATTAAACACCATTATATGAAATTTATAGAAAAATTATCGTAATTCCTTTTAACTCTTGTTTTTTAATTTAATTTTTCCATTTTTTAAAATATAAATTATTTTAAATAACTACTATTATTGTCTTAATTAAAATTTACTTTGAAAATCTTGAAACATTTGAAGTTTAATTGACAATTAGTTGACAATTTTTTTGCAGAGCTACCAAAATTCATAAAAATGTTGCCGTTTTGGGTGGAAACAGCCTATTAATCTTAATATTTCAATATTGATCTTAAAACTCACCCAAAGCCATTTATTTTTTACAAATGAAACTTAAACTTAAATAGTTTTTGAATAAAATTCTATTTGTATGCCTGTAAGATCATAACTTGAACTAAAAAAATTATGATAATTCCACTACCATTCAATTTTCTATAAATAAAATTTTCCCCAGGAAAACCATATTCATTTAAGAAAAATATATCAAAAACTTTTCAAGTATCTAAAAATAATTGTACAATTTAAAAAAAAAAAAATAGATTCTATACTTTTATTTTTACTTATTTACCGGCTTAGAAGATCTCAATAAATTTTCCTTTTTTTTTACAAACATTAAGATTTCTATTAAGATTTAATAAAAAATAAAATGAAGATTCTAAAAATTGTTCAAATATTTTCGTCCTTTTCAATTTCTAAAAATTATTACTGTCCTTTTGAATTGAATAAAAAGGAAATATGTCCACAGAAAAAAAAAATTATTTTTATAGCTTCTGTTTTCTTGGCATTTGAAGATAACTTATAGAAAAGAAAAAAATACAACATATATATATAGAATTTATTTATTTCGAATCGAGATTATAGCCCAAATAGTAATAAATATTTCGAAAAGAAAATAGACTTTTTGAAAAATGAATTTTTATTTTCTAATATAAAAATTTTCTATTTTTTTTTTTGTGGAAAATATGATAATATAAATTATCTACTATGGTTTTTTTCCATTTTTTTTTTTTAAACCATTTTGATAGAAAAATATTTATCTATTTTTGTGTAATAAACAATTTTCTTTTTTTGCTTTTGGTATACAAAAAAAAAAAAAAAAAAATCTAAGTTTCAGCCATAAAATTTTTGGTATAGAATAATTTTGTTTTTTTTTCTTTTTAAAAAAAGGACAAAAGTTTTTTTTTAGTTGAAAAAGTAAATTGAACTATTCGGCATACTATATTATCGGGATATTTGGGTGCGGAAATTTTTCTATACTTATACTGTGTGTAAAATTGATCCTTATGGGGATAAAAATTGGAGAATAAAATAAGAAAATAAATATAATATAAAAAAGAAATTATCTTTAAAAAAAAAAAAAACATAAGAATCTCAAAAAATATAATATTTCAGGTACAGGTTTTTAATATATAAAGAAAAGGTAAAGTAAACTTAAACTCATTTAAAATTTATCTCTTTTATTATGCACCAAAATTTGTTTTTTTTTTCTTGTGTGGTAAGAATCGACTTTTTTACAAGTATGTATATTGTATTGGAATTTAATATAGTACTTGGATATAAATTTGACCTAAATAATATTTAAAATATATGTGGAAGTTCTAAGATCAGCCTTTGAACCACAATTGAAATTCTTGATAATGCAAAATTTTAGATATAGCTTTTAATTGTTAGATAGATTACTCAATTTGATTACAAAAATTAACATGATAACGAAACTGCATCTAAATTTTCTATTTAAATGGTTTCGTTAACCTTAACTAAATTATTCCTACAAATACTTCTTCATTTTGGTTTCTTCCTATCATAATAGGAAATGCAGGTACGAACCAATTACTTGTCCAATTTTGAGCCATTTGATACGACTCTAATGCTAATCTATTACACATTTTCTTGACACTTCCTAGAAACTAAAAAGTGATAAATCATATTTTCACTAATACTATCAAAGCTGTCATTTTATGAAATAATAATATAGGACCAAATGCAGCGCCATCTCTTACATAAAAAGAGATTAACAATATACTATTATTCTCGTTGAAGAAACAGAAAAAAAAATTCTTCAACAAAAATCTTTCTTTGCTTGACTTAACAGCCTGATGTGTGCCTAGCTCTTAAATAAGTTAATGTTATTACATATTTAAATTTCTGTTTAGAAAGTTCAAATTACATTATTATTACGTTACAATATATTTTTTTATATTCGATTTTAAATCTCCATGTCTTACATTTTATTGTAATTTCATGTATATAAGTTACGTAAGTATATCTTTTTGCGGTTTTCACAAATATCGTGCAGACGTAATAAAAATTTATTTATTCGATTCTATCTTCCAATAAACTGTTCTCCTTTTTTTCATACAGAGAAACACACAAAAAATTTGCATATTATTCGAAAGGATAAAGTTAAAAAAAAAAATAAAATATTATTATATATTTTATTGAGTACCTTTCTGAATTACAACCTGAAAAAAAAATATCCTTATAAAATATCAAAGTATAATTTGAATTTGTTCTTATATTATTGTAATAAATAATGATTATGAAAATTATATGCATATAAAAAAAAAGTTTTTGGTATTATAAAAGTCATCCTTCGGAAAAAAAAACTAATTTACATTAGTAGATAAAAATAATTAAATGAAATGTAATTTAAGTATAGGGATCAATTAATTTTCTTTATTTAAATTTTTGGAAAATATAAAGTTAAAATTATAATAGGTATAATCTAGTTTATGCATAAATTGAACGAGTAGAAACCTTAATTAACCTAATTGCAAGTAATTTCTAGTAGAAAATTTTATTTGAAAATTTGACAACAATTTGATCGAAACTTTTGTAAAATATATTTTCACCAATCTTTATTATTTGTGTTTTCTAGTTATAGTAAAGCGATGGTTAGTTGTGTAAATTCTACAATCTTCAACATTTAACAATAGATTATAGTATATCAAAAGTGCAGATTGTCCTTTCGCTTACTTCCTACACTACAAATAATCGAATTGACAGTCATTTTTGCTGTTATGGATTCGCTTCAGAAAAAAACTCAACATTCTTGTAATTTAGCGTAAACTTGCTTCAGCAAACTAATATGTCTTCTATATAATTGTACCTTTAATTTAAATCTGTTCGAAATTTGTATTTAATATATCAATATAGAAGTAAATTATCTGATAATTATCAAAACTTTTTGCATTCCATGTTACACACATTGTTATAATTGAGTTGTTCCATCCTTAATTTTTGGATACCTAATTACAGATAACTTAATTTATAATTTAATTTATGTGACAGTATATAGTGTATATGTAAAAAAAGTTCATAAAAATGAACTTATAATTTAAGAAAATGATTTTTATTTTCTGGAAAATCATCAAAACTAATTTAATTTTTTTTTACATATTTCTTTTAATTGAACAAAATAAATGGTAAATTTATTTATAGAAAATTTTATATACAAAAAAATATCATTCAAAAATATTTCTATTCAATTTCTAATATATTTAACTTTTATTTTTAAACTATAACAAAAAATAATATGATAATCTTTTAGAACTCATGGTACACAAAAAAATATGTATAAATCAAAAAGAAAATTTCATCCTTTTTATTGTTTTCTAAATATAAATAAATACAAGAATCCTGAAAATTTCCTCTTATTGAAAATCAAGTGTAAAGTGTCATTTATTGTAATTTTTGTTGTGTAACTTTTTATCCTGAAAGTTTATTTTTTTTTTCATTTTTGTTACTTTTACTTTATTGTTGTTGTTTTTTTCTCCAATTTTCTTTTTATTTTCTGCTTTTGGAATTTTAACGAGACTTGAAAATTCCTTAGAAAAACTTTATCAAATATACGAATATTTTTTTTCTATATTATTTATATAACAAATAAAAAGGCACGCATTCGGGTGTAAATGATTTTAATTTCCTGTAAGTTTTTCTCTATTTTTTTTTTTACGTATGTGTTTATATTTTTAAAAGTTTATTTTTATTGTTGATTAAAGTATATATATGTTAGTTTGATTGTGTTAGTGTTTCTATAATATTGGAAAATTCTGTTAATAAAATATATTTTCTTTCAGATTATAAGACAATAACGAGTAAAGAAATAAAGTTTTTTTTTCTATATAATGTTTATTAATGGTGAATTTACACTATGCTTTTAAAGATTTTGAAAATTTTGAAAATATATCTCATACCCGGGACACACCAAAATTGAAAACCTAAGTTCTCGCGAAAACTAGATCTAAAAACTTTTATAGTGACACACCAAAAATGGAGCGCGATTTCGTTTTCGAATGTCAAATTATGAAAATTATTTATTTAAACAACTCTACGTAAAAACCAAAAAAAATAAAAATGGTAATTGATGAATTTCCATTTTTGAACTTTGAAAACACGAAAACTGAGTTTTCGGTCCGGTGTGTCCCGGGTATAATATTTTAAAATAAAAATGTTATAATTTTGTAATATAGAAATTAAAATAATGAAGAATAGTTAAATCAATGTAAGTTTTCCTAGATGTACTCAAATTCTGCTATTGATTTGATAATTGATAACACACACTTTATTTGTCAAAATAAAACATTTTCTGATAACAAAGACAGAAGTTTTTACGTAAATTAAATAGAAATGGTAAAAAAACTATCATAAAAATCAAAAGTGTGTAGTGCGAACAGTCCATTATGTAATATAAATTTCTAGAAAATGTAATTTCAACTCATTTCATTCAAACCACTTTTTTTATATATTTTTCTATAAGTAATAAAAGGATATTATATATATTTTTAGGTGTTATAAATGAAATAGAGGAATGATAAATCAGGATATACACAAAGTATAATATTAAAAGGATAATTTGAAATTTTTTTATTTGTTTTAGACAATTTTCTTTATGTTGTTTATATTTTTTTTTGTTTTGGTAAAATAGTAATTTAAAGGATATAAAGTCTACCAAGCTCAATTTATACTCAATTTACTCATATAATATGAACATTAAAATGTAATAAAAAAGTAAAATAATTTTTTTTAATCAATTTCCGGTATTACATTAAAAAAGGATATTCTATCAGGGTAAAAACTATAAGAACGTTTTTTTTTTAAATAATTTACGAAATAATTTGAAATCTATTTATAGAATTTTTTGAAAATTTCACTAATTATTTATTATTATTTTTTTTACAAATATCTTCAAGGTTTAAAAAATTGAAAAACTTTTTGTAAAATTCTTTTTTTTTTTTGTTTTTACTTTTCATAATTTTATTTATATTTTTTTGTTATTGCATTTTTTTTTTAAAATAAAGTTCGAATAAAATGGAATTTATTGTAAAAGCATTTTTAGGGTACATTAAACTTCTGCTATTTTTTGCTATTATAAAAGTTTTAGTTTTCGAAAATAAATACAAAATATATAAAAAAAGAAAACTTGTTACTTTATGCAAAAAAAAAAAAAGTAAATTACCTTAAACAAAAAATTGTGAAAAAATATAAAATTTTATTAAAAAAGTTCTAAAGTGGCAAAAAAAAAATAGTAAAAAAATTCTTTGTTTTACGTAAATTAAGTTTCATTTTTTTTTTCAAAAAAATATATATATTAAAAGTTTTTCATAAAAAAAAAAATTGTAAAGAAAAATGTTAATGGATAAAAATAATGAAAATATTTTGAGAAAATGAATGAAAATTTTAAGTATAAAAGTCATTTTTTCAGTTACGATCAGTAGACGATTTTTTTTAGTTTCAATTTTGTTAGAAGAAATTCAAGTAATTTGATAATATTATAGTTTATAATGACTGATAAAACTGTCCTCTATTATGATTAACAGACCAATTGTTATTAAATCTGACAGTGACAGAATTAAAAAAATTCAATTTCTTTGTTGTTAATATCATAAAGGAAAAAATATATAATAATTTTAACCAAAACTTTTGGTTATGTAATTTTGATTTATAATCTCCTATGCTTTATGTGTGCAATCTATATATGACTTCATAAAACAATCCAATTTTCGATTTTTTTTTTATAACCCCACAAACCAATAAACCAATAATTTTTATTTTGTGGTTATATTTTTTTTTCTCCATGTAATGAAAATAAATATAACTTATATACATATATAGTGGTACCTATAGGTATTTTCTCTTTCATTTTAAGGCATTATACGTGGATATAATGTTGATTTTCAGCTTTTCTGGTTTTTCGTCCTTAATCCAAGATCAAATATACCCACATAAAGTTATTTTTATAGTATAAACCATCAGCTAGTAAGTACATATATATAGAGAAATGTGAAAAAAAATATCGGAATTGGAATTTTGAAAGAATTATAGGAATCAAGAATATGAACAAAAATAAAATGATGGTAAATTTTGAATCGAACGTAAGTCATTTTTTCGATTGTTTTCAGGAAAACGCAAAACGACAGAATTTGTCAATCAAATTTACTACATTATTTATTTTCCTTTATTGACTTACAGCATTAATTTCATTTTATTGCAAATATATTGTCAACATAATTTCCATCGACTTACATTACGAGTTTAGTAAGGACATTCAGTCAATTTGCAATGGAATGTTAATCACATTTAATCATATATGAGGAAATCAAATACGTCATTTATGTTTACCGCATCCAAATTGATGAGATGAGATATTTTTTCTTTTCAAATCTTAATTTAACGTAGAAATAGATAGATTCTGCACACATCTTTGATACGCAATTCACGAATTTATGTAGATACGTTATATTCAAAAACTTTACAATATGTTAAGAAGAAAAAAAAAATTTTTATTGGACGGGAATTTTTTATTGGTTGCTCCTTTTCTTAAATACATATATAAAGTTGGCAAAAATACAGGGCCCTATATACTGTCGATGGTTTAATAAAGAAATTCCAAATATCCCAAAAGATTAAAAGATTCCGGAAGGATCTCTAAATCAAAGGTTTTTCTTCTTTTTCTTTTTTTTTATTCATTATTATTGATTTTATATGTAAGGGCCAAAAAAAGGTACAGGATACTAGAAGATATCCCAAGAAAAAAAACAAAAAAATTATTAAAGGATATATGTACAAATTTGTGGTTAGATATTTGCAATATACTATTATATGAAAAATATTATTTAGTTTGTGTTGCCCCATGAGTTGTTATTTTCATTTATTTTATTTTTTTGATTGGATTATTTTAATAAATTTTAGAATTTGATTTTTGATATTCGTTTTTTTTTTATTTTAATATATTAATGTGTATAAAATTTAAGCAGGATATTGGGAAAAATCAGGGTTGAAGATATATTAATAATAATAAAAAAAATTTAGGATGGATAGAAAATTTGTACAATTTTACTTTTAAATTTCTTATTATTATTACAAAATTTAATCATGAAATTATTTTTTTTATAATAAAAATTGATTATAAGTTAATTGATATAGAAAAATCATTCTAATCGAAATTAAGGGTTACTTTTTCTATATATATTAATTTTTGGTTAAGGATTTATTAATACATATAATGAAATTTTCTATAGAGAAAAGGTTTTCAAGCAGATAGAAAATAATATTCTCATTAATTTATTGAAAAAAAATTAAGTTTCTTATGAAAATTTTACTTAAATTAATGTGAAAAATCGAATGTGAATTAATGTTTATAAATATTTACCATACAATTATGAATTTTTCATATTCAATTGATCGTTTTTCAAAATTTTCGAATAATTTTTTAATTATTTTTAATAATTATTGTATAAATACCATTTAAAATATCATATTTCTCGCTTAGCTAGGACGATTTTTTAAATGGGATTAACTCATTTCTATATTTTTCTCAGAGATATTAAATTTGTTGTGTGTGTACGAGACTAATTTGATTTTACTTGAAAAGACTAATTTGACTAATTTGAGACTAATTTGATTTTACTTGAAAAGACTAATTTGAAATTTAAAAAGACTATTTTGACTCGAAAATGCTATATATAATAAATTTTCAAAATTTGGAATTATTTCAATTTAAACTTTTAATTATTAATGAATTTTTGTAAACGAAATTTTTCTCTATAATTTAAGAAACCGGAAAATTTAAAATATGTATAAAAATTGTTTCCACAATCCACGATAATTTTTCTTTTCACTATCTGGTTCAAATTGTAAATATTTATGTGTCCCTGCACATCATTAATTTAAATTGAATTTTTGTATCGTAAAAAAAATTTCTACCGTATTTATTTTTATATTAAGTATTTCCTTTTTTTTTTCTTTTACCCATCAGGTAAAATAAAATTTAAATCAATTTACCAAAAAGTTAAAAAACAATAACAACATATACGAGTATATATACCACGTACATATAGTCAAATGTAATTTCTTAGTTTTGCCATTCTTAAAAGAGAAATTTTAATTTCATAAAAACAACAAAAAATCAAAACCGAGATAGGATACAAAATTTCCAATTTCCTTATGAATTTTCTTTCATGTTATAATAATGCAATTGAATTTATATCCTTATACACAACAGTTGAAAGTTTTCATTTAAAACTTTTACAATTTTGGTTAAAATTTGTATAAAAGTTTTTTTTTTTTTGCTTTTCCATCTTTTATTTAAAATATTGTGTTATAGAACAAGGACACAATTTTCTTATAGTTCAAATTCTTGTTTTTGTAATTTTATAATCAAGATTTTTTGTTTGTTTGTTTGCATATTATTTTCCATATTTATTCAAATTGATAATACGTGGAAAATTTTTCATTATATTCACTTGTGTTTTACGAAGAAATTTTTTTTAAAAGAAAATTATTGATTTTTTCTTTGTTTTTCATATATGGAGAATAATTTTTTTTTTTTTTTAGTTGGAAAAATCCTTGTTACAACAAATGTTACAAATTTTTAGTTAGTTTTTCAAAACTTTCAATAATTTTTATTTAAAACAAATAAACATAACAAAAAAAATATTATTTAGGGAATATACATACTTTAGTACAATAATGACTTAACCATAAAAGTAAAGAAAAAAATAAAATAGTTTTTTACATGGGATATTTTGATGTACTCTTAACAATACACAAAAATAAAAATTTTATAAATAAATAGTAAAGTTTCTCCCCAAGCACTTGTTAATTACACTAAAATATTATATAGCTATGTATATAGAAAACCAGGATGACAACTCGAGATTTATTGCTATTGTGTATTCCCAAAAGCTATTGATCCTTTTTTTTTTTGGCTTTTACAAATACACATTATTTTCTATATTTTGTATTATTATTATTTTAAATATTGGGTACATGTTTAAGTACATTGATAAATTTCCTAGTTTTAGATTTTCCAAAAAAGTTTTTAGTTATTTAGTTGTATTTTACCAATAAAACTTTTCTCTGTACAACATGATTTATAAAATAAAAATTATTTAAAAAGAAATTAAGTAAAATATTTATTTAAATTCATTATTACTATTTTGTTGTTAGTTTGTATAAATAACTTAAGATTCTGTTACGAGCTCAATATTAATAATATTTGCTGTCCAAAGTGTAAACCTAGGAGCCAATTCTTAGTATGTTATCAATTTACTAAGAGTACTGAAATAGTATGATCATGATTGAAGATTCAAAATGGATAAAACTTTGAAATAGAAAATATTTTTAGATAATTTAGATAATCTAGATGGCGATCAAGATAATCTGTATACTATAGTTAGTAGGTAGACGATTATATAAATGTCTTTATACTAGATTGGCCAAAATTGAAAAAAAAAAACGACCCAAAAATAATAGTTTAATAAAATTTATGACAAAATTTTATGATTTATAGACAAGGTGTTTTCCGACCCATTTAATGATCTGAATTAATTTACGTCATTTAATTAAATGAGGTAAATTTACTCTAAGTATGTAGAAATGATCAAAAAACCCTAATTAAAATAAATAATATGTAGTTAAGGAAATTATCATTTTCTGTTACATATGAAATTATAATTAATCAGAAATTTATTGATTCATCTTTCACAAAACATATTGTATTGAACCATTACTATTTATCCTGCTATGATACATTCTATATTTATCACAAATTATGGAATACTTAGAATATAGTCAAAAATCTTGAAAAATAAAATTCATGTTAACAAAAATAAAGGACTCATATATTACTCATATATAATTTTATTTAACATTTTTATTTACTATTAATTACGAAGCACTTGTTCAACTTTTGTATACAAAAATTTTACATTTTTATATATTTTTGAAAATACGAATTTTACAGAAAAGTTGAACAAAATTTGAACCGAATGTTGAATTTTAATTTAAATGTCATTTGTTTTACCTCAAAGTGCATATGTAAGTTTTAGAAAATATTTTGAATTCGAAAAATTTAAATAATGCAGCAAGTAAAACATTCTAAATAATTTACATAACCATATTTTTTTCTTTTACGAGTTGGTAAAACAGTTTTTTCTTTTTTTTTACAAAATTACAAACAAATACAAAACTTTGTGTATTAAAAAAAAAATAATAATTAATTAGTCCTTTTATATCACCCCACTTTCATGTACAAAAACAAAATTTCTGGTCTAGTTAATATTACAAGGACCAAAATTATACTTTTCCCATACATAAAAAAATGCAAAGAAAAACAAAAACAATTTCATCTAATATTGTTTAAGTAAAATTAATTTTATATTTTTATAATATTAACCATTTAGGAAACATCCTGAAGGACTTTAAAAGGACTTTTTTTATTATGTATAATAATAATTTTTATAGAAGAAAAAATATCCTATAAATTCTATTTAAAATTAAATTAGTAAAAGCACATAAAAATAATATATTATAGTTTACATTTTTAAGATTCCCCCATTTTGGCTATAAAGTTTAGTTAAAGTGCATTAACATTCATAGGTAAGCAATAATAATATAATTTTTTTTTTTTCTACTTTTGTTACTATATAAAAAATGTTAACGAGAATTTAGGGATCTATGGAACTGACTCGGTTACAATTGCAAATTTGCAGCATATTAAAATATATATATATACGTGTGTGTATGTTGGTATAGAATTGTAGAAAATAAAATAAAATAAAAATTAAGGACATTATTTTTCATTTTTAGTTATATACTCGTATAAAATCAGCCGACTAAAATAGCTGAAATACAATAAGAAAAAAACCAACCCTACTTTTTTATTGCTCTGTTCAGAGAGTTACAGAATATTCATTTTATTTAAAAATGACTTTACAAAAAAAAAATGTTTTTAGTATAATTTTGTTATGTAACTTTAAAAAAAACGGCGAGTAATGTGGTCCTTTAGAATAGAATATTTAAATTCTTTGAAATGGTTACGTAATGAATAATATTATGTAAGGTAAATCCTAAAGAATAATAATGTAAAAGCAATTATTTAGTCCTTTTAGCATATATTTGAGTTTTTTGTTTTGTTTTTGAAAAACATAAATAAGGGAATTTAAAAACTGAAAAGCAAAATTTTTTTTTTGTAAATTTGAATTGATTGTTGTCAAAGGCTGATACCGGGGTCTAAGGGACGCTGTATAACAACGTGTTGGTGTAATAAATATGAAATAGTATTAAAGTGATCACTCTGATGAACTCGCAGTGTCCAATATGATCTAACATTCTGTAAGACCACTTTTCCATTAAAAGTTTTCATCGTTTTAATAAATTTTAGTATAACATTTTCGTTCGTCATGAAAATCCACTGCCAGATATAAGATGGTGCTACATTTTCGTTCGTCATGAAAATCCACTGCCAGATATAAGATGGTGCTATGTACCGATGATTGATGCCCATTGTCAATTTGAGCGGCCGAAGCAAGAAAAAGCAAAAAGGCTCAAATAATTGCATTTTTTTAGAAGCATCCCTGTTCATGTAATGCTGTGTATATAATCTTAGCTAAAGAGAGAAATGTCAGCAAAGTAAAATTAGTCTTGGAATAAATTGAATTGTAAAATTGCAAAAAAAGATCTACCCAACAATTATTAACTTTCTAGTTACAATTATAGAAAATTAACTGAACATGTAACAAAATGAGAAATGAGAGTATAATTATTTGTAAATATTTATTGTTAACATAATTAAAATTGCTGAACTTTAATGCTTTTTCTGGTGCAGAAACTTTTTATCTAAACCATAATTTTTTTCGATTAAAAATATCTTCTCTTTAGATCCATCAAAAAACTTTTTTTTTATATACATCATACGCTTTTATGGATTTTATGGAGAAACTTAAAAAGTATTTAGAGCAAAAACAATTTTGTTTTAAATACCATAATTCAATCTTTTTTTAAGTCAAAAGAACATTTAATTAAAAAATTATATTTAAAAAACCCCAAAAAAAAATATTATATAAAATTTAATAAAAAAAGAAGAAACTCGTCCTTTTTCACACCGAAAGAAAAATCATCTTTTCGTCATTAACCAAAATACTTTTTTTCATAATATTGTCTGACCTAATTTTCAATTAAAAATGTAAACATTTTCGTGAAAAGGTCTGACATTATAATTTTCCTGTTTCAATCTCGTTTTTTTTATTAAATATTTAAAAAAAAAACCATTTATTAATTTTCATTTCCCTAGAAAACTTAAAACCATTTTATCATTGTCATTTTACTCTTTAATTATATACCAACAAAAAAAATATTTTCCACCTCAGTATCCCAAAAAAAAAATTATAATTTCAATTCCTTTGAGGACTTTTCCCAACATTTTTCAACTACAACAACATATTTTTTTTTGTATTTTGGTTGGTATTCAAGCATATATGTATATAACCAGGAAATCATTAAGTAGAACAACTGTAAATTCGCGTAATTTCGCGGTTTTCATTTTTTTTTATTATTATTATTATAAAATCCAAAGTATCCCATAATCCCAAATTCCCAGATTAAATGTCACACTACTTAACGACAATATGACATATACTGAATAACATAATTAGGTTTTTAGGTTTAAGGTAAAAAAAGGGAATATTTTATCATGGTTTTTGATGTACATATCTACTTACCATTAGAAATTTTTGAAAACGTAAATAGAATAGTCAATATCCCAGAAATCTAATGACAACAGACACACAAAAAAAAAGGATTATAATTAACAAATTAACATCGCTTTTATATGAAACCACAAAATTGCAATATAAAATTTATATTTAAAGGACTTATTTTATATTGGTGATATTTTCATTTGACATTTTGATGTCAGGAAATTTACGTACCTCTTTTAAATTGCAATTTTGTGGTCAAAGGAAGAGAAAAAACTAGATAAATTATCGAAATAAAATGAAAAAAAAGAAGGAAAGAATCTTTTTTAAAGGAAAAAAAGCAAGATAAATTGTCGAAAGAAAATTGATAAAAATACAATATTTCATTTGAAATATTAATTCATATCTCTCGCGGGCTCATTCGGTTGAATTAGTGAGGAAAAGATGAAAACTTTATTTAGAGTAAAATTTTAAATGAAAATATCGACAATGTAAAATTAGTGTGAAGTTTTACAAAATAAAGGATTTTTAATTGAAATTGAAAACAAATTTTTCAGTTAAAATGATTTTTTTTTTCTGTTGGTTTAATTATAAATTTTATGCTTTTTGATGGTACAATATTTAATACATAAATAATTCTTATGGATTTTCATTGGTTGTTCTATAAAGTATAAATTATTTTGTTTAGCAATTCTTCAAAAATCTCTTATTCTACTATATAATGTGGATAAAGAAAATATAGCGAGATAGTAAAATTATTATTACATAATAATACAAAAATATAGCTATATATTTTTTTCATCTTATTAAATATAAAATCAATTCGCTAACCATTAATTTCCAATAACACATATATTGTCTTCCTTTTTGCGGTTATCCTACACAATCCCTTAGGTTCTTTTCTATATATGTATATATTTTTCATCAATAATAAAGATCTTAAGTTTCAATGTTTTTTTTTATTTGGTTTTCCTCTAATTATTTTCCATCAATCATCCGGGATTTTCGTATATTCTTATTATATAACGTACAAAAAAAAGGGGGAAGAAAAATCAGACTGATTAGAAAATAAATTGAATGGAAAAAAAAATATAGAAAATTAGAAAAAAAAAACCAAGGACAACCATCAACCGATTTATCTTATTTTTCTCTCTCTAGCATAAAAGATTATGTCAGTTTTACTTGTGGTTTGTGTGGATGGTACAAATTGCATATGGTAAATGTATAATCCGGAAGAAAAAAAAAAAGATGATTTTGTAATATATAAAGACATAAAAATAAATAAATTTAATTGGAATTTCTATTTTGTTTTTGTTTTATTTTGTTGCTAAATAAAATTATATTGTAAATAAATAGGATATGACTTAAATGTAAAGATTTCTGATATGGAGGATTTTAGTTTGATGTTTAACAAAATGTTTGGTTTTAGAAATTGTAATTAAAAATTTGTAATTTAGTAAATATATAAAAAGAAATAGTAGAAGATGAAATATTGGTTTAATTCAATTTAAATGGAAATTATATAAATTTTATTTCCACCAATATTAGGATTTATTTACTATTCAATTTTCAAATTGAATTAAAATTTTTTTAAATTATTTTAATTGAAAATTATTTAATTAAAATTGAAAAATTAGTAAACTTTAAATAATTTTATTTTTATTTCTATATTAAGTCTTCTTAGTGTACGACCCTTTGATAAAACCTTTTTAGGTTACGTGGAAGGGAAATGAGAGGAATTTAAATATTTCACATTTATGGATAGCTAGTATGGTAAATTTACCTTCATTTAGCGCTATGTTCTAAATACTTATACTGATGTCAAATTAATTTAAGCTGGTATTCAAATACTAATTAAAATATTTCATTAATAGATTTAAAACATATTATCCTTCTATTTAGGGATGCAATTCTTATAACCACTACACAATTAACAATTGTGTATTTTCTACTTATATTTTAGGATACTGAATTAAAATTAGAATTTGCTAATCATTTACTTACTTTAAAAATATAATTTAACTATTCACAGATTATGAATTTTATGATAAAAATTTTGTAAATTTCAAATTATATTTATATAAAATTATAAGTGAAAATTTTCTAGTAATTAAAAACAAATTTATCTAATTATATGCTATAACAATGAATAAAACTTTAAAACTAGTAAAAACTAAATAATTATTAACCTTTACATAATAAATTGTTTATGCAATTAATCTTGATTATAAATTTAATAAATAAATTATAATTTATATCTCATAATGACATCGTAACCTATAGAACTACAACTCCAGGATATTTCCAAAACAGTAATTTGTTGGTTTACCTATTCAATTTACCAAAAAAAAAAAGAACCATTCACATAACCATATTAATAAATTTACAATTATAACATAAATTTTAGTAAATTTTTACGGACATAAATTTTATCAAATTAATTTTTAATATGACGTATAGTGATTTTAAAATTTATTTAAAAAAAAATTTCAAATTTAAAAACGACTGCGGTTATAATATTAAAATTAAATTTCAATTTTCCAAAAAAAAATTATTAAAATTAAAATAGATAAAATATACTCCTAATTTCTAATATTTACGGACTTGATATATGATTAAATGCTGGCGACAGTCTAGTTAGGAATACCTAGGACGGCATCATTGCTGTCATGACAAACAATTTAATTAACTAATTTTATATTATATTGTGTCGATATATTTAAAAATATTTAAATGATTTTAAATTTTTTAAAGTTTTTTAATGAATTTTTTTTCCATATTGAAATTTTGCTTATATATTTTTGTACATTTTTTTTGTTTTTTAATCAAAATAACAGACTATATAATTAATAATATCTTGTTTATCTCTTGTAATAAATAATAATATTTAATTAATTTATAAAAAATAATGAAATGTGCTGTCATTAAAAAAAACAATTATAACAAATTACATATATAATGTCAATCTATCTATACAATATTTAAATTTAAATATTAACATTTTTACATACTATGAATTTTTAGTATACAAAATATAATAAATTAATTTGGTAAAATCACTTTAAAAACAATGTAAAGTATATAATTATGTAATATGTAATTAAAATGGAATTGTTTTTATACCGATTTTTTATTAGTACAATTTGACATACATAATAATAAATTAATTTTTTTTATATATTTAACATTATTATTATTTAATTTTTATATTAAACAACATGTAAAAATATTGTTTACGAAAAATAAAAACAACATTGTATTTCACTGATATGATTCATTTCCATGCTATATGCTTCAATTTTTAATTATAACAATATCCTATGGCTAGGCCATTGCTTGATAATATAAAAATGATGTATAATTAATTTTCACTTTTGTTATGGAAATTTTAATAATAATTATCAATAATAATAAAATGTTTTTTTTTTTTATTAAAAATAATTTCATTATATCTAAACTACTTATATAAAATTAAATTAATTATGATCCCCCCATTAAAAAAAAAAACATCCTTCATTTATACAAAAAAAAAAATAATTAAATGGTTAACATGGAAAATTATTTAAAAGAAATTTTAATACAATAATTAAAACTGTATACTCCCATCATAAAAGTTTTAATAAGAAGTCAATTAATTATTATAAATTAATCTAATTCTAAATTATAATATTTATTTAAAATTTTTCTTTTGTTGTACAAAAGGATATATGCGAACAGTCATAAGAAAATGATAAACAAAAATTATTTTTTTAAATATTAGAGATGGAAAAATATTTTGAAAATGTAAACTTTTTCTTAAAGTATAGATAAAGAAAATTTCTTCTGTTTATCTAAGAAATAAATATATATATATATGAAACTTTTAAAAACAATCATTTTTGTTTTAAATAAACATCTGTCAAAAAAGAAGTAATAACTTTTGGTTCACAACAGAAAAAAAAATGAAGATTGGTCCTTGTTTTGAGATTGGTAAATAAAATATTGTAATACAGCAAAAAAAAAAAGAAATTGTTACTTCCTTAAGAGCAAGTACAAAAAAAAAAAGAAGAAAAATTATAAATTCCTTTCACATTGGAAAATGGAGAAAAGAAGTATAAGAAAAAAATTCATGAAAATTATTCTCTCTGTGCGATGGTGTAACTTTTAGTTTATTAAAGAAAAATTATTTTTCTTGACGAGACAAAAATTTACAATTAAAAAATTTATTTTATAAATATTTTATTTGTCTTTTCAATTTTTTTGTTGTTGTTGTTGGGTGGGTGTATAACTTTTCCTCTTTGTTGGTATAAAATTTGAATTTATGCTACAAAAATTAATTAGAATTTTTTTATTCAATTAATATTTAAGTAAAAAGCTTTTAATTTTTATGGTTTGGAAAACTTTTTTTTTTTATTTGATGTTTATACAAAATTTATTTCATTTTGTTATGGGAAAAGTTAATTTATTTGATTTTTGTTTTGGTAAAAAAAAAATGGTGAAAAAATTATGATTTAAATAAAATTTCTTATGCAATTAGGATTTAAGAAATTTAAAATTAAATCATATTGACAGTTTTATTTTATAATTTTCGGGACTGTTAATGATACCAAATTTAATGCTAGTGGAATTATTGGCACCATTCAATTTGAAGAAAGCAAATTTACATTTGCTGACTTAATTTAATATCAAAACAGCCTTAATCTTAGAATTTCTAGAAAAATAGTGGAAATATTTAAAATGATATTGGATTCTCGAAATATTTCTCGAAATATTGAAAATGATATTAGATTTCTTGATAAACTGAATTAAGCTTTAAAATATTTATAAAATTTCAATACATATTTACATATTTATAAAGATTATGCTTCTATAAACAAACAAAATCCTTATGCGTTTCTTAACCAAATAAAATACTTATACCATTCATCAATCCCACATCCATCAGCCTAGAAAAAAAAAACAAGAACAATAAGATTATACGATTTCAAGATCTTCAAAAATTCATTTTTATCCATGATTAATGTTGTGCAACGACACCATGAAAAATATAATATTCCAAGTATATATAAAAATTACATAATAAAATAGTATATTGTATATATAGAGAGTATAATATTTATACCATATTCCCATAACGCGTATCATAACATAATATTACGAAAATTATTAAATTGAAGCTATATCTTCCGGCTTTCATTGTTACGATGAGTTTCCATTAGATTCGTCCTGGGGGAAAATATTATGACTTGAAGACTGCCAAAAAAAAAAAAAAAACGAAGAATGTTACAATCTTCCATCTAAAAAGATAATAAATTGATGTGAAAAAAATTTGAATTTGATTTCAGTATAAAATTGTTTCATGTCTAATAAATATTATTTAAAATTTTAAGTTAAATATTTCTTATTAAATTATTTTTTTATAAAATTATCTACTATAGATATTATAAATTTATATATATATATAATATAATATTGTTTGGAGAATTCAATTACAAATTATATGTTATATATGTAAAAATTTAACACCGTATCCTATAATGTGAACTGAATATTTAAAATAAATTTTATATATAAATATCAATTAATCCTGGAGGTCATATCAATCAATTTATGTATATAGAAAATATATTTATGCAATATTAAAATAACGGAAAAGCATAAATTAAATTACAAATAACCTCAAATTCAATTTCTAAATTAATTAAATTTTTCATTAGCATAATTTGTTTTAAGTGGCAATTATTTAATAATATTAAATTAATTTTACTAAAGATTATGTTGAGTTAATATACATGTTTAACTACCTTTAATTCAATTTGTTTTTTTTTTAAATAATCATAATATTATTATAAATATTAATTTCATATTCAAATTGATTACATTATAATTTAATGTATACTATAATATATACAATTATATTCAATTACAAAATATCAGTTTTGTGTGCTCTTCTGCTAACTAATAATTATATATAATGTAATGTAAAATTATACCATATATTATGTATAATACTAATAATGTATGATTTAAATTAAACATATAATAACACTAATGTACATTAAAACTATAATTAGATAGACAATATTATATTATTACAAGTTAATCAATTTCTTGTTTGAAGAAAATTATATACATCAAAAATTAAAATTTTTGTTTTTGGGGAAAATTTATTTCTCTTTTGGTTGTGGTGTAATTTGAAACATTTAATATTTAATAAGACATAATATATTTAATTAGTATATAATAATATAACTTATTTAGAGGTTTCTAGTGATTCTATAATTTATTATCTTACATTTAGTAGATTAGGGACTTTGGGATATATAATTATGTGTGTTTTATAATACATTATTTATATACTTTTACTGCTTTATTAGTTTTCGTTAACTATAATGGTTATTTCAGACTATAAATATTTTTAACCTATATTTAAAAAATATATACATAAATATTTTAAGGAGATATCAAAATATCTGATAGATTCAAAAATAAAAATGCTATAAAATTTATAATTTGATCAGAATTTTAAAAAGTATTTAAAAAGTATATATTTAGTATAGATGAACCGAACTTGTACCGCACACACTTAGTAGTTGTAGCTGTCATCTTTCGCTATAAATGTCAATATTATCAACACAAATGAAACTATTGGACATTTTTGATCCTCATCTGTAAAATATGAATTTAATAAAATCGTAATAGTAATTATAGAAAAATAATATTTTTTATGTCTTCAATTTCTTTTCATAAATTTCGCTTATTATATTGTTTGTAAGAACAAAAATAGATGACTTATTGAAATTGTATAATGTTACACCAATAAATTGCTAAGACACTCCTCCATTCTATTCGGATTTAAAAATAATAATTATTAAACATTTGCATTTTAAATATTAATGAAATTTGAGTGAATAGTTTGAATAGCACATAAGAATATTTATAATTTTTCTTTACAAATTTCATGAATGTGTAAAGAGCATATTACTTTAAAACTTAAATTTATATAAAACATATAATAAAATTTCTTATAAACTAATTTGCACTTTTCTTTAAAATATTTGTTTAATATTTTGTAAATACAGAAACCTTAAACAAATCTATAATTCGTACATAATAAAATTTGATTATTACTTTTTTTTTTATATAAATTTAATATAATTTTTAGAAATATTTTTTTGTTTATTTCATTTAAAACTTTTTATGTAATTTTTAGTTAACCAAATTCTCCATGTGAATTTTGTTTATCTATTACTTTTGCTTTTTAGAGTAACTTAGTGTAAATATATTTTTTGGTTAGCCAAAAATTTTATATAGTTTTATTACAAATGTAAACTATGCCAAAATAACTAGAAGAAAAAACCGAAATAATAATAATAGTCTAATGGTTGCATATTATAAATAAAAATATGTCAAAATGCCAACATAACTTTTCGTTTATTCATTTTTAGCACATTTCCAACCAAATTGGAAGAAATGTGTATATTAGTTTCACACTGTCTGTTCTTTTGTTCGTCCGTCCGTTAACACAAAATTATACATCTATTAAGATAGAGTATTAACCATTGATAGATAGTAATAAAATAATAGGTCCACTAGAACAAAATTTTCTTCTATCTCTTTTCCCCTCTGAGTTATTCCCCCTCCAAGTTCGAATATTACCCATATGAACATCTAATAACTTTTAAACCAATAAAAATTTTTGAGGTCTGTAAAAGCTATAAGATAGGAAAATCTTTCATCTTAATTGTGTAATTAACAAATTTTTAAAATTTCATTCTTTGATGTATAAAAATACAGTTATCTTCATACAACTTTTTTTAGTTTTTTTAACACCAAGTATTTCCCAAACTGCTTATTATGGAAGCCTGAAATTTATGAACCAAAGAGATATCGAAAAAATAACTAGGGTCTCCGAAGAAATTGTATCCATATCTCCCCTCCCCTTTCCGTTGTGGCCCGTCGAAAATCAAAAAAATTCATTTTTAATTTACTAGTAAAATTATAACTGCTCAATATTTTTAGAAACAAATATTGAGAAAACTTTCGAAAATCATATTTCTTTAAAGTGCATTAATTAATAAATTATAATCATTTGCCTCACACTTATAATTAATCAAAATGCTTAATCATGTAAAATTTTGCAAAAAACGAACATTTTGCATATTTTTAGGAGCTATATAAATGGAATATTGGATATTATTTCATATCACATTATGTTAAATTAAAAGCAAAATTACAGAAAACTTAAATGACAAGTTTATATATATTTTCCTGGAATAATAACCTTGGAAGGAAAAAAATTAATAAAATCAAACAGGGACACATTTTTTTAACTTTATTTACCATATCAATTTTTATCTTTCCTATGTATATGTAGTACTTTGAAAATACTACTTAAAAATACTATACACATATAGGAATTCTAGGAGGTTTAGAATAGCTAATAGTTCTACATCAGGCGATTTTGAGGAAATGTGCTTTTGACAAACCCGGGGTTTGTTTATCGTATTTTTATATTTATTTTTTTGTAGAAATTATTTTTCAATTTTTGTAGAAAAATATGAAGTCTTGCCTTTATTTTCACGAAATATAAAAGGTAGGTAATACTTCTGTCATAAACAGGAACAAAAAATTGTTTTATCTTGGGAAAAAATAATAATGATATAAATTGCAATATGTTCTAAATCTTTATTGTTGCCCATAAAATTAAGAATTGTTGTCAGTTTATATTAATATTTCTTTTTATACTGATTTGTTTGGTTGATGATAACCAAAATATGAATAGGATCCTTGTGATATTAAAGACAGAGTAAATATAAGTAACCACTGAATAATATGTAGAAGAAAATAATGAAAAAATAGGGAAATTAGGTGAATAGTTATATTATTTTTCAAAACTTTATTAATTATGCCCAATAATATTTTGATGTTTTTGAAAAGTAGAATATAATAATAAATTAAATTTTCTAAATTTACATCGGTCAACTGAATACCAAGATGAATAAAATATTACCAAAACAAATATTAATATTTCTAGAAATCACTGACAAAAACTTATGGTATTAATTATTTTCAAAATTTGAAAATAATTTACGCTCTCTCATAATTGGGCAATTTTTGTAATTTATGTTTTAAAATCTATCATCAATTATTTAATAGTTAAATATTTTAATTTAATTACATTTTGTCTAAATCTTCACAGTATTAATTATACAATTGAAATAAAACATTTTGAAACCATTTTTTTATGCTTGTAATTAATTTAAAATTTATTGAAAGATATTTATATAAGAATTTTTTTTAAATTTAAATTCCTTACCATTTTACACGTATCAAATTTACTTAAATTTACCATTGCTATGGTGTACGAGTAGAATAAGTCATTCCTCCTTTGATATTTAGTATTCATTTTTAACAAAATTTGTTCGCGAAAATTTAATTAAATTATACTTAAGTCGAATTAGTATTTTTAGTTAATTAATAGTATGAGCAAAAGAATATTATACCAATTCATGTATTTTTATTTAATTCATGTATTTTAATTTAATTCAGATTTTACTACAACATCAAAATAATTACCTTATATCAAAATATATATTTTGTATATAATATTAAATCCTGATGACATGGTAATAAATAATAGATTTAATAATTTAGATTATTTAAGGAAAATCAAATTATTCATTTAATTTGGGGTTTACATTAGACTTTTTCTTGGACAGAACATATGTTCAGTCTTTAAAATGTCTAGTGTAAACCAGACAGAATTTCTGCCACGACAGAAAAATAACGATTTCTGTCCAGACAACTTTTCAGAAATTTTTGTAGACATTTTTTGACATTTGTTAATTTGTAAATGGCGATTTTTGATAAAAACTAAATTTTGTTATATTATTTTGCAACATTTTGGTTAATTTTTAAAAGGCTGCTTGATAAAAAGGTTTTTTTCTACATCTTCCATATATTTTAATTTTAATATTTTTATAGCTAGTTGTTTTCTTGTTGACGACATGATTGCAAATGATGAGGCGTTGAGAAGCAAAGTGGTCTAACCCCAAAAACTATGATTTATGTACCAAAGAGATATCGAAAAAAAATATATTTACTCGTGAAATATTTTATCATTATACAACTAAGAATATGTTTACGAGTTTCAGTTTAGTGTATGGGCAAATGGTTCAGAAACTTATGTCACTGTGAGTGTGTAGCTCTATTGATGAGAACGATTATACTCGCTAAAGATGTCGAATGAGCTTAAAGATTGATTTGATAATATTCGATTATTAAATGTAAGAATAAAAAATACGTCCTTTCTTTCATACTAAAACTATAAACGGAAGTTCCCAGTCTTTAAAAGTATAAGACATAAACATAACAAAATAAAATTGTAATTCATAAATAATACAACAGGTGGCGTTGCTCACAGTCACCTACTGGAATCTACAATACTAAATCAGAGCAATGATTTTAACAGAATAATTTAGTTTAATAAATATTAGATCTTTGGAGAGTTTCAGATTGCAGACTATTGAAATAAAAAGAATTAAACCAAAATTTAATCTATCGATATAACAATTATGCAAACGTTAATATTGTATAATAAATTTTAAATTCAAATAAAATTTTATTATCAAATATTAACATATTTATTTTACTTTATCTTTATTTTTGCATTATAAATATTTTCTTTACCAATACAAGTAATTATTTTAATTTCTTTTTAAAAAATTGAAAAATTTCAAAAAACAATTCATTATTTTAAATTTACCTTATAATAAAATATAATATAAAAAACCAAATCTTCTTGTAAGAATAAATTATCATGAACAAAAGGAAAATCACAGAAACATAAATTTTATTATTATCCTTTTCTGTTTTGCAAGCAATAAAAAAAAAAGGTACAACAAAAATAAAATAAAAAGGAATATAATAATAAAAATCTAAAAATTCCCAAGCGAAAATTGAAGTTCACCTCTTTTTATCCTTTTTTCGCAAAAATTTCTTTTCGTATATTATTTATATTGTTGAAGGATTTTTATTTATTTTTGTATACAAGAGACTAATACTTATGGAAAATGGAGAGGATATTTATTATAAAAAATATATTTTGTATAGGCTTCAGGACATTTTTCGTTTTTTTTATATTATAATTGAAATTGGAAGTTTATTTGAAAGATTTAATGATAATATTCTTATCGTATTTATGGGTTAAAATTCTATTATGGATAAGTAAAAAATTTTAACTATGGAACTATGACTGGTTTGAAGCTTCTAAATATTTGAAATAATTGAAGAATTTGTGCAGTATACCAGGCTTGCAGATCGTTGAAGCGAATTCGGACAACATGAGTTCAGTTCTAGCTAATAAACTCACGAAGTCAGCTCTAACGAACTCACAAAATAGAGTTATTTGATTATATAAACTCAATGCTATGGGAGTAGCTAATGAGCTAATGAACTCACATAGCATTAAGTTTATAATTAATTGACACTAATTTTTTTTTTGATATTATAAACATTTTTCAATGCGTTAATTTAATTTCAATTGGCACTTACTTTATTTGAGTACAAATTGGGAACAAAATAAAGTTAATTCATTATGAATTGCAGTCGTTATGAGTAACTTCAAATTAGTTAAAGCAAAATGCCATTTCAAATTGAGAATTGGTTGATTCTGCGAATATTACTTTATTTTGGTATTTGGACACTCCAAACCACTATAATACTGACCTGGTATAAAAGCATTATTTATAATACTTCATTTTCAAAACAAAAAATTGTTAAAAATTCATTCATACATTTTCTGCATGTGATTTTTGATGATATGGTTCTCTTTGCAAATAATATCACAAAAAAAAAAAACAAATATTGTATGCGAAAGTCAAACAATTACGGGGGAAACACAAATTTTAGGATTTCAAAATAATATATTTCTTTTTTATTCCGTTTTTATTTATCCTGTTCAAAGAATATACGGATAAAAATGTAAACAAAAATATATTTCTTTTTCCAGGTTCATTATTCACTATTCGAAAAATATTGCTTCTTTTATTTTAGTAAATTTTCTTATACTTATTCGACAGAACTGTTTTTCTTGTTTTGTTTTCCTTGTAGAAAGTACATTTACTAAACAAAAAATTGAATATCCTTTTATGGTGGTCGGATATTTTGCGTATGTTTTCTCTGTATATTCGATGGTGAATAGAATGTATCTCTAAAAATATGAGAATCAAGATAAAGATAGTACAACATTAATTGATTAACCAAAAACAGATTTACATTTCTATTACTGTGGAGAAATTTATATTTTTGAGAATATATTTTCCATTTGGTGGTAAAAAGTTGAACACAAGTTTACTGGTTTCGTCTGATTTACATGGATATAATTTTTTTACTGTTCTTACTTAACTTTCAATTTGCAATTTATCAATAAATTGTCAATAAATTTATTCACAATAAACTTGCAATAGGAAATTGTTTTAATAACACTTCAAAGAAATAGTATAGTATAGTAAATTGACACAAGCTCTAATCAATTTTGATTGAAAAATACCCAAAATTTAGAAGGTTTAATTGTACTAAATTAAAATAGAACAATCCTCCCGAAAGTTAACAAAAATTAACTTACATCAAATTGAAAATTTACCATCGATATTATAATATTTCTTATTTTGATTCCTGATTTGCGAAATGAAATTGTAAAAAAGTGAGCCAAGTTTTTTGGGGGGGCCGTTCTAAGAAATCCACTATATGTATACATAATGCTGTTTGTGATGATGCTGATATTTTTTGTTGGGTTATTCCCTTAGGCTTATTCATCTTTTTATGTATATAAATATAAGATACATTTTCATTTTGTTTCTTTTTGAAATGATAAAAGAGATGAAATGATAATATATTGGGAATGTTAACTGGTATTTTCTTTCTTGTCTAAAAAAAAACTTTTATTTTTATGAAAATTACATCTATACAGAAGAAATGAAGAAACATATATTTATAATATATATAAATATCATATTTTATGAAAGGTAAGAAAGTAGATAATATGAAAAAAAAATCTTTCTTTTTTTTTTTTTGGGTTGTTAAAAATATGTACATATAAGGATATACTGTTTTTATTTTACTGGTATATTATTATGATTTATCCATATATCATTTCTGAAAAATTATAATAATTTTGACTTTTGACATTAGATCTTTACCTGAATATTCATATAGTAATATATATTTTGGTATATTATACATTTTTTTTTTGTTTGTTTATATTTGAATAATTTAGAAAGCACGTTTTATAATACATTTTTTTTTTGTTGACTCCGGAGGTAAACTTTTCAGAAAATTGGCAATTTTCTAAGGCAAAAGAAATATAAAAAAAAAATTGAAATACAAATAAAAAGAAATTGACAAATTACATTTAATGTTTGTAAAAATATGATAAAAAAAAAATATATATGTTAAGAATTTTTTGTTTTAATTTAAGAAATTGATGATTTGTAAATTGGTTCCTATATTTATAATGACAATATTTATTTCATAGAAATTATAATTGGTTTTTCGTTATGAATAAATTTGAAATTATTATTATTATTATTAGAGTTCAATGGTTTTTAGTAGGAAGAAGAAATTATATTGATAATAATATTGGTAATCAAATTGGTAATCATCGTTAAGTAGGAAGTCATTATATTTTAAAATAAATCAATTCAAAATTGTATTAAAATTTTCAACGAAATATACACAAGTTTTGGCAAACTAAATTAGACATTTTGTGGGTTTCACATTAGTCTTTTAATAAATTCTATAAATTTACTAAACTACTATTTATGATTATAAATTAAAATAATGTTATGGACATATATTTCTTTATGGCATTTAGAAGATCGATAAACAGATTTCCCCCGATAAGTTCTATATTTATTCAATATTTTCCCAAAATTCAACTAATTTCCTTTTCTTATTTATTGAGAAATCTTATTCCTCTTTTCAATATTATTAAAGCATTTTGTCCATTTCAACGATTTTGTCCCAGTTAAAAAAAATATCCTTAAATTTATTCAAATTATATCTTATTATCCCTAAAATTTTAAATCAAGTTTTCTATAAATCGATAATATAAACTGATTAATTCTAATATCGAAAGAAAGTTTCAAATTACTAATTGTATCCCAAAGAAATTGAATTATAAATTTACAAAATATTCATATAATAACATATAAAATAAATAATAATTTCATATTGAACAATTCATCGATAAACAAAAAATATTGTGAAAATTGTATAGGTCATGGTATCATTGCGCATGATGTAAATTCTATTACTGAAATGATTACGAAAAGGAATTGGTTTGGTTTGGTCGGGTAAATGTGTAAAACCCAGAAGAGAAAAATTTTCTAAATTGATTTTGGTGATTTCGAAAAAGCTTAAAGAGGAAATTATTATAATTTTTTTTCCATAGAAATATTCTCTTTATATAATAATTATTTTTAAATGCGCATGGTAAATTGTTCAATTGTAGTTTTGGTTAATTTCTGATGTAATCATTAAAAAATACTTAAATATTTTCAGGTTCATAAAGTAATATAATAATGATTTAAAATTATTGGTAAACTTTGATTTTTTATTTTAAAATATTATTAGTAAAAAAAAATTGATATATTAAATTCACGAAATTATCTTAATTTTTATCTCTTATTTAATAATAATTATAGTATAATTTTAGAAAATATTTTACTATATGGTTAAAAATTGAATGTTAGTAATTAATTTAACTAAGATTTAATATTGGAATTCAAATTGGATTTTAGTTTATCTCTTGATAAACATAAATTATTCCCATTAATTTTGCAATTCTAAATCATAATACAATTATTTTATTTATTATTATTTCAACAAATTTTCCAATAAAAATAAAATAATTTCCAATTAACTATAAATTTATTAATTATGTACATATATATTAAATGTATTTCAAATTGAAAATTCAATATTTTTTTATTGATCTCAATTACGTTTGATGGGATATACATAATTATACGTTATGTGACTTTTCCGGAAATCAATATAAAAAACCGTGCATATTTTAAATTCCATTTTTTTTTTTGTTATTTTGCATACTATACAACATAAAAATATATATGATATTCTGTTTTATGTATGGTATGCAATTTTAAAATGACAAATGCTTTTCAATATTTTATTTTGAACTTTTGATTTTTTCTGGAAAATTTTACCGATTTATTGATGCGTATACATATAGAAAATTTACATTTTCCGTCCGATTGCAAACAAAATATTCAATTTTTTTTTTATTTATTTTTTATTGAAAAAATATAATTTTACGATACAAAAAATATTAAGTGGAAATTCAAATATATAAATATAAACGATTAGAAATAAATATGTACATACTATAAAATTTTTATGAAATTGATATTTAAACAAATTTAACAATAAATTACATATATATACTAAAAAATATAATATTTAAAAATAATTTATTGATACTAAAATGATATCAATTAATATTATTATATTTTGGAGATTTTTAATAATGATACAAAAATTTCCAATTGAGTAATTAAATTTAATCATGGTTTTATTTTTTTTTATTTTTGGAAAAATTCAATAACGGTAATAATACTAGTTTTTATATACCATAAAATTTACCATAAAATCCTTTATGATCAAAATAATATTTATCTTATTGGCATGGTAAATGTACACCTGGAATGAAAAATCTAGATTATATGTATATATGGAATTTATGTATAGTCAAATATTGTTTATAAAACCAATATTTATATAATAAATATATTAAAATATCCTTTCTCATTAAATGGACTTTTATATATATACCACAATATATATTTAAAATAATATTGGAAATGATTTTAATAAAGAGTTTATTTGGAATTTGAAAATATAAACAACAAATTTTATGATATTAACTAAAGATAAATTATATTAAAAAAAAAATTAATAAAATAAAATTTAATATAAATTTAAAAATTAATAAAAATGCATTCTAAACTCAATTTTGAAAACAATATAATATAATATAATTTTAAAGTGTATAAGGAAATTTGAAGTAATATTAATAAATTTAATGATTTAAATTCAGAAATAAGTTTAAAAATATTCAAAATAATTAATTAATTTTCCATTAATAAATCTTCTAATTAGAAATATTCTAAAAGATATTTCTTTTATCCAAAAACTTTTTAAACTAAACTCTTGAAGAATCATAAACATTTCATGTACATATATAATATTTAGTAAACATTATCGGTCAAAGTAAAATGTATTAGATATATGTATATGTATATTATATACCAAAAATATAAAACATATCTACTTAAGACAAAAATCTTCATAGAATTTATTACGAAGATAAAATTTTTTTTTTTTTTGGAAAACTTTAAAAACTTTTAATTAAAATTATTATTATAATTTTTAAATTTCCCTAACGATTACAAAATTTATATATGATTTTCTATAAAGTTTATTATTATCACTATTATGTATTTTATATCCTTTACATTAGTTAGGATCTCGAAAAGATCTTGAATTTTATATTTTTGTTATTGTTGATAACTTTGGTATATATATATAACCAAAAAAATAAATAAAAAATAAGTTAATTTGATTTACGACATTTTGCTGCATTGCAGACAATATTTTTACATACATACATATGTATATATGTATATTGCATAAATAGTTTTTATTTTATGTAAATAAAAAGAAACAGGAGCAAAATTGTTAGACACATAATTGGTATATAATTTTTTTTTTAAATATTGCTGAAATTTAATATGTTCCTTTGGAAAGGGTATGATAATATTTAATATAGACTAATTTTTAGTCACACTAAATTTTATTTGAAATAATATACGATATTTAGCTAATAAATCCTGAAGAGACGTGGTATCTTAAAATTAAAACAATTTTCATAAAATATTTTTACGACAAAAAAAAAACCACCAACTATTTTTAATTCCACCCAGGGAAAATAGTACAGACTACTTTGACATAGTCTACATTTTTGTCGAAGAATTTTCTTTGAGCTCATCTCTCAAGTGAAAGAGAAAATAATAGAAAGATACATGAATTTGTAAATTGAAAATCATTTTATCTCGTTCTTACTGTATGGAGTTTAAAAGAAATTCACCACAAGAAGAAAATCTCCGAGACAATATTCAATGCAAATGCCGACAATGTAAAAGTAGTCCAAATAATTTAAATTTAAAAAAATATAAACCAAAAAAATTTTTTATAGTCTCCATTTTAAAAGATAAATATTCCAAAATAAAAAAATCTAAAAAATAAACTAAACAAATTTTCCATTTTTTTTCAACTCATAATGTTTTATAACAAAACAATTTTCTCAACTGGATAGAGTTATATCTCTCTAGAAAAAAATGGAATAATAATAACAACAAAAAAACTGTAGAACTAGGAACTATTATTATTACAGCCAGACAGTATACGGAAAGGCTATGTTTAAATATTTATATTTACAATATATATACCAAAAAATATATAATATATATATATATAACAAAAATCTGTTATTTTAAATAAATTCAACGTCATTTTGTCTAGGCAAAAGTCCAAAACAAGAATAAATGCACAACAAAAATATTTTTATACATATTTTATATTTTGTTAGTTTTTGGAAGATTGTTGAGCTTTTCCAAGTGGCCTGTATACTATATAAAATGGTTTTATATACAAATTTGAATATTTATGAAATTTAAATTTTTGGTACATAATACTAATAAATTGTGTAAAAGTGTATAATAGAAATTATTAGATAAAAGTTTAAAAATATTTACATGATATTTTTGAAAATATTATGTAAAATTATTTCACTTTAATTTTGAATTAATTTTTAATTTAAAATTAATTTTGTTTTTACTAAATTATGGGCATTCATTTTTGAAAATGGTGACAAATTTATTAAAAGTTGAAAGGCGAAATCACGTTTTTAGGGCTTTTTTTTTTTTAGAAAAAATCCCTTATGTTAACGCTTTTGTCCGTCTGTCCGTCTCTCTGTCCAGTCTGTCTATCCGATGTAAACAATAAAAACCAGTTATTTCACATATCTAATGTATACTCAAGTATATAGTAGACCCACCGATGGAAAGCTTGATTTATTGAGAACCAGATGAAATTGATAGAATTTAAAAATTCAGCCAGTAGGTGTCGCTATTCGCATTTTGCCAAAACTCGCATTTCGCATTTTGCCAAATTTTCCGAATAAAATTGTAATTTTATATAGTAAATGTATTTTATATAGTAAATTTAAGAGTATAGAATATGATGCCAGTAACAATATTTCAAATTTCTGCCGCTAGAGTTGCTGAAATATATATTCTGCCGCTAGAGGCGCTAAAATATATAAAACGATAATTTTTAAAATGTAATTTCCAATAGTCAATAAAATTAGGTTTAATGTCGCATAAGGTAGTAAGTGTAGCATCTAAAAGGTAGTATAAGTAGTAGTATAAAATCACAATTATAATTTTAATTTCTGCGGATAGAGGGTTCAACTTATACTCCAAATATGCATTTAGAGTAGTTGAATTTAAAAAAAGCCCATGATTACAAAACTACTGATTAGTAGTTCGGCTGCGCGGCATTTTTTAAACTATAAAAGCTGGTTTTGGTCTAGTTCTAACCATTTCGGTATAAATTTTGATTTAATTTTCTTGACTTTTTACCATCATCGTTTTGTACAATCAAAATTGAAGTTATTTAAATTTAAAAGGACATTATTATCAACTTTTGTTGGAATATGATATTAGTAGGTACTAATATGTTGTACCTTATAATTTTATGGGTATTTCCATTCAAAGATTTGGTTTTGTAATATAATCATTAAAATCTTATCTTATTGCAATAAAATTAGAATTATATATTTAACGAAGCGAGAATTAAGATTAAAATTTATATGTAAGAAGTTTAAAGAGTTTTTTTATTTAATTTTATTTTTGTGGCAAATATCCAAATTACCAAAAATAATATTCTTATCCAATGAAAATTACAAATACTGGCAAATATTTAGCAAACTATTCAAAAAGTTAAAATTAAATATAGTTAAACTTGTTGGTAATATTGACCATTGCATTTATTTATTTTTTTAAATTTCAATTTAATGAATTTAAACTTGGCAAATAACTAATTCTGTTTTCTGATTATTTACACTTTTTTTGGCATTGTTACTTAATGGCTATTTCAATTTAGATAAGAATGTATAATAATGATTTTGAAATGTAGAATTTCTGGTGATAATGTTGATATTACAATTTGGAATAGGTAAAATATAGAAAATCTTCTATCAGAGAAATTGTCATTTTCTTTATATAGCTTTGCTTAAAACTAAACACTATAAAAAGTAACTTTGGCAATAGTAAATTTTGGCATGTACAAATTAAATTCATTTGTAATAATATTCATAAAATTATTGTTCAAAATAATAATACATATAATGTAATACTAATAATCAAAATGTTATATTTTGCTTATCGAATTGCTTATGCTGACCAAATTAATACACACCCAAGAAATTTAAGATATTCAAATAATAATTTGTGGTAAACTAAAATATATTTATCTCTGATCATTTTTTTTCATTGATATTATATAGTATTGAATTTTCCTAAATTTAGCAATATTAGATTTTTGTCAAGATGCCAGAGAAATAATATTATGTATATTTAACAACCCGAAAATTTCTTATATTTACTTATATTTCATAATAAATTTTGGATAAAATAGAAATTTTATATAGTTGTGAAAATCAATATGGTGTCATGATAGAATAATTTCAATATTAATTTAATAATTTTAAATAATTTCAATAATTCTTAAATAAAACACAACAACATTTTCAGTTTCATATTACAAAAAAAGAGTAAAAAATCTAATTATTGTATAGCGATTACTAATTATATAATTAGCTTATCTAATTTCTAATTAACTTCAACTTTGTAAAAAATATACAACCAATATATTTTCAAGTAGTATCTATGCCATTTTTCCTAATAAATAAATATAGTAGATATCATTTTCATTATTTATCAATTTTAATCAAACTTTGTTTATATATTAACAAATGATAAAGAGAAAATATGATTAAAATATTTCTTAATTAAAATTTTTAAAAATTTTGTAAACAATTTCTTCTATTCTATCTGCTTAAAAATAATTCCTTCAAAAGGATGAAGTAAGAAATCCTTTAAAGCAACAATATTTTTAAAATAAAAAATAAAATTTTAAATTTAAAATTATTGATAAGAAATATTATAAAATTACCCAATAGACTTTGGTGAAAATTCATTAACTAAAATACACTCAACATTTTTCGTAATATTTTTAGATGTAATATTTTCCAATTTATTGCCAATATTCAAAAGAATAATATAGGATTCATTATTATGCTTTCTATAATTTAATTATAAATTAAAAATTAATTTTCGACAAAAAAATAAATCATATGAGTATACCTGAAAATTTGTAAAACATTTTCATTTAAAACTTCTATTTGAAAACTTCCATCTTGAAATGCTTTCGTAAGTCTTAATTTTTTGAGATGTTTAAATATATTCAAATGACTTCTACCAATTTGTCGTTGTTTCATTACATTCTTGATTTTATAATTCTCAGATATAGATAGCCAGGTTATATTATTTGTAGAAAAACCAGCAGATATTTTATCATTCCATTGCATTGGTGTCCGTTCAGGATCACGATAATCACAATTACTATTTTGACATGCATTTTTTACATCTGTCATGCCAATTTCTTCACCCTGAAAATAAATTATTCACTATAGGTAATAAAGTGATTTTTTGTGAAATAGAAAATTTTACATAGTATGTAACACTAATTCCTGGTAAACTCAACAGAAGCATATTCAGTAAATTTGATCTTTCTGCACCAAATCGTGTGATTATTCTTGGATTATCATGATTTCCTAACTATAATAATAAATATTTTTAAAAGCATATTTAAATTAATTATAGAAAATCAAATGTTTACCACCCAATTTGAAGTTTGTTCTTTTGGCATTATTTCTATCCATTCATCAATATTTTTTTTATAATCATGAGCACTTGATTTACCATTTAAAGACATTAAAATAAAATTAAATGGTATTTGTATACCATTACGTGTAGCATTTCCATAATATTTCATTTTAATATCTAATGAAGAATATGATTCAGCCAAAAGAATTCTATAGATATGAAAATTGAATTGATTGAATGTTCATAATTTAAATATGTACCTAGTTGGTCCACCATTTTCTTTTACAAATTCATCAATAACATCTCGCCAATCATATAAAATGTCATTTGTTTCATTTTGATCTCTTGTATAAATATGATTTAAATAATCATAAGAATTTTTGTCCATAGTATCGCCGCTAATTGGTTCATCAGGATAATTGCCATCTTTATCAATTTTTTCAATAATATGTGGTACAGCATCAATACGAAAACCATCAACACCAAGATTTAACCAAAATTTTAAAACATCCTTTAAAAAAAATGATTATAAAATAATGAAATTTTACATATATTATAGTATATGATACCTTCATTTGGGAAATAACTTTTGGATTACGAAAATTCAAATCCGGTTGTTTAGACAAAAATTGATGATAATAGAATTGTTTACGTTTATCATTCCAAGTCCATGCCTTGCCACCAAATACACTAACCTGTAAAATTTGAATTAATCATTACAGATTACGAAAATTATAGCATTTAACGATTTACCCAATTAGATGGTGGTAAAATATTTGAAATATTTTGTGGATCAATTTTACCATCATGCCAAATATAAAAATCTTCGTAATCATTTTTTTTATTCACAGAATTCTGAAACCATTCACATTCATCACTTGAATGATTTGGTACAAAATCTAATATAATTTTAATATTTAATTCTTTAGCTTTTTCAATTAATTTTTTAAAATCAGCAATTGTTCCAAATTCAGAATGAATATCGGTAAAATTTGATATATCATATCCATTATCAGCCATTGGTGATTTATAAATAGGTGATAGCCATGTTGCTTCAATACCAATTTCTTTTAAATAACTTAATCGGGATGTGATTCCTTTAATTAAAAAATAATTGTTAAATTTTATTAGACGATTTTTTAAAGCTATATAAGATTATACCATTTAAATCACCAACTCCATCTCCATTGCTATCTTGAAATGATCGTGGATAAATTTGATAGAATGAAGCAGTTTGCCACCAATCTTTAGCCGAATAACCATATGGTATGGTACAAAAAATTAATATAATTATTTTAGTTAGAAATGATTCAAACATTTTGTTGTTAATGTAACGATATTGTCAACAGTACGATTAGAACTGATAATTTTTAATTAAAGTATTTTGTTTTCAATAAAAATGAGCCACTTGAAAGATAGTATGATTGAAAGATATTATATAATAAAAGAGAGATAACATATAACCTCTTATAATCATATCACATTAAATAGTTCTGACTAAGTCATTATCGGAAAATTTCACGAATGTACAGCGACAACTACAAATTCTTTTTAACCCATCATAATTTTAAGTTTAATACTTTGTTTCGCCATAAAATTTTCTATATTTATTTTCAATCTTACATAAATTTTTATATTAAAATTAAAATTGTATAAATTAAATATATTATAAGACTAATTTAACAAAAATTCTTTCATTTTATTGAGCTTTATATAATATTTATTTTATAGTCTTTTGGGAATTTATTTTTATTTTACTCATATAGCATTTTTGGAAATAATAAGTAAACTTTTTGTGTAATGCATTTCCATTATAATAGAAATTCGAACATAAATTGCAGTCAATAAAAATATTTTTTTTTTTTAGAAAAATGCGAAAATATTTTTGTAATCTATTTAATATTTATTATTATTTGCAATTTAACATTTTTTATCTGATTAAAGTTACAAAGAGATTTTTTTTATGAACTGGAATGAAGGAAAATTCTATCTAAGCAATTTTTATATAAAAGAATTATACATAAAAATTTCTTTTTATGCTTTTCTAGGAATAGCGGGAGTAGAGATGCTTATTTCGAAGAATTTATTTATTAGAAGGAAAAAAATGATTTTTAAAATATTTAAAAAAAATAACATTTTTTACTACATGGCCAATTTCTGTATAATATTTTCACAATTTATTAATTAGAATTTTTATAATTTTTGGCTTAGTAACATTTTTTTTTACTAAAAACAAAAACGCTATAAGAAAATCCGTTCTATCACGAAACACCATTATTAAATCTAAACTTTCATTAGTTTATATACTTAAATTATTATAATTTCAGACAAATTTTTAGCAAATTCATTTTCCCAACTTTTTTTCACATTTATTATTCATATTTGTCTCGAGGATATTTATCCTCTTTTTAATTATAACATTTAAAATGCACTTTTAAACTACATTAAATATAAAATTTTTTGACTGTTTTTTCACTTTTAATTAAAAACATATTTTCACACAACAAAACTTTATCTTTTGACTATATAATTATATAAAAAAAACAAAATTACAATTCATCTTAATTTCCTCAAAAAATAAATATAATAGTAAATAAAATGCTATAAATCACGGTGCGAAATATATACAACAGAAGAGGTCCAACAAAAAATAAATACTATAAACTATAAACAACGAAAAATGACATAGTGAAATGCAATTTTTATTTTTATAAAATCATAAAGTCCTTAAAACTTTCCAAGAAGAAAAATAAAGAAAAAAATAATAAAAAGTTTTTCATTTTTTATTATGTTATAATGACAAGTGGATTTTCATTTTCTTAAGAAAAAAAAAATCATTTTTTTTATCTGTATAGTTTATGATACCCCCAATGTGCATTATGTGAATAATTTTTATAATGCATTAAGTTGTATAAATATTTTATTTTTGAAATTCATTATAATTTTTTTTCTTTTGGGGTTAAAAAAAAATGGAATTTATTCTTGCAACAAAATTGTTTATTTTTCTATGAATTATTTATACACTGCGGATTTAGTGGGCAAAAAACTATGAACATTTTCTAGAAAAAATACTGGAAATAATATTCATTATTATTATTATTATTATTATTATTAAAATTAAATATTATTTAAAGGGATTTAAGAAAAACTGAGAAAGAGTTACTTTATGATCAATTTAATTTATATTATAAGTCCTTATGGTGAGTTGAATTAATTTCTAGAAATATAAAATGGTTGGACACAATCACTAATTGTACATACATTTCTTAGTATCTATTACAAATATTTTTTTAAATTCTTAAAATTTCATTGAATATTTATTTATATTTAATTTTTCAAAATGAATTTGTCGTATTTCAGTAGAAAAAAGTATTCAGAAAAACACAAATTCACTGCAAAAATTAATAATTTAATTTCGTCATTTTTTCAAATCAAATATGTACATATGTATCCTTTTCCAAAGTTTTGTATTTATAAACAAAATTAAAACTTATTTGTTTTAGAAAAAGGGATACATTTGAAAAAGACCGATTTAATGTGAAAATGCGATATAAAAAAGTCAATAAAAATCTACTATCCAGAAATTAATAAAAAATTGAAAATTCTTTTGAATAATAAAACATTAATATCACAAAAATCAAGGATAACATTTTAATTAAGATAATCTGAAAATATTTACAGATAAAAAAATTTCGTCGAACAGAAAAATCACGATTTCTTTATTCGTATGCAAGTTTGCATTAAATCTATAAAGTGTTTCGAAAAAAAAACAATAATATATTTCTTTCCTTTTTTGTATCCATTAAAAGGAAAGAAGTGTCCATCAAGTTCCTTGCATTTGCATCTGTTATTTTTTTGTTTACTGAGAGAGAGACTTGTGACAAGTATGATTTATATTCCGCATAATATTTATGTAAAAGTACAATACAAGATTACTTTTTTTTTTGTTAATTTCTCCCTATAGAATTTAGTTTTTCATATTTACAAAAAAAACGAAATTCCTTTATATTTTTCCCAACATTTTCTTCAGAAAGTTCATTTTTCCCATGTTTGCTTCAATAAATATTCGTTCAACAAAATGAAAGATATTTTCTTATGAACGAAAATGAAATATATAATATTAAAATATGCAAGAAATAAATTGTATGCGAGAAAAAAAAATGTTCATGACTTATTATAGCATACGAATGGAAGATGATGTTTTGAAGATGAAAATAAAAATTAGCATTTAAATTGTAGAATCCTCAAAAAAAAATAAAATATGAAGAAATGGAACAACACTTTAATTTTCATAACAATCATTGCAGTTGAGTTTTTGTTGTTGTTGAAATGCAATATTATACTTGGATGCATCTTTTGGTAGAAAATATTATTTATGTTGTTTTTTATAGAGACAATGGAGAATATTATTAATATTTCAATTATGATAGTTAGGTAAATAATATAAATATTTTCTTCATGATGATTTAAAATTTTATGGAATTGTTTAAGTAAGGAAATTATTTCAAGAAATTGAATCCATTTTCAGACTTTAAATTTTGCCTGTGACTTTTTTGTAAAACGATATGTGTATTTGAATTTCAGTGTTCAATTATATGTTCAATTTTTGACTTATAGGCATTTATGAAGGACGAGGCTATTTATTCATTTTACTAGATATGTTAATGAGAAAAATGTTGAACATTATATAATTTTCAATATCGGAAAATTCAAAATCTTAAAATTTTAAACATTAATTATCAAATCGCTTATAGCATTTATAATTTTTGGATTGTCATTTATAATAAGAAATTTATACATATATTTTCGGAAGTACGGTTTGATTTTTTAAGACTGATCTGTGAAATATAATATTGTCGAAACAAAATGTTATTTATTGTAATTATAAACTAAGTTCCAAAACTTCCGTAGATAAAGTACAAGAAAAGAATAAACAGCCCCAATTAAAGTAGGTATATTAAATATAAGGACGAAATTATTTTCATTTTGTAAATTTTACTATGTGGTTGTATTGAACAAAGATGAATATTCATAAAATCTTTAAAGACTCTAATAATACAATAATAATATCAACAAATTTACCTTTCAAATTTAACAGATTTCTCTAAAATTATCTATAGTCTAAATTTATATAAAACTTTGAAGATATTTAAAATTGTATAATGTTGTCTTGTGAAATCTATAAATTATTATATTTCAACATTAAAAATAACCACATAATATTATACTGAATATTATTTTTCCTTACTGATACTCTGTGTACTACTTTGAATTTTCTCCATTCATTTTTCTCGAGTAAATATATTGGATATCACATTAAATTCACTCAATAAATAAAAGTCGGTTATATAGTAAAAATATATTTTCTTAGTCCTAAAGTTTTGAACTGCATTTCATTTTATACTCTATGTGGGTAAAAATGGCAAGAATATTAAAACAGAAAAAATAATATACATACATATACATATAAAATTTATGTTGGGAAAACGGAAAAACCAAACATTCCATTAAAAAAAAAAAAATGAAAAGAAATATAGACATACAAGTTTTAATGAGAAAAATATCTATAAATATCTTTTTTAAACATAATATCTAAGAGAGTTACGGAGTTTATAAAATTGCAAAACATTTGTATATATATAAAGCTATCTATATATATATATAATTACTGTATTATTATTATTTTAAACCATATATTCTACTATAGTTATATAAGGATTGTAATAAATCCTAATGAATTTGTAATTTTAAGATATATATTTTTTATTCCTCCAAAAAATCTTAATAAAACCAATGTTTTTTTTTAAAAATATATTTTGTAAATGACATTATTATTTTTTTGTAGGAATAATTTTAAAATTTTATAAGCAATTTAATCGGCTATAAAAAGTTATTACATAAAATACAATTTCCTGGATTTTGGTCTGACAAGAAAATTTAGAAAATTTATTTTGAATAAACTTTATAATAGGATAAAAGCATAGAAAATTTATTTAAAAAGTTTACTTATATTATTATTATATCAAAGTTTATAGATTGATTAGGTAATTTAATTATTTTTAATAGCTTGGAAAAATATTTCTCTTATTTTATTTCTAGTTCCCAAGAATATATATGTATTTTATTTAATTAAGCTAAAATATCACTTTGTTGCTTGAACACAATAATACATAAAAGGAAAACTTCATACGACAACATTTTTATATATATATATATAAAAGAAGGAAATTTTCTATTTTATTCCTTTTATTAAAATGTAATTGTTTTTTTTTTTCATCGATTTCCTTTGGTTTCAGAAAACTATATTTGTATATACATAAGTATATTAATTACATTAGTCTTCTATATGTGTACAAAATATAATAAATATAAAATGAGAAAATTCAAATAAGTAGAGTCCAATTAACGATAAAAATCATTATAGTGATTTTTACTTCAAATTTTTATTGGTAAGGTTTAGAAATTCTTGAAATACATAATTTTTTTAATATTTCATAAATCTAAAGTAGTGTAAATTTTAGTTTCAAGTTGGTAACTATAATTACATTAAAACGATACATACACAAATTTTCCATAATTTTTGGAAAGAAACATTAACACAGCACATATGAAACGTGTTTGTGTAACATCTAATTTATATAACCCTTTGACAATTTAATTAAAACTTAATGATAAATCATTAAATTGACCACAATGCCAACAAGAGTCAACTTAAATTATATATATACAAACCACTTTAAAAATAAAGTAAATAATTTTGGCATAAATTTTAACTGACCACTATTGAAAATTTCTTCCTGTTGATTAAATTAATAATATTTTTTTCATATACTGTCAATCATTTCAGAATTGTATGTATAAATAAATTTATACATAATTAAATTAAATTGTGGATTATGTGATTTAATTTAAAATAAATTAAATAATTTAAATTTTTATAATTTACTTATAATTTTTTTTTATTATGTATATATATTAAAGCGTTGTGATAGGTTGACAGCGCAAGAAATTATTTAAATACAAAAAAAATCTTTCAAATATCATATTAATTTTTCCTAAGATTTATACAAATCGATTTTTTACCTAAAAACAAATCAAACTTTACGTCATTATTAATTTTTTACGTAATTTATCATTTTTATATTTCATATTTTATTGCCAAATTTCAATATTTTGTCATTATTATTAGAAATAAAATTGGAATAAATGAAAAATGTTTGACCTCAATGAATAATAATTGACTTTATGTACGTTTTAGATATCACTGACTATTTATATATAAAATATTATAAAATCATTTATATTTCTACAAAATATATTTGTCACCAAAAAAAAAAAAAAAATGATAAATGATAAAAACAAATTTTTTTTTTAACTTTGAGTGGAAATCATATAATAATAAATTGTAGATGAATTTTTTTTTGTAGATGACCAATTTCAATTTTTAATTACTTTTCAATTTAAAATTTATTATATATTTTCATTAATTATTAAAAATATACCTTTATTATTTTTTTGGGTTCTTCAATTTCCTTAATTTTGTTAATAAAATAAAAAAAAAATACTGATTAATTTTCCCTCCATTTTCCATTTAATTATAATAACTGTAAAAAAAAAACTATTATTATTCCTTACCTATATTTTATTTATGATTTTTTTTTCCTATACCTTTTTAAAATAGGTTAGTTCTAAGTTTATTGTTCCTTTGATTTTGGTAAATATCCTTTAGGGTACATTTTACAGAAAGCTTTAAAATAATTATTACTAAAAAAAAAATTGTTCCTTTTTTTTATATCCCTACCCACAGGAGTAATAAAAAAAAATTTTCTTTGATGTCGCTAAAGAGCCTTTAAAATGATAGTGCTATTAACTTAAGAGTATGTCCTTTTTTTATGGCTGTGAAATGATGATATTATTATTATTATTATTTTTAAAAAAGGTTGACAAACTTAATTTACGTTAGGAAATTTTTATTGGGAAAATTGAAAAGAATTTTCTAGAAAAGCAAAAAAAAAAAAAAACAGAAAGATCAATTTTAAAAAAAGGACAGAAAAAAACTTGTAATTAAGATAAAAGAAAATTGAGATAGAAATTAATTTTTAGTATATTGAATTATTGATAGAATTTTTTTTAAAATAATTATTACGTCCCTAGATTATAAGAAAAATTAAATAGTTTAAAATTATGTCTTCAATGACATAATTTTATCAACACAATTTAACACTTTTATTTAAGTCATTATTCTTGAATATTACAAAATTATATTTGAATTAAATTGCATATTGTTCTCTTATTAATTTTACTCAAAAATTACTTATTTTTTTTCAAACAAACGAATACCACCATAGCATCTACAAAAAAAATTTCAAGGATGAGTTTACATATGTAATAAAACATTGTTCAAAAATTTATATTTTACCACCACCAAAAAAAAAAAACAAAAGGAAAAACAAAAATGTTCTAGTTTTTGGACAAAAGAAAGAAATAAATGATAAAAATCTCTTGTGGAAAATTGTGCTTATACATTGGAGGGTTTTTGGTTATTTTTATTTTGTGTACGTAATACAAAAAGATATGAAAATAAGATTTTACTGAATTTCTTCCTTTACTTTCTTTCTTTTCTTATAATGTCATCAACTCACCATATTTTTTTTTCTTCTATTCTTTCTTTTTAACGATGAAAACAGAAAAGAGAAAAAAAAAATGTTTTTTTAAAGAAAATTATTTCTTTAATAATATTTTCTCAACAATATTTTCATTTAGAATAATCTTTAAAAATTTATCTGATCTTTGGAAAGTTTTTTTTTTTTTTTAATGACATTTTTCTAGCGTTATTAAGAAATTTTATGATAAATAGTCATGAAATTTTTGGATAGTAAAAAAAAAAATATGATTAATTAAAATATTCTATGTAATCGTTCTTTCTTTAGGCAAACTTAAATAAAAAAAAAATTCTTTTATTATGTTAAGAGAATTTTTTTATTTAAGTTTTCCAAAGGCAAGAAACAAGATTATATAATAATTTTAGCGTTTTAGTGAAATTTTATAAACTATGTATTATGCTTTAAATAATATCTGGTCTCATCAAATTAATTTATTAAAAAATTATTATTGATTCTTTGTAAATATATTAAAAAAAGAATTTTTGATGTTAAAATGCTTTTAAGTACCACAACGAAACTTAAAATTTCAAGTAATATTTTAGCATTTATTTATTACAGAATTTGAGTAAATGAATCTGTATTTTTCACTAATTTAGAAAATGACTTCATACTTGCAGAGTTTTACTAATTGTTTAGGGTTTTCTCGATAAAGGAATTGTTTTTTTTTATTTTGCTTTCTACTAAATACATTTTATATTAAATTTATCATAAAATTTTTACCAAATTTGATCAAAAATTAAAATTGTAACAAAAATATCAAACAAAAATTAGGATTAAGGCAAAAATTCAAATTGGGGCCCACCCAGATTAAGAAAGAAGATCTAGGCGAGAAGAGAACGAGACAGGCATCAGCACCTACTCAGAAGTTAAGAGAGCTCTACTCCAGAAGTTAAGGGAGATAGGAGCTTGTCCCAACTATGCTGCACAATCACACTATCCACCAGAATACGTACATAAATAATACATAAATATTAAGCTATATGAATACCATATCTATATGAATATTAGATTATGTCATAATTCCTTAATTCTGATGCTATGTTGTTAAGTTCAGCTTACGCCACACACTATCCTGTTCTCGAGTATTCCATGTTATTCTATCTAATTGTTCTAGCTTTGTTTCATATTTATGTATTATTTATGTACGTATTCTGGTGGATAGTGTGGTGGTGTAGAAGACCTAGACGATAAGAGAACGAGACAGGCATCAGCATCTAAATCTGCCTTCACAACAGCAAGAAATAAATTTGAAAATTTATTGACTAAAAAATTTTTAAAATCATTTTTCCTATATAAAAATTTATTAGGTATTCAAAAAAATGAATTTATTATTCAAAGTTTGTAAAGCATCAAATTATATTTTATATATATATACATAATATAATATTTCCAATTGCATGAAATATCCTTTTGATGTTATTTTGTAAATTTCCGTTTTAAAAAATTCTATGAAAATATTATGTTAAAATTTTATCTCTCATATATGGAATATAAATACATAATTTTTGAACAAGGAATAAAAATTTTTTTTTAAACATGTTTCGATCTTTTACATTATACATAAACTGTATCACACGGGATAATAAATCATAGACTAATGGTTCGTGTAAATTACAATGTTATCAAATGATGAATGGAAACTACTACAAATTATTCTTCTATTCTTTCTACAAATTATTCTTCTATTCTACAAATAATAGCCAAACTCCGCTATAATAATAATAATAAACCAAACCTTAAACCATATTATTTGTAACATATTTTAAGGGTTTTGTAAACTATCTACAGAGTTCGCGTAAACATTAATTTTATATTATGTAAACATAATCTTTAAAAGTATATCTATCAGTAAATTATGAGAAAAATGGACGTTTATACTCAAGTTTTTATAGTTATATATTAAAATAATGTTAAAAGTCAGAGTAGAAAATTTGAAAATTCTTATTATTTTATGTTTTTTTTTATTATACATACATAGATTAGTTTTTCTTGTTTATACACAAAAACAAAATTTGTTAGATATATTGAAGAGCACTGTAATAACATATTATGGATACAATTTCAGCATTTTGAAGTAATTTATTGAAAATTACACTAAAATTGAGTTTAAATTTGTAAAAATTCAATAGATTTTTTTTTATCTGCACTCATGATAAAATTACATTAATCATTTTCAATTAATTTAATGAACGTATTTACGTATGTGATATGAAATTTTCATATCAAAAGTATCAATAGATTTTTAGTATTTTAATGACAAATAGAATTTTGTAATTGTCGGTGTTTTGTTCGACAACATAAATTTCGTAGCGAAATTTTGGTAGGACTTCTTTGCTCATTCCTGTTAATTGAGGTCGTCTTTTCTCTTGTGTAATCAATTGGGCGAAATCATGTAGCTATGAAATAAACAATTTATATCAATTAATTAGTGTATTGCGTTAAAATGTCAAAACAGCGCCTCAAGCGCTGTGACATTTAATTCGCAACTTCTTGGTGAATTGCATTATTTTTGTATTTTTGATATTTTATAAAGTGAAGATAAAGTGAAGTTGAAAAATTAGCAACGAAAAATTATGTTTAGCAAAATACAGGATTAAGATGAATTTTCAAAATGAACGATAGCATTTGCTCAAGAAAATTAATTTTTATATTCTGATATTGTGGCTTGAGGCGCAAAAATAAGTATACATTTATATTTTATCACAACATTTAATATCTGCATTTTGTTTTGCCAGCACATTCCCATTTATATTGTATAATAATTTGCTAAATAATTCATATAGCTTTCTTAAAATTCTGATCCATTTTTCCGACATTAAAATTAATATTTCACTATAATATATTATGTATATATTAACTGCAATTGAAATTGAATCACTCTATATAAAGTTAATATTGTATACTATTACCAGAACGTTAAAATAATTCTACTAAAACATAGTAAAAATATTTTAGAATTATGATGCAATGTTGTAATATAAATTCTTCAATATCTTTTCATACACACATAACAATCATATTACACATTAATGTATGTATTTCCTTACATATAATATTTTTTCATGTTTTTAATGTAGTATTTTTATAGATAGATGCAACTTTTTTTTTATCTATAAAAAATGAACTTTTCTTGGTTATATAATAAAAAGGAAAAATGCATTTTCTAGTTTTGTCTTTTCGCAAAAAAATAACTCTAAAGATATTCGATCTACATATATGGTATATGTACATAGATGAAATATATAATATTAAAAAATTTCTCTTGTCTATTGAGAGTAAAATTACTGGCATATTTTATATTATATTTGATTTGGTTTCTAGTTGTATAACGTTGCATAGGGATATATTCTGATTTTATTTCCAATAATGGTCTTGTTATTTATTTTATTATAGTAAAAAAAATTCTTTATATTATGATATGTCACTATAGTTTTATTCTGATTGAATTTTTCAATATAATATTGATTTTTAAAGAAGATATTGAATTTTTGTATTTTACAATTTTATATAGAATTTTTGGGTTCGTTTATTGCTTTTCATATAAATAATATTAAAAGATTAAAAACTATAAATTTTTACACACTAATTTTTGTAATTAATGCATTTAATGGATGTATTTTTGATGGTATTCAAATCAATGTTGCACGCAATCTACAATTTTTCTCAACAAGTTTTTGCCCTTCTACATGTTGAGTAAAATTGTAGATTGAAAATGCTAGATTTTGTCCTGAAAATCAATACGCATTTTTTATTTTAAAAATTACCTGAAAATATAAAATTACTGTCTCGTAATTTTCAATTGTGCAAAAGTTTAGATTCTAATGAAAGTTTCCTGAAGGTTTCGAACAACATAAAAAAAATATCCACAATTTGTTAGGTTGAAACAAGAATTGAAAATGTAGAGCAAGAAATACGACGGAAATATGATGTGCAGTATTTGTCTTAATCTAAAGCTAACACAATTTTCGTGGCAGAATGTCTTAAATAGAAACATGCCGATTAATTACCAGGCAGTTACATTTTTTAAAAAATTGTTACCCTCAAAAATAAATAAATAAATAAACAACAGAAAATAAGGATATGCACATATGTTTTTAAAATATTTAAATTAAAGGTTATGAAATTTTTCCTCTAATATATATATTTAATATTCTTACAATTTAATAGAAATTCTAAATTTTTTCTCTATAAAAACACCACCCAAATATCTTTAAACAAAACAAAGAATGACCTCCATAAGGACGAAATAAATAAATATTTTATTAAATATTTTTCTTGTCGTGTGTGCATAAATTCTCAAAGCAATATAAACTAATATATTTATATTATAGTTTGGTATATGTAGTATATTAAATATATATATATGTAAAAAATATAAGGATAGGATGCATACGCAAGCATACCGAGACATTGAAAATTTTATTATAAAAAATAATATAATGTGTACTCGTATTATAATAGTCTGCAACTGCAGTGCACCATTACAATAAATTAGTTTTAGTTGAAAAGCTTTTGATCATAACAAAAATTCTCCGGGCTATAAAATTAATAATTTATTAATAATAATAATATTAAATATATATAATAATAATATAAATAATTTTGAAAATAATGTATATATAAATTTTATTTTATGTATATAAAATGGTTATAGGAATTTTATTAAAATATTTTTTGAAATTAAAAAATTGTTCATCCTTATGAATTGTTTTGTTGAAAATTATTTATGTTGCCTAAATCAAATTTCAATTTAAAGCATAATTTAAAATAAACAATATATTTAATTAACTTATACATATTTTAAATTTTGATTCAACATTTTGCTAAAAAAAATTGCATGAATTTTTTGGGGTAAAATTTAAAATCATTTCTGAATTTTTTTATATAATAAAGGTTTTTATTTTGGTATATTACCTAGCGGATTTTAATAACTAATATATAAAATTATTTTACAAACACAAATCAATCCTTAAGCTTAACTACGAGCCTAACACGGCGTTTTACGCCATATGTCCTTTTTTAGGTTTTTGTTCTATACTAGAATTAAACTTTTTCATATCAGAACGTAAGTATTTTGATCGATAACTTTTAGAATGATTTAATTTATATTGCCATGCAGTCAATGATTAGGTTTTGTACGAAAATTTTGACCAGCTATAGTTAAAAAAAGGATTTCTCTGAATTCAGAAACTTTGGATTTAAAATTCTGGCGGTAAATTTATTAAAATGTACAATGTAAAAGGGGTTTTTTGTATTTATCTGATAAAACGTGTTTGATATGAAATTTTAATAAGTATATTTCCTATCGGAATTTCAAAACAAAAATAATTTATGGAAATTAAATAAATTTGACCCAATAAAATGAATATAACTATTTCTATTTACAAAGATATCACTTTTCTTGAGATTATAGGATTACTACATATAATAATTCCATGTTAAAATATTAAATCAACACAAACTAAAAATTTTATCATGAAATTGCAAAGATATTCTATATTATACGAAAAATCAATTTAAGTATTATCTAAATTTATATATTATTTAATAGCTCTTATAATATAAAATAATTTATAGTATATAATATTATTTGGAGTTTATTTATGTAATTAATTTTAATGAAATGTGAAATCGTTTTTATTTTTTTACTCTTTATTGAATTAATAATTATTTTCTAAATATTATTTAATTATTATCAGTTCAAAAAGCATTATTAAAAAACTTTTTGTATACATATATATATGTAATTATGTACATTATAATATCTATTCTATAGCAACACATTGATATATGATGGTCTAATTTTTATCGAATTACTTTTGTGAACGCACAACACAATATAATAATAATAATAATATGTATATATAAAATATGTGAAAAATATGAGATATAGAGTCATAAAAATTACGTAAAAAAAAATTCAAATACGTGATAATATTTTACAATGTTCTCTTTTACAATTCCAAATACTATAAAAAAAAGTTCCAATATTTCCATTCAGTGAATTCCGGAATTACATATTATTTGTATATAATAATGTATATTATACAAAAATTCCTTTTGAAATGTTTGTTGATGTGAAATAATAAGGATATTTAAATTCAAAACATGTTAACCATATCAATAACATGTGATATACTGATGATATCTAAATAAAAAAGAGTTGTTGATATTATTACATATACATACTACATACATAAGTACATACATAAATACAAAATAAGAAAGATCAATTCTGACTTTAAAATGATTTATAATATTATCTATAATAGAAATTATTTTTATAGCATAACATCATTTTTGATCATTGCTCTAAATATCTATAAATAAAAATATATTGCAAACTATGCGTAAATAAAAAATTCTTATATTAAATGATTAATTAAGAATAAATCTAATTATTAAAATGGGTTTGAAACAAATAATAGCTTTATGGTATCTTGAGTTTATAGATAATCAAGATATTTTCAGTTTAATTATTGTAATATTGTTATGACATTTAATTAATGCCAATAATCTATTCGCAATCCTAGTGAAATACACACTATAATTAAATGTTGTATAAGAGCAGCAAATATGAAATTGAAATATATATATAGGTAAATAATTTTCTGAAAATAAAATCAATTTCATATAATTAAATTCATAATATTTTTTGATCAATAGCACATGTAGCTATTCATCACGAAAAGGATCTGTGACATTTTTCGACTGGATAAAAAACTGAGACTTCTACACGAAGCCAGAGAAACACTTTATTAAAAGAAATTTTCTTAACATCTCTTGAGTCAAAACTGCTTCAATTAATGAAAGAATAATCTGATCATTTATCTTGGAAAATTCAATATTTGTTTAGAAATATCATTTATCAGCTATTCCTCAATTAATGATTTATATTTAATAATTTTTTCATGATTTTCCAAATTCTTTTGTTTTATATTTTTTTTACAGATAATAATTAATAAATTACATAATTAAAATTCAATTGACGTATCACATTACCCAACATTTTAATTATCATAAATATTACAACAAAAAAAGTGCAAAAATAAAATTATATTTTTCGTGTCCTGTCCATAATATTTTTATTCCCTTTAAATAAAAACTCCTTAATTTTATTGTGATTTAAAATTCCCTATATAAAAAAGAGAAAATCTACAGATTTAAAATTTATATAAAAATTTATTGTAACTACAAATTGAACGCGTGTAACACATTTAAAAAGTAATTTAAAAATTTCTGCATATCCAACATATAAAAATTTATATCCTATATTTATCCATAACTACACAAATCATCATCATCGTCAGCAGCAAAATAAAGTTTTAAAAAAAATATATAATGAAAACGTAAATGCAATAATATTGCTGGGTTACGTAATAAATATATAAATGCAAACAGAACACAAAAAGAGGGCGAACAAGTCAAACAGGAATTGGCACATTTGGGAAATTATTTATTGCTGTTGCATTTATTTTTTTCTGAAAACACAATCACATCCGTTCGGGAACATATTATTTTTTTTAAATACGCTTTGAATTTGTTCAATCTATTTTTTTTTTTTAATTAAAACAATTATTTATTTAATGTTTGTAGATTCAACAAATTGTATACATACAAAAAAAAAAAAGGGTTTCAGTAAAAAAATACTAGTACATTTTTTTTTGTACCCAACATCCACGAATTATGAATTATTATTTACAGAATTTTTATGAAAGTGTTAAATAATATTATGTAATTATTTATAATTACTATTTAAGAAATATTTTTAAAATAATCTCAAATCTATCCTAGAAACCAAAATGTAGACTAAAGTTTAAATAAGTGATTGAAATCATATCCTATATAATTTATGTAAATCATTAAAGTTCAAATTGAAATTGGGGTAGAGATCAAAATGATAATTTATATTAATTATTCAAACGGTTTCTGAAATGAATGAACTTATTAAAACCATCACAAAGTCCTTTAGACTTAGAGCATCATTTTTGAATGAAGACCTCCTCTTTTTTTAATTCTGTCATGTTGTAGTATATTTCCAGCTTTACTTTTATGGATTTTTAAATTATAGATCCACTTCTTCAAGCCTTAACTTTCTGTTGGTATTCTTAATCTAAACAACTCCGCCTACCTATGATGTATCAAAGTCCTTGCATTGTTAAGTAATCTGAAATGTCTGAATTATTTAAATACACAGCACTGAAAATTTAAATTTTCTTTAATCAAAAATTGCTAATATAATTCATTTTTTAGGCCCTAAAATTTCATTTCCATTATTTAAACTTTAATATATACATTTTTGTGTTAAAATTTTTTGTTGTATAAAAGTAACATTATTTAAAGTTTTTTGGAAAAATGTCACATTGTTGTACCTCTATATCAATATTTGTTCTTTTGTGTTGTCTAAAAAAAAGTTTAAATTTTTTTTCTTTGTATTATATAGATTTTAAAAGTATATATTTAATTCGATTCCTTATGGCATTAATCCGAAACAAAAAACTGAAATGTCACATCAAAATGTCAACTGAGAAATTGATGAAAATACATTTTTTTTTTTCAATAATTTCCTTTTTCATAATAATATTTATTATAAAGGAAGCATAGAAGAGGACAAACTATACAAAAAAATAATAATATTGTAAATTCAAAAATATGAAAAAGTTAAAATAATATTCTATATATATACCAATACCATAAAGATATGAATATGAAAGTTAATATAGGATTTATATTTTTAGCCCAAAACTATACCCAACAACAATTTTTACACTTTTCCTTTTTATTTTTTTTTTTTTTGTAGTCGATAGAGAGAAATTTTTTTAGACAGAAAACATATTGGTAATATAATTGGATGTAACATGAAGCCATGTTTCATCTACACAACATAAAAAAAAAAAACTTAATGGTAAATCGTTTGTAAAAATGTCATTGATAAATTATCAACAATAAAGGAATAAAAAATTATGTGTGAAAAATAATTCTTTTCTTTGAAAATTTTCAATATATAATATTTTTACTGAATTAAGAAGACTATGACTTTTCAGTACATTCACAAAACGACATTTATAAATTATTAAAGGAAAAATTCATGATTTTTTTTTTTTTTTTAACTATCGTTTACTGCAATTTACTATATGTATGTATTTATTATAATTATAAATTCTTTGTGATTCAGACACGTGGTACTTTCATAAATTATATTATTATTATTATAATGTACCAAGCTACACTACTAAAAGTTATTTATATATAATTAATGCCATCATGTCTCATATAAAGTAGATTAATGATTATTATTTAAACCTTATAAATATCCTATTTCGGTTGTTAATGACATGTAAATATCATATAATATAGTCAAAAAAAAATTCAAACTTTATAAAACTATAAAAGCCATAAATAAACTAGGATTTTTGGAAAAAAAAGAAGAAAAATTGGAAAAAAAAGAAGAAAAATTGTGCTAAATTTATTAAATTATAGTTTTACCACCAATAAAAGGAAACATAATACTAGGTACATCAATTCAGTATTTAAGTTAATTTGACTTTTTTAAGAGCTATATAATAATATGAAATAATTTATTTTAGATTGCCGAATATTGTGATATTAGAGAGCCAACAAGAAAAAGCTATTAAAATTATATTTATAGTTCATAATTATGTTAGAATTTCGATAAATATAATCTGATTAAAACTGTTAAGTATATATATAATATAATTACATAATTTCATTTAAGTTTTGGATGAAATATTTTACATTTAATTAATGTACCAATCATTAATTATTATATATATATTTTAGTAAAATCCTAATTCACTTTATTTGAAAAGTATATTTAAAATTGAATAATAAAGCATTCGTTAACCAAACACTTAATTTGATTATAAACATGCAGGTAGAATCACGTTCATTCTACTATCTACCACAACACAAAATGCATTTTAATTTCATAAATTTTTTTGCAAAAATTAGAGTATAATAAAAAATAATTGAATATTTATGTACATAATATAAATTGCATATAAAACTGAATGTTAGGCAATAAATTCCAGGATATCATATCATAATATTATCGACTTTATCACGTTCAAAAATAGCCAGAGAATAATCTAAAAACTCTTTATCATGTGTATACACCAGTTTATAAATTAGACTACGAGTATATATATTTAACTTAAAACTGAAAGATAAAATTTCATTATGAATGTCAAAATTTTAAAAAGGTTAACATATTAATTATTATGTTGGCGTAATTGTAAATATCTTTTTTTTTTTAAATTATCATCATTTTTTAGTTAATTACCCACAAAACACGAAAAATGAGTATAGATAAAATCTGTGACATCAGCACAGCAACATTGGTCAAACATGTACTCAAATTATAAAGTAAGTGTCAAACTGTCATAAATTTATATTAATAATAAAATTTGTTGGGGATATAATACATAATATGTAATGAGTTTAGAAATGAGCAAAAATATGTAAAAGAATTAATTATGGAATTGTTTACGATTGAAGTTTTAGACATGTTTTTATCGTTAGTTTTTTTTTTCATAAGAACAAAAATACATTAAACATCCCGCTGTGATCCTAAGCCTCTTTTATCAACCCTGTTCAAAATTTTACGATTGCTTCATAAATAATTAAATTAATTTCATATTCACGGAATTATTCATAATAAAAATTTAATAAATATTTGAAAAGATGAACTGTAATTAATTTTTCTATATAAAAAGCATAAATTAATGAACATTTTTTACGATATCAAATTTAGCATAGAAATTAAAAAAATTGTTTAATCAGAAATAAATAATCTATAAAAAAAATTTCTTCATTAACTTTCTGGTACATAAATTTTTTATTTATTTATTGTTTTATTATCTCAAATGATTTTTTTTACTATTATTTCAAAAAAAATTGAACCAATTTCTATATTTTCCTATAGAATATTTCAATATGTCCTAGCAGCCATTTCTTCCGTTTCTAATCCAATAAAAAATTTTTTTTTTGTTTTGAAAAAATAAATTGGAAAATGCAATTACAGAATTTTTTTTCCCCATGGACGTTTATAAAAAAACTTGCAGTCAGAAATACCTTAAAACTTTATGACTTTACAAACGAAATGTCGGAAAAGTAATAAGTGTTTTTCTTTTCTAGTCCTCCTGTCCTAAGGGTACCCATAGTTCTCCTATATTAAAAAAAAATATTTATAATTTCATTAGTTGAATTCCGTTTTCCTTGGCAATATTCATTATCGGTCAATACATTAATTTTGGAATTCCTGACAGTAAAAATAATGAAAAAATATAGAAAGAATTTTTTTTTTATAAAAGTTTATGATCTTTTTTATCGGTGGAAAAAGACTTGTCTATATAGTATAATAATTAAATTAGTTTAGGAAATGAATTGAAATTAATGTTTTTTAAGACTATTTTAATGTTAATTTTTTTATGTATATTTCATACTTTTGATAGTGCTGGATGGCAATATGAAAAATGTTGTAATTTAAATTCATAAATAATATGTTACCAAGAAAATATTAATTTTAATTAAAATTGTATAACACTTGACAAATAAATTAAAAGTGTAGACGTTCAAAAGAAAATAAGGAATACTTTACATGTCTATATGAAGTTGAAAAGTGTAATTTAGTTGTGCGTGTATCAAATTATTTTAAAGGTAATTTTGAGATGTGACAAATTTACACTTAAAATTTTGAAATAAGTTTTGAATGACAAGAAATATTTCAATTAAAAATTTATACTCGTATTTGCGTCATGTAAGAACTTAAATCTTACAATCATGTAAGAACTTAAATCTTAATTTTTTTTTCAGTTATGTAATAAGAATTTGTTTCAATATTTATTAAAAATCGTTTACGATTTTCGGCTCAATAGGTCTGATCTATAGAAACTATCAAGAAAATATTTTCTAAGAATATTTTGTCTGAGAAATCCAAATAACATTAAAAGCTTTTTGAGATTCTCTACATTTGCTCGTCAAAAACGACCCGGAAGCAATATATTTATATATATATAATCTTTTGTATTTTCCACATTTTATTGAAAATAATATTTACATATTTGTTTAAAAACTTCTAAAATTTTTCTTTACAATATTTTCAAACCAAATTTCTTTATCTTTCAAAATTTTACAAATGATTTTTCAAAGCTATTTTCTTCACATTACATACAATCATTTTAAACAAATTTTCTTTGAGCTTATTGTATTTTTTGTCAAAGAAAAGGCGAAAGAGGAACAAAAAATATGAAAATTATATTTGGAAAAGTATCAAGAAGCCTTTTACCATGAAAAATAGAAACAAATTTTATCGATATAAAAAAGTAATGTAAGATAAAAGAACTACAAATTTCTAAATATTAAATTCTTTTTGTTAAAATTTTTGTTGAGGTATAAAAGAACAGAAAAATATTAAAAAAGTTGAAAAAATTGGAGCAGAAATATATTTTTTTTTTATACTAGTATCTTATGAAAATGTTTTCAACATAAAACATAAAAAATAAGTTTCATATTTTTGATACTATACACTATACTGAAAATACTGCTTTTTCGTGCAATATAAAAATGTTTTCAATATTGTTCTTATCACACTATTAAAAAGCAAACTAAAATGTATATTTTGTAGTTTTGTTAAAAATAAGAAATTTTTTTTTTTTTTTTGGAATTTAAAGATTTTAAAATTCATTGCAGTTAGGAAAAGAAAGTTTTTGTTTAACACGAGGAAAAGTTTAAAAAGAAAATTCATGTTTAAATGTATTTGCTTTTATGAATTATTTATTAAAAATATCAGATATATGGTAATGTAAACCTGAAGAAATTGTTTTTTGAAGATAATTTTCAAAAGGGTTGAAAAAGTTTCATTATATAATAATTTTCAGCAAAGGAAATTTCTATTTTTTTTTTTGAGGAAATTATGAAAACTTAAACATATTGGTTGTAGGAAATTATTAAATCGTCTTTTCGAAAAAAAGTAGATAAGCTTTGTAGCATTACATAACCGAAATTATATAGAATAGATTACAAAATGAATTATTTAGGCATTGTCACCTATTCGAACCTTCGCAATTTCACATAAATCTACATATACCTATACAATATAATAATCAGCCGATTCCTACTAATCGTTTCCATTTCCAAATAAACTGAACTTACATACATCATATAAATTACAAGTATTATTATTATTATTATTATTATTATTATTATTAACCTTATCATCAGTTAATAGCGCCCATACCCATAGTATATAATCTAAATCTAAAATACAAACTAAAATCCTTTCTATTATTTACACACTTCATAAATTAGGCTATTTAAGTTGGACCTTAACCCTTAACAAAAAAAATAAAGTTTCATTAAAAATGTCAAAATTATGAAAAGGTGAAAAATATTATTGCAAAATTATATACGTGTAAATATCCCTTACAAATTTTTGTTTTTTTAACTTTCCGTAACAACAAAAGGTAGTGGTAAAAAAGGACATCACCTGAGATATGTTTCTATTTTTTCTGGTAAAATTTTGTAATGTGTTATACGAGTATAACAGCAAAATATTATTATGTAAAAATTGACAATTATTTGTTGAGAGAATTTAAAAAAAAAATTAGGTTGATTTTTCAGTTTTTTTTTACAAACTTAATTTTAAATTTATTAAAAATGTTAAAATAAATGTATAAATTAAATTTTTGTTATGGATTTAAATAATTTTTAAAATTGTAAAGTTTCAATATAAATAAATTCATTCAGTAATGATTATTATGATTATGTGGTAGTCATTTTTCAATATAAACTTTATAAATATCAAACTTTGCCCTTTATAATTTATACTTCGGGTCATTTTGATCTACCTTCAGGAATTAAAAAAAAAAACTATAATTTATGTAAAATAATTTTTATTTTGTAAATGTAGTTTTTTATTTGATTATTACAAAAAAAAAATTCCAATTACTCAAAAGTTCCCCGAAGCTTTAAAACCATTTAATAAAATTTACATTTTAAATTAAAAAATATATAAATTTTTGAACCTAAAGTTCAACTTTTTTTTTTATTAAAATATATTTTCCTTCTTTTTTTTTTACTATATAAATTTTTCATTGACTGTCTTTTTTTTTATATATAAAATATATTTCATTTTATATTTTATAAACTTAGCCATTTTCCACATATTCAAATATATATATATGTAAAAAAAATCGATAACGAGGGTTTTTCGGTTTTTTTTCCTTAATAGATAAATAATTTTCCAAATATAAAGAAAGATTTCATGCATATTTAACAGGTATATACATATACATATAATATTTATATGCAAAAAAAATGTTAAATTCATGAACATTAGTAGATATGTCGGACATCCCTGTAGTCCATTATCGTTATTGATGTGGGTCAAAAAAAAAAAAATTCTAGTTGCTATATAATCACTTTTTGAAATAAAAAACATTTTTTGGCTAAACAAATATGTAGGTACCATATAGTAGACACAGCATTTATATATATATATGTATAAGTTTTAAAGCTACCAATGTGAAATATATATATTTTTTATTTTTCTCTAAAAAGCATACATAAGGGTTCACAGAAAAAGATAGCTAAAAACTTTTTTTTCATCTAAATATAGATAGATAGATATATTTTTCTATTTTGTAAAAATGTGTGCATAAAATATCATAAATATATATGTACTAACATTTATATTCTCATTTAGCAAAAAAAAAAAAATAGATATCATGATGAACTCAACCCTAATTTAATGAATTTGTTACCATTATTTCCTTTAAACCATGAGGATAATCATTATTTTTACGTTCGAAACTAAAAAAGTTTAAACTATATATGAAGTTTAGGATTATTGAATCGAATTTTTTAATTTCGATAATTCTGTAAGTTTATAAGTGATTTTTGTTTTTTAGAGAATAATGTGTTGTTGTTGAAATTTTGATGACTCTAAGGGAGATTAAAAGTAAAGTGATTTTTACTTAACAATGTGACAAATCTATACTATACAATAAAAAATACAATTGTCTGTCGATCTGTCTGTCACAATAAAACCACGCAAACGATAAACAACAGCGACATGATCATTTTGTACATATCATTCTGGGCTGGCATTTTAAGGTATTACAAATAATAAAACAAGTAAAAGTGTTAAGTTCATGAGTAGAATTAATTACCAAAATATATCTTTTTGGGGAAAGAAAATATATTAATCGCAGAAATAATATTGATGCCCTTTTACATCCAAAATTCTTTCAATATTAATTTCATTTTTCAATTTTATTTTCAACCCGTACACTACATTTTTAAATAATGTTAAAATTAATCGAAATTTATCATTAAAATTAATATTGCAATTTATTTATTTTTAATAAAATTGAAATAAGAGATTTTGATTGGATTTATATTAATCTCGTAATGTTTGGGAATTGTTAAACTTTTTATTTTTTTGGGTAAGAACTTTGTATTTATATGTAAAACAAACCATAAATAATATAAATTTGGTAATGTACAATTTGCATAAATACTGAAAAAGAAAATTTACTAAAATAAAAGTTTACAGAAATGAAATATCATATTTCGTTTACTTAGAATTTTAAGAAATAATATATTGCATTTCCTAAATAATTTCTAGACACATTTTTTACCTTTTACTTGTAAATGAGATTTTTTTATAACTTTGTAATTATTTATTATTCAGATAATTGAATTTTTAGAAAATTTATGGATCAAAGTTCTAAATTCTGTTATGAAAAATAAAAGTTTCCTTAAAAAAATATTTTTATTTTGTTATTACGAAAGTTTTAATTATATTTTGTGAATTTCAATTGTGTTTAAACTTTTATAGGAAATCATAATAAATTATTAACCTATGAGTTTTTGTTTTTAACTTTTAGTGTCACTACAAACAAAGCAGTGTTCAAAATTATCTGTTTTACTTTGCTTTGGTTGGGGTTGTTAAAGTATGTAATTAATATTGACTGAACTATTTCATGTCCAATTCGAGTGTAAAATTTTTTTTCTCTGTATAGATTAGGAAATTACCATTTCTACATATTTTTTCACAATCATAATACCAAAGCCGTATATAATATACGGCTTTGATAATACTATTAGATTTTCGGTGGAAATTATTATGTTACAAAGAAATTTGTAACACGTGTTTATTCCAAATTTGATCAATCAATTATTGTTAGTAATATCTTAATTACTTAGTTTCCAAAAATTAAATTCTAATTATCAATTTTTTCTACAACGTAATACATATAAAAATAATAATATCAATTTCTCTTTTAGATATTAAACAGTAATCAAGAATAAATGTATATGTATTATAAAAATTACTACTTTATCGTACAACCAATATTAAATTTCAATTTAGTATACATTTTTCGGTTATATAAATAAGAACATATTAACAAATTATAAAAATGAATAAATTTCGTCATTTAAAAATCATAAAATTTTTCATAATTATAAATTTTTATTATTTACAAATATTTGGTAATATCGCAGCAACATTAAATCTGAAAACTCAGCAAATAACATCATCAACATTATCAACAGTTTACTCAATCATTTGGAACATTTGTATTGCTCTATTTATGCCAATGTTCCTTCAATCGTGTATCATGGACATAACGATTTTAAGTAAAAGTAAAGTTTTAATTTATTTTATATTAATTGTGCTCTACATTAAAATGTTTGTTGTCATTATGATATTTTTATCAAATTATATACAAACAAAAAAATTAATGAAAATTTTAAATATATTTTTACATCCAGAAAATACAAAATTTTTGAAATTTTTCGATCAATATAAAATGCAACGAAAATTTGTAATTATTGCAAGTGTTAAATGTTCATCAAATATTGTTACAACATTAATTGGTCCAGTAATTGGTATTTTTATGGTTGGTAATGATTGGAATTTTAAATTTGCCTGGTTGTATTCATTTCATATTACGAATATAACATTGACATGTATAAATATATTTTTTTGTACTGTACTGATATTATCAATATTTATTGATCCATTAAATGAAGAATTGTCAAGGATACTAGATGATATTCAAATGATAAGTGATCATATAATAAATGATAAACAAATCAGAGCTATAGATATGATTAAGTGTAGTATTTTAAGTGATCGGTTGGATGAATTGACTGAAATGTATCATGATATTTTTAAATTGGCTACAACTGTTAATCGATTATTTAAATTTAAAAATTTAATAATTTTAATGTTAACACATTTAAATAATATCGGTTTATTATTCTTTTTTTATGGTATGTTGTCAAGTGGTAAAAATTCAGTTCAAATTGTTCTTGGTATGATAGTATTTTTTTCGATATATTTTATTGATTTAAATTTACTATGTTTGGCTGCGGATTTAGCAATGGAAATTGCTAATAAACCAAGAATTTTATTGGAAAAATCTATGGAATTTTGTAAATTGGATAAAAGATTAGAAAAAAGTGTAGGATTAATATTGAAATTTATGTTAAAATTTAAATTTATTTGCAATTATTTTTTCAGGTCGAGGTTTTGCAATCACAATTAATACGAGAGCAAATTAAATTTGATGCTTGTGGAATGTTTCTAATAAATAAGGAGCTTGTTTTTGATATGTACGCCTCTGCTGTATCAAATTTATTAGTTCTTGTACAATTTCAATTAGATTCTGATTAATTTTCGTAATTTTATTATTATTATGTTCATTATAAAGTTGTACTTAAAGTTATCTTAACTGATATTTGTTAAATTGAAATTAAGTTTGCTGTTTCACTTACTATCCAAAAGTGGTTTATGGTAAAAAATTTTTTTGTATAAATACTTATCATAAATTCAGTTTGTAAAATATATTCATTGAACTTTTAATATTTTAACTTGCATTAGATTATATTTTTCTTTAATAAATATATTTTATATTTTCGATAAAATTTTAAGATAATTGAGATATTCAAAATCAATACAAGTACATATAGTAATAAATCGTAATATGTATTAGTTATTAAATTATTCTTAGTACTCGCCCACTTCTATGATTATTATAATTTCAAATTATAAAAAAATATGTAAATAATTTGTTATTATTTGATTTCATTTATGTTGTAAAATTACTTTAATTATGTTTTTTTTTAAAAATTTTGTAATGAAAAATTAAAATGTCTGACAATTAACAAACCAAAATCTTTAATTTACATCATAATATAGGTATATATATGTAAATGTAATAAAATTATATCAAAGCCGTATAATATACGGCTTTGATTATATATTTAATGTTCCCTTATATAATTTCAATTAGTAAATATTGATTTCATTTCCAAAAAAAAATTAATTGCAATTATCCAATTTTTCTTTTCAGATATTCATAAATGTAAAAATAATAATCAAATCTTCATTAAATATAATAATCACATTTTTCAATAAAATAGATTAGTTTCTTTAAAAAAATTACTACTTTATTTCTTTATACTGACAATTATAACTTTCATAATTTAGTATTCCTTTTTTATTCATAAAAGAAACAACTATTTCATCAAAATGAACAAATTTCGTCATTTAAAAATCATAAAATTTTTCATAATTATAAATTTTTATTATTTACAAATATTTGGTAATATCGCAGCAACTTTAAATTTGAAAACTCAACAAATAACATCATCAACATTATCAACAGTTTACTCAATCATTTGGAACATTTGTCTTGCTCTATTTATGCCAATGTTCCTTCAATCACGTATTTTTGATATAACAATTTTTATTAATAGTAAAATTTTAATATTTGTTGCATTAATTATTGTTTATATAAAAATGTTTGTTGTTATTATGATTTTTATATCAAATTATATGCAAACAAAAAAACTTGTTAAAATTTTAAATTTATTTTTGCATCCTGAAAAAACCAAGTTTTTGAAATTTTTCGATCAGTATAAAATGAAAAGTAAATTCTTAATAATGGCAACTGTTAAATGCTCATCAAATATTGTGACAACATTAACTGGCCCATTAATGGTCATTTTTCTGGTTGGTAATGATTGGAATTTTAGATTTACTTGGATCTATTCGTTTCATATTACGAATGTAACATTGACATGTATTAATTTATTTTTTTGCATTGTGCTAATTTTATCTGTATTTATTGATCCATTGAATGAAGAATTATCACGGATACTAAGTGATATTGAAACGATCAGTGTCCGTATTAAAAGAGATAAAAAAATCAGAGCTATAGATATGATTAAGTGCAGTATCTTAAGTGATCGTTTAGATGAGCTAACAGAATTTTATCATGAATTATTTAAATTGTCGAAAAATATCAATGATATTTTTAGTTTTAAAAATTTAATGATATTATTATTAACACATTTAAATAATATCGGTTTATTATTCTTTTTTTATGGTATGTTGTCAAGTGGTAAAAATTCAGTTCAAATTGTTCTTGGTATGATAGTATTTTTTTCGATATATTTTATTGATTTAAATTTACTATGTTTGGCTGCGGATTTAGCAATGGAAATTGCTAATAAACCAAGAATTTTATTGGAAAAATCAATGGAGTTTTGTAAATTGGATAAAAGATTACAAAGAAGTGTAGGATTAATATTGAAATTTATGTTAAAATTTAAATTTAATTTGCAATTATTTTTTCAGGTCGAGGTTTTGCAATCACAATTAATACGAGAGCAAATTAGATTTGATGCTTGTGGAATGTTTCTAATAAATAAGGAGCTTGTTTTTGATATGTACGCCTCTGCTGTATCAAATTTATTAGTTCTTGTACAATTTCAATTAGATTCTAATTAATTTTTGAAATTTAAATTTAATTTTGCATTTTACATTTAGAAAATAAATATATATTTATAGTTTATTGAAAGTTATTAATTTTATACTCTAGGGAAACCATTTTTTTTGTATTTTTTATAATCTATAAATAAGTTTTTCCAATTAATTTGGAATATTCCGAAACTTTCTATATAAAAAAAAAATCATTTTTTTATATTGTTTGTGTATAGTTAATATATTATTTAGTTATCATATAACATCGATTGATGAAGGTATGCTGAAGGGTTGATTTGATAAAAGATTTATGAAGATGAAAAGATTATTTTTCTTTTGCTTTATTTTATGGCTATAAGAAAAACTTGTTGCTGTTTCTCTTTTTTATTATTGTTAAATATTTTATATACCAGGTTTAACCTTTATAAAGGAATTGTTTATAAAGTGCTAAGGATTTACAAAATATTAAATAAGATTTTTTATTTTTTGTGTAATAAATTCAAAGAAATTACAATAAGCTACTTAAAGCTTTTGTTTTAAAAATGAAAAAAAAAAATAGACTTTTCGATCAAAATCTGGAAAATTTGTATTTCGTTAATATATAATAATTCGGAAAATGTAAAAAAAAAAACACAAATTAAATCTTTCTTATAAATTCTTTTGACCGAATTTTTGACATTATTGAACTTTAAATTATTTATTTATATTAAATAAATATTTCTTAATATTAAAAATTACATTATTATTTATATTTTATGAAATTAAGTTCTAAATTGTGATTTAGACATGTTCTTTTGATTATAACTTTAATTGGTTTTTCAATTGGAAAGACTTTAAACACATAATTTAAATTGTGTATGTAATAAATTTTTGATATCCTTTGAGAAAATATAAATTGGTCAATATGTTACTTGTATATTTGATATTAATTAAATCAGATATTTTTGATATTTAATCAAGTAGAAATTATAGTAAATTCAATATTTCTTCTATAACAAAATTTTCATCTGACAATCATTATGTCAAATGTAAGTTGAAAATACCATTTACATACCTTTAAGAAATTCATTATTTCTTCAAAGTGAAATATATTATGATTATATTTTAGAAATCTCTAAAGATATGTCATTCAAATATAATTTAGATTATTATAGTCAAATCTATCAAAATATGAAATCCTTCTTTGTACATTTGTTTATTTATGGTTATGGCTAAAAATTTTATTATTTAAATTAAATTTTATTAGTTCAGGAATTTGAATATTATATTTTTAGTTACAAATTTAGGTGAAAGAAACTAGTTTTGTAGTTTATTTATTATTTAATTTTTTTAAATCCATATACATAGTTAATTGATTTGCAATGTAATAAATAGAAACAATTAAAATTATATCATAGAAAATTAACGAATCATATGGGATTAACAGCTGAATTCAATGATTTTGAAATAATCTCTGCAATTTTAAAAAAGAAAATACGATAAACAAACCCCTGGGTTTGTCAAAAACACATTTCGTTAAAACGCTTCATGTAGAACTATGAGCCATTCTAAAACAATGGAAAACAATGGATATAGTATTTACGTGTATAGTATTTTTTAGTAGTATTTTCAATGTACTATACATAGGAAAGATAAAAAATGATATGGTAAATATAGGTAAAAAATGTGTCCCCGTTCGATTTTATTAATTTTTTTTCCTTCCTAGGTTATTATTCCAGGAAAATATATATAACCTTGAAATTTAAGTTTTCTGTAATTTTGCTTTTAATTGAACATAATGTGATATGAAATAATATCCAATATTCCATTTATATAGCTCCTAAAAATATGCACAATGTTCGTTTTTTGCAAAAATTACATGATTAAGCATTTTGCTAATTTATAAGTGTGAGGCAAATGATTATAATTTATTAATTAATGCACTTTAAAGAAATATGATTTTCGAAAGTTTTCTCATTATTTGTTTCTAAAAATATTGTGCAGTTATAATTTTACAAGTAAATTAAAAATGTAATTTTTTGATTTTCGAAGGGCCACAACGGAAAGGGGAGGGGAGGTACTCATACAATTTCTATCCCTTTGGCACATAAATTATCCCTTTGGCACATAAATTTCAGCCTCCCATAATAAGCCGTTTGGGAAATACAGGGTGTTAAAAAAACTAAAAAAAAAAATGTATGATCTTATAGTATGAAGATTCTATCTTATAGTATGAAGATAACGGTATTTTTAAATTAAATTTTAGTAATTTGTTAATTTCATAAAAAAGATAAAAGATTTTCCTAACTTATAGCTTTTACAGACCTCAAAAATTTTTATTGGTTTACAAGTTATTAGATGTTCAATATGGACAATTTTCGAACTTGGAGGGGGAATAAAAAGAGATAGAAGAAAATTTTGTTCTACTGGACCTATTATTTTATTACTATTTATCTATTAATACTCTTAATACTTTATCTTAATATATGTAGAAGTTTGTGTAAACGGACGGACAGACGGACAGACGGATAGACAGAGTGAAACTAATATACATATTTCTTCCAATTTGGTTGGTAATGTGCTAAAAATTGGCCTTGGGAAGAAACAAATTTAATTTAGAAAATGAAGAATTGGCTTTGGAAGGACAAATAATGTGATTTCAAAAGGAGCAAATTTACTATGTAAAGGGATGATTTTTATTTGGAAAAAGATGAATATAAGAAAACACCCCTTTGACTTAAAAATACTAAATACATATACATAATTAATATTATATCAAGTAAGTAGAATTTTTGATTGCTGATGAAAAGAATTAATCGAAATTCCAAAAAAAAAAACATCTGTTTTACTCAAAGTTTATATACACTTTTATTGAAACCATTTACGTTTACATAATTGCATAATATATAAAAAAAATTATTATTCTGTTGGGATTAAAGGTTTTTTGCACAAACTTTTCCTTTTATTCAAAAAGTTTTATACTACTCTTATATATACCATAAATGAATAATTACAATAAATTGTTATTCTTCCTTTAAACTTCAAAAATTTCTTGCAAAGAAAAAAAAACAAAGTTTAATCTTCACATTGCGTATTTCATGTTTTAATAAATGAGTTCTCACTTAATTGACTTAAGGAAAAAAAAAAATTTAATTTTTGATGTTATAGCAATTTTAAAAAAGCAAACTGAATTACAACTTTTATGTTGAATTAAAAACTTTTTCAGTTTTCTTTTTTGTACAAACTAATTTTTTTTCTTTTTAAATATACAAAAAAAAATTAAAGTAAATATTATAAAGAATGTTGTTTTTTTTTTTTTTTTTTTTTGAAGACTAAAAACGGAAGAAAATGATCGACCATAAGCCAAAAAGTACTTCCGTTTTATATTTGTGTTTGTGTGTACGGCGCGGCGCGCAAAAATGAAAACTTTGTTAATAATCTTAATGAGAAAAGTTCGTATTATTTAATTTTTTTTTTTTTTCATTTTTGCTGCTTTGTTGTAACGTAACCAATATTAAAAGAAAAACAGCAAAAATGGAGAAATAAAATATTATAATAATAACAAACATAAAAGATTCAAAAGAAAAATTGTATAATATAAAAATTGTTGTTAACCATCTGGCGGGATATTCATATTTAAAAATTATATAATTTTCACAGATTGGAAGGATTGTTGTAACATAATTTTTTGGATATTTGTCATAATGTTTACATAAAAAGAGTTTCAAGTGGTGGGTGCCGAGGCAAGTTTTTATTATGTGAAAAAAAAAAATGTTTTAAGATTTGTATGAAATTAATTGCTAATACAATAGTAAAAATGTAATATTAAATTTTATTCATTGAGTTATATATAGTTAAATTTTCTCTGATAAAATTATAAAATATTATACAATTATAACGTTTAAGGTAAGAAATATTAGTATATCTTAAATTTGGGATAGAGAATGATATTGTAACTTGTATCTATTAATGCTACACTATTAAAAGATAGTTTATAAATCTCAAAAATGGATAAATTTGCTGGTTTTAAACCAATATAAAAAATAGTAACATTTTAATGCAACGAATTCTTGACTTCTTTTATATAAAATTTCGAAACATTATTATCAAAATTGTCATTTTTGGGCAATATAAGGTACACCAAATTTACAATGAGTGATTATTTTCATGGTGAATGATTTTATTATCGTTTCTCCAATGGTTATAATAAATTTACACTGTTTCTTTCTTTTATAGAGGGAAACTTTTCAAGTCACTTATTTTTTGATCCAAGACTTACTTACATATATATTGTAAGTTTGCCATTTAAGTATTTTTGATAAAGATAAATTCTTTAATTATTATTTGTAAAATTTCTTCCTAATTCGTGATTAATTTTCTTTAACCCAAATGGCAATTTCAATTTATTATACATATATATATGTACATATAACAATTGCAACAAAAATTTAATTTTATATTTATGTGTTTCCAATTTTTAAATCTGATTTAAATGAATAATAATTGTCGAGAAAAATATTCTGTATAAATAAATAACGTTTGTTATCCATAGATATAAAAACAATTTTAATAAATAAAAATAAAAATAATTTTTATTAAAGGAACACTATAATGAATATTGTATTTTGTTGTTAATTGATTTGGATTTTATATCTGTTCATTTACATCATGTGTTTTTTTTTTAAAATTGGTGAAAATAAAAATCATGTAGGTATAAATTAATTGAAATCTCAGTTTACAAAATGTCAATATATATATTCAATTTTGAATAATATTTAATTAAAAATTGAATTTTGTTTTTGTCGAATTGTTTTGGGAAAAGAATTTAACTCTATACAATTATTACCAATTTGTGGCCACAATGTGAAAATTAATATCTTCTTGTTTTTTTTTTTTAAATATTTTAATGGCAATATTTTTGTTTTAAAAAATAAATATTTCAACAAGTAAAAAGATTGTTTTTAAATGGAGTTAATGATAAGATTATTAATTTCCCAAAACAAAAAAACACTTCGGTGATAAATAATTAAAAATATGTAATTGAATTGTTAAAAAATATATTTTATAATTAGAAATGGACTATAATTTTTAAATGTCTTAAATAATGTTAAAGATCTATAGTATTATATTATTTTATAAATTACTTTCTATTGTACAGTAAATTAATTGAAATTGCAATATAACATTTCCTAACCTTTACTGTCATAACAAAATGTACACCAAATACTCAAGATTTTTGGTAATTTTGAAATGTAATTGAATTTTGCATCGTTTCAATTTCTGGCATTAGATTGAATAGTTTGAATTTTTAATATATACATAATTGAAATTTGTTAGTTTGGTTATTGAGTTTTGAGTTTTGGTATATTAGAGAGAATTGGTATGAAGAAAATTGAGATAATTTCATAATTTGGCTATTTAATTTGTATTATTCAAAATATACCTACAGTAGAGTTCACTAAATAAATTAATTAGTAATAAATGTAATTTTCTTATTTTCAATATTAAAGAAAATTTCATCCACCAATTATGATATAAATTATAAATATATTTGTATATTAAAAATAAATTTGAGAAAATTTTTTATTAAGAACATATTTTCCATCACTTTACATTATGTATTATACTAAAATTTTTAAAGAATATTATAGTAACTAAATTTGTTTAAATTGTGTAATAATAGTCTATTTAACTATGTTTATTTTAAGGATACACTGAGTACTCATATTACATGTTAATTTACTATCTATTATTCTATGAATAATTCAAATAATATATTCATTTTCTACAATAATATTTTATATCAAGAGAAAATGTAAGGAATATATGATATAACTTTATTCACGTATTTCATTGTTGACATATATATGTGTACATATAACTATATACATTATCTACTATATATTTCACATATATTATCTGTTGTATAGCTATATGTAATACCTTCCGTTTCGTTTTATATTAAATTGGAGAATGAATAAGTTATTAGAATTATGCTTGTAGAACATTATATATAAAAGATAAAAGAAAAAGAAATTTTCTACATAATAGAAAATGAAAACAGTATATATGTACAACAACAAAATAGAAGAAAATCAAATCGTAGAAAAAAAAAAGTTTCCAATTTCCTTATAAGACGAACGTGCCCATATTAAAAAAAAAATTCTTATTATTTAAGATAAAATATTTTTGTCTGCTAAATTTATGAGTTAACCAATATATTTTTGCAATATATTTACTACTTTTGTGTATAAGATACTTGATAATAATAATTATATGGAAGTAAATTTCGTTAGATAAAAATATGGCAAATAAATAATATAAAAAAAAATTTATTTTAAATTAAAATTAAAATAAAAGAAATATATAAATAAATTTTGTAAATTATTGAAATTCATCTATTTAAATTTTGACAAATATTCCATTTTTTTTTTGTTTAAATCAAGGTTGAAATTATATTTAGATTAATGGGAAAATATTTTATATCTTCCTGTAGGACGGAAAGGGTTAACAAATAATTATTTACAGATATTTTTAACTATATGTATTAAAGTTTTTGATTACATTTTTAATCGAAATTTCACTGAAAAAATAAATTTGTATAACCTTTTCTTATTACATCTTGTACAAAATTTATATAATTTTCAATTTACTAAAAACTAAAAAATATAATAATAAATACAAAATTTTCTGAGAGAACATAATTTTATTTCCGAGAAGAAAAAATTGAAAATATATTTTATTTTCATTAAATTCTAAATAACTTAAATTGAAATTAATTTAATTTTTTTTACAAAATACTTTTTGTAGAAAGAAACTTTTCAATAATTAAATACATACTAGTATATGAGAGAAATTCTTAAGAGTTAAATAATACTAAACTACTTATTCAATTATGTTAAATCATTTTACCAATACAGAATATTAAATAACCAACCATAACAAAATATTATAATAGCATTAAAATATTATTTTCAATATAAAAATTTTTGTATAAGAAATATTAAATGAACTATACTTACAAAAAAAAAATTAAAATAACCACCTAAGGTAAAAAAATGAATCATAATATTATTTGGAATAAATCTTATTTAAGTTTTTTTTATTATATAATATTTTAAATTATCATAACATAAAATATAGAAAATTTATAAATTTATTAATAAATTGAAATTAAGTTACTCCTAGAACTAGAGCTTGTATCATATTTAATAAAAACATTAATTACGTTCCAGGAACAGAGTACTGTCATACTGTAACCATGACGTAGCAGCGGCAATAGTTGTATCTGTAGGAAAACCTAGGATAGACTGCTTAACGGAGAAGAAATGATGACAAAATACCTAATTATATTTCATTATTTTTAATTCAAAATATTTAAAAAATATAAAATTTTCTTTGGAAATTTGCCAATTTTATTGAAATATGATATTTAAAATGTGATTTTATTGAAATATGATAGTTACTTTTTAAAAATTGTGAAGTTTATTAGAGTAGCACTTCAATTAAAAAAACCATTAATACCACACTATTTTGAATGTTATTATCATTTCCTAAATTTAAATATTATTTATTAAGTTTTTTACAAAAATATTTCCAGGCCACTTCAATATTACTTTTTTTTTTAACTTTGACTATATTAAAAAAAATACTTCCATATTCGATTATAATTCAATGAAAATTTTTTGTACATATTTTTGCTATATATACATAAGCATATTTCTAAAAATTTTACAAGAAATTCCAATTAAATACCAATCATTATTCAAAAAAAAAGCCTATGGCTAAAAATAATATTTTTTTAACGTTTTTTAAATAAAATAAAAAAGAAACAAAATTTCTGAAAAAATTCTGCAAATAAAAAACAAAAACAAAAAAATCCATTCTAGTGAACGTAAACATTTTAGCATAATAATCCTTTAGATTTTCACAAGTATTTTCTTTTAAGCTTTATTTTTTCCAATAATATCGAATATTTTCTTTACTGTATAATAATATGTTGTTAAAAGATTTTTTTTTTTACATTATTTGAACAGAATTTGTTGTAACAACGAATAATTTTTTTGTCCTTCATGTATGATGAAAAATCTTTTAAAAAATTCAAGAGGTTTTCCTTGTTCGATGACAGAAAAAAATAAAAAAAAAGAGAGAAATCCTTTCGACTTAATATTATGTATTATTATATATTTCACCAAATCAAAAGTAATATGAATATAGCTTTTACACTATAATGTACAATTTACGATATTTTATTGTGTTTGAAGTACCTTTTGGGAATTACCAGAAAATTTTAAATTCGATATGCTTTTCAGAAAATATAAAGTAGCTATATATGTATATAGATAAAATTACAAGACATCCTTGAAAATTGAAGACCAACATTTTTTATGGTACATAATAATATATTATACTATATACAAAATTATGTATGTATAGTATATAATATTATTTACCATTAAAAATGTATATAATACACATAATATTTTAATAACAAACAAACAAAATAATTATTTGATTTCACAGAAAAAAGTATTAAATGACTTCTGAGTCTTACATGGGAACTTTCGTTGACATTCTTTGATGTCATGTCCTTTGATGTCAACCAAATATTTCTATCTTGTCATAGTATTAATCTTTCTTTTTTTCGATAGTGAATGACCACATGTCAAACAAATTTTGTAGAAATTCGCCTTTATGCGAATGGAACACATCACACATGCGCTCGTTAACTGACGGTTAAGCCGATAACAGTTTGTTTTAACAACACTCCAACCACAAATCCATATCCGATTTTACATGATTGTTTTCGTGGCCACTATAATATATATCTCCATTTTCTAGATCTAGCGTAAGAAATATTTCCTGTCCATATAATCTCATGTAATGCTACATATACATATATTAAATTTATTCGTTTTAGTCAAAGGGAGTTTTTAAGACTATGAGGATTACGAACTTTTTAAATCTTGATCCATATTTCTTTTGTTTGGTATGTTATCATTTAATCCGTTCATTACTTGTTTTTCATGAGATGTGATATAAACGTGTGTTAACAAGTCAAGATCTCAGTGGTTACAACTTCGAGGAAATGCACTGGGTAAGCAACTAGTGTGTATCTACCCCGTTCATCCAAAATAAAAACTCAAAAAAAAAAAATTCTAATTAAATACATACATATAAATAAAAATTTAAATTCCAGGCTTTTCCTATTGCCATAAAAGTAAATTAGGCTAAATAAAAATATTCTCGAATACAAAAATGTCTTCATACGAAATAAAACAAATATTGTAACTTCACTAAACGGCATTATTAATATATACATCTGAAAAAAAATCCATCATTTTATATTTAATATAATAGTAAATAATTAATTACTTAATTATTGGTATACTTAAATAATTAGAATATGTTTTTAATACCTATAAGAAACATATTTGAATATATTTTTAGTCATTCTTTAAGCTTTATTCAATAAGGAATAAATTTGTGAAATTCTTGAAATATATTTACAAAAATATAGTTCATTAAAAATGCTTAAGATAACTAGTTGTAAGCTTCCTTTGGATGTGTATGGCAATAAACACTTAAAAATCCATTTAATTTGGTTAAGATATTTTGGTATAATAGTTTCGACAAAAGATAAATTTGAGTTGTTACATTATTTACGTAGTGTATTCTTGTTATTGTCACTAATAGTAGGAACAATTTTGTTGGTAAATTACAATATAATCAATAAACAACAGTAATTTAATTAATTTTTTTAAGCTCGTTAGTATTTTGCTGCCAAATAATACGCCATTAAATATTTGTACATTCATAATTTTCTTAACAATTACTTTGGCTCTTTGTAATGTATTCTTTTATAGAACCAGTAAAAATTTACATAGTTAATTCGAAATTTTTTGGAGAAATTTAAAATAAATTGTATTTTTAGAAATCTATAAACTCATTAATAAAATGGATGGTGAAATGAAGTTTTTTTGGAAATATGGTGATGAAAATGAATTGAAAATTCTTTATCAGACGTTTTCATATATTTTGATAATAATTCGTATCATATTTACTATAGTTGCAGCAGGTTGTAGTTTACTTATTGCTGAATCATTTTATACATTTTATAACCAGTATGAATTCTCTTCTGATGGAGCTAAGGTTTACATTTTGATTTCCATATAATAGCTATATATTAATTATTTAAATTAACTATTCATAAGATTACCAATAAAACAATGCAACTGTCAGTAATTGGTCGAATGCTACAATTTCATAAAGTATGTGGTAACTCTGTTATATCATATACTTGCCAATATTGTGTTATTTTCATTGGAGCATCAACCTATGTATTTTGTCATACATTTTCGACAATCTTAATGTCACATGTTATATTTAAATTGAAAATTTTAAATTATCGTTTACAACAAAATGTCTCGGTAATGTTTCAAGAAAATGCAAACATTATACGAAATTAAAACATTCTGTTTATTTAACAGGCTTTTATATATTTGAGTCAGAAAAAAATGCAAACTTCGGTTCTTAATATGTCAACTGCAGATGAAATTGGAATCTACAAAATTATCACGGATTGTGTTAGAGATCAAATAAATATTAAATTGTTTTAATTTCCATTTAAAAAAAATCAATAATAATATAAAAAAATATTTTTTACAGATTTGCGAAGGATTTGGAAGAACTGTTGAGAATTCCTGTGTTTGTTGATATTTTATGTTCTTCAATTATAGTCTGCATGTACCTGTTTAATTTATTTAATCTAGATATTCAACAAAATGGTGTACTGGATGTAAGATAATTTCTACAATACAAAATAGAAGTGTATACGAACTTTTCTTCATATGAATATTTATGCATTGCTTTTTACATATATAAATTATTATTAACAAGGACCAAAATTATGTAATCTAATGACATAGGATTTAAAGTTCTTTTACGCTATACATCTTAATTACCAAAATATTAATTATATAAATATTTCACAATCGTTTTAATAGAGTTCTACAAGCACTGAGATGATATTCATGATACTTTCTTTATTAATTGTAATTGTAAATATGTGGATTTATCATTTTTATGCTAATGAAATTACTTTTTATGTAAGGCAATTGGTTTAAACTCTGGTATTTTTTACATATTTTCATTTCATTTTAGAGTGAATTAAGCAATTTAGCTGTGTATTCAACTGAATGGTACAATTATTCGCCGAAATTAAGGAAATTGATTCTAATGATTCAACTATCACAACCAATTAAAATGAAGGCATTTTTTGTACCTATGAACTTAGCAACATTCCTTAATGTATGATTATAATTGAAAACTGATTCCATTCAAATTTGATAATCAATAAAATTAATTATTTCGATTTTAGTTTCTAAGCGCATCATACACATACTTCAATGTACTAAGAAATTTGAATGCATAATTAAAATTACTTTGGAATTATCTCATGAACATTGATTTAATTTTAAAATCATGAACATTGATTTAATTTTAGATAATAAATTTATTGTTAATGAAAAACTATTAATTTTGGTTTTTATTCGAAAGAGAAATGATATCGATTAATATCCAAAATACTTCTTACTAATTTAATACAATTTTAAATTCGACTTTTGTGCTGTAGTTTTTTATTGTTAAACAACTTTAATAAAAATATATTCTAATAAAAATGTCTTAATCAATATTACACGAAATAAAACAAAAATTTTAACTAGGTACACTAAATGAAATTAATATATTTAACAGCTGAAAAAGCCCCATCATTTTATAGATTTAATATAATAGTAAATAATTAATTACTTAATTGTTATTAAAACTAAATTATTGTATATAAGATACCATATATAATTATTTTTGAAATTGATTATATTGTCTGTTAGAAAAAGCTAGTATTCCTAAGCCGCCAAACCATTACTCGATAACCCAAACCATAACTCCAGCCTGTTTTTGAGCCTTAAATTGTTGGCAGGCACTAACCATTCTTTCCCCAATTTTTCTTCCTTCTTACGTATAATCACTTATCGGATGCGGATCCATGCAAGCCAATTGTGCGTTCATCTGAATATTTAATTCTATTCCAAGAATCCTGACTCCAGTTGAGGTGCCAATTTTCCCAGAGAAGACGTGGAATCACGTTTCCTCGGCTTAACCGTAATCATTCAATAGAGCGCTGCTCATAAAGACCGAGTTCTTGTAGTGTTCGTCTTGTTGTCTATATGCAGATCTGCATATATTAAAGTATATTAATTTCTTTTTACAACTGCTTTTCCATTTGACGTTCCATTTGATTTAATATTTTTAATTATCACAACTTTATCAAGTTTTGAAAATGAATTATTTATGAGGATCTATTCGTACTGTGTATTTCTAGATAATTAAGAAATTGGTGATAAATAAATTGTGTAAAATGAAATATTTTATTGTGCTTATACAATCTTTTTAGTTCAATTCCAATATTAAAACTAGGGATTTTCGTTTTAATAGTTCAACTATCAAAACTAATTAAATTTAATAATTTTTATACATATAGGAACTTAACAATTTTTCTTGATATGTATATGATTGTATTGCATTAGTATACATATATGTATTTAAAAAATCCTAAAAGTTCATACAGAAATATGTTACCAATAAAATATCAAGTTATTTATATTATTGATAAAATATTTACAATTGTTAAATACGTGTAGTTAATTATCATCTACTTAATATTTAATTTCAATGTATTTTCTCTGTAAAATGTTAAAAATAAATATTCAATTTAATTAGTTACATTTTAATTTTCTTTTGAGATAGACATAATTTTTTAAATTTTTAACTACACAAAATAATGTTTAAATTTACTACTTTGAAACTCAATTTAGATCTTTATCAGAATAAAATTTTAAAATTTCATTTAGTTTGGTTAAAATATTGTGGTTTAATAGTTTCAACAAATGAAAATTTTGATCTTTTCCATTTTTCACGTTGTGTATTTTTTTTATTATCGTTAATTTTTTCAACAATTTTATTAGTAATAATTTTAAAAACAAATTTATTACCAAAATAAATATCATAATAATTTTTTAAAGTTTCTTAGGAATATTTTACCAAACTCTTCGCCATTTAATGCTGCTTCATTTATGCTATTCTCTGCACTTTCTGTTGCTATACTTAATACATTCTTTTTCCGAAAAAGTAATTTTATAAAATATGTATTAATAATTTTTTTAAATATATTTTTTTAATATAATTGTACTTTTAGGATTTTATAAACTTATAATTAATGTAGACAGTGAGCTCAAAAATTTGATAAGAAATTATAATAAAAAGGAATTAAAAATTATTGATGAGACTTTCAACTTTGTATCTACAATAAATCGAAGTTTATGTTTCATTTTAATTTTTGCATATATTTTGGTAGTCGTGGAATCAATTTACAGTTTAATTTTTAAATCTGAATCATTATATAATGTAAGATTAAAATTAGTTTATATATTTACTGGAATTTACTATTAAATTAATTCAAGTTTACAATGGAACCACCATTACTTTTCAAAATAATACCATTTCGAGAAGTTTGTGGAAATTATTTTATCGGATATATTTTACCGTATTATTCAGGTAGCCTGTTAGTAGCAACCTATATGTTTTGGTATACATTTATGACTAGTTTAATGTCATTTATAATATTAAGATTGAAGATTTTAAATTATCAATTGGAAAATTTACCGGTAGTTATTGTTAATTTAATTAAAATTAAATTTTTTTTATTATGTATATTTTATTTATGAGTTAACATTAAAATTTATTTAATTTTAATAATTGAAATTTAAAAAAAATATTATAAAATAATAAAAAATATCATTTACTAACAGAATTATTCAGAATTATTCATATGAAAATCAGAGCACAGTCAAATATAGAAGAAATGAAATTGTACAAATTAATTCGACTTTACGTGAAAGATGATATTAATATTAGATTGTTAGTATTCAATAATTTATAAAATTTTATTTTTCAGATTTGCGAGAGAACTGGAAGAATTATGCAAAATTCCTGTGTTTTTTGACTTTATTGGTTCGTCAATTTTAATATGCTTTTACCTCTACGAGTTGATTTTAATTCAAAAAAATGGAGATGTAAAAATGTTTAAGCAAAAATAATAATGTACCTATGACATCTTAGTCCTAAACTTATTTCTAAGATTATTGTTTTTTGTCTTTTGAATATACTTAATATCGATTTGATAAGATATCGCTTAGGACTACAATTTCTTGTACATTATTTATATACATAATACATTATTATAAATATTTTAATTTACATAATTTATAACAACATTTTACTAGTTTTCTAGAAACGCAGATGCTGTTGTTATAATAATATCAATAACTGCTGTTTTTGGCATGTCATTTTCATGGAAATGAAATATTTATTCATGTAAGTCAATTGCTAAACTTTGACAAAAACTGTAATAAGTATGTGCTTTAACTTTAATTACAGAGTGAATTAACCAACTTGGCATTAACTTAACCAACTGAATGGTATAATTATTCACCAAAATAAAAGGAATTGATTCTAATGATTCAACTATCACCAAAAATTAAAACGAAAGCATGTGCCCATGAACTTAACAACTTTTCTTAATGTATTTTGATAGTTTTCATATTATTCACTGAAAATAATTATATATTTTTTAGTGTTTAAGGGCATCATATACTTATTTTAATGTACTGAATAATCTCACTGCATTAAATTGAAATTATGAAATATATTTTTGATTACTTTGAAATGTATTAAAAAAGCTTCCAAGTACTTCATATCCCCTTTTAGATCAACCTAGGATTTAATAAAAACAAAGAATTAAGTAAAAGTTATAATATTTTGTAAAACTACGTGTTTTTCACAATTTAAAAGTAAATATATTTTATGTTCTTATATAAAACTTATGATGTTATTTATATACAATTTATACGAATGGTAAAAATTATCAAATTCTTATCTATATATGTGATATAAACGTGTGTTAACAGGTGAAGATCTCAGTGGTTACAACTTCGAGGAAATGCACTGGGTAAGCAACTAGTGTGTATCTACCCCGTTCATCCAAAATAAAAAAAAAAAAAAAAAAATTCTAATTAAATACATACATATAAATAAAAATTTAAATTCCAGGCTTTTCCTATTGCCATAAAAGTAAATTAGGCTAAATAAAAATATTCTCGAATACAAAAATGTCTTCATACGAAATAAAACAAATATTGTAACTTCACTAAACGGCATTATTAATATATACATCTGAAAAAAAATCCATCATTTTATATTTAATATAATAGTAAATAATTAATTACTTAATTATTGGTATACTTAAATAATTAGAATATGTTTTTAATACCTATAAGAAACATATTTGAATATATTTTTAGTCATTCTTTAAGCTTTATTCAATAAGGAATAAATTTGTGAAATTCTTGAAATATATTTACAAAAATATAGTTCATTAAAAATGCTTAAGATAACTAGTTGTAAGCTTCCTTTGGATGTGTATGGCAATAAACACTTAAAAATCCATTTAATTTGGTTAAGATATTTTGGTATAATAGTTTCGACAAAAGATAAATTTGAGTTGTTACATTATTTACGTAGTGTATTCTTGCTATTGTCATTAATAGTAGGAACAATTTTGTTGGTAAATTAAAATATAATCAATAAACAACAATAATTTTATTAATTTTCTTTTCAAGCTCGTTAGTATTTTGCTGCCAAATAATACGCCATTAAATATTTGTGCATTCATAATTTTCTTAACAATTACTTTGGCTCTTTGTAATGTATTCTTTAATAGAACCAGTAAGAATTTATATAGTTAATTCGAATTTTTTTGGAAAAATTTAAAATAAATTGTATTTTTAGAAATCTATAAACTCATTAATAAAATGGATGGTGAAATGAAGTTTTTTTTGAAATATGGTGATGAAAATGAATTGAAAATTCTTTATCAGACGTTTTCATATATTTTGATAATAATTCGTAGTATATTTACTATAGTCGCAGCAGGTTGTATTTTACTTATTGCTGAATCATTTTATACATTTTATAACAAATATGAATTCTCTTCTGATGGAGCTAAGGTTTACATTTTGATTTCCATATAATAGCTATATATTAATTATTTAAATTAACTATTCATAAGGTTACCACTAAAACAATACAACAGCCAGTAATTGGTCGAATGCTACAATTTCATAAAGTATGTGGAAACTCTGTTATATCATATACTTGGCAATATTGTGTTATTTTCATTGGAGCATCAACCTATATATTTTGTCATACATTTTCGACAATCTCAATGTCACATGTTATATTTAAATTGAAAATTTTAAATTATCGTTTACAACAAAATGTCTCGGTAATGTTTCAAGAAAATGCAAACATTATACGAAATTAAAACATTCTGTTTATTTAACAGGCTTTTATATATTTGAGTCAGAAAAAAATGCAAACTTCGGTTCTTAATATGTCAACTGCAGATGAAATTGGAATCTACAAAATTATCACGGATTGTGTTAGAGATCAAATAAATATTAAATTGTTTTAATTTCCATTTAAAAAAAATCAATAATAATATAAAAAAATATTTTTTACAGATTTGCGAAGGATTTGGAAGAACTGTTGAGAATTCCTGTGTTTGTTGATATTTTATGTTCTTCAATTATAGTCTGCATGTACCTGTTTAATTTATTTAATCTAGATATTCAACAAAATGGTGTACTGGATGTAAGATAATTTTTACAATACAAAATAGAAGTGTATACGAACTTTTCTTCATATGAATATTTATGCAAGGATTTTGCAAATGTCTTTATCAATAGTAATCTAATGACATTTATGATTTAAAGTTCTTTTACGCTATACTCTATACATCTTAATTACCAAAATATTAATTATGTACATAATATTTCACAATCGTTTTAATAGAGTTCTACAACCACTGAGATAATATTCATGATAATTTGTCTATTAATGGTAATTGTAATTATGTGGATTTATCATTTTTATGCTAATGAAATTACTTTTTACGTAAGACAATTGGTATAATAGTTTATAATAGGTATTTTTTACATAGTTTCATTTCATTTCAGAGTGAATTAACCAATTTAGCTGTGTATTCAAATGAATGGTATAATTATTCGCCGAAACTAAGGAAATTGATTCTAATGATTCAACTTTCACAACCAATTAAAATGAAGGCGTTTTTTATACCTATGAACTTGGCAACATTCCTTAATGTATGACTATAATTGAAAATTGATTCAATTCAAATTTGATAATCAATAAAATTAATTATTTCGATTTTAGTTTCTAAGCGCATCATACACATACTTCAATGTACTAAAAAATTTGAATGCATAATTAAAACTACTTTGGAATTATTTTAAAATCAGGAGCATTGATTTAATTTTAGATAATAAATTTATTGTTAATGAAAAGAGAAATCAAATCGATTGATATCCAATATACTTCTTACTAATTTAATATACAATTTTAAATTCCATTTTTTTCCTGCAGTTTTTTTAAAGTTAAACAACTTTAATAAAAATATATTCTAATAAAAATGTCTTAATCAATATTACACGAAATAAAACAAATATTTCAACCGCACAAAATGAAATTAATATATTTAACAGCTGAAAAAAATCCATCATTTTATAGATTTAATATAATAGTAAATAATTAATTACTTAATTGTTATTAAAACTAAATTATTGTATATAAGATACCATATATAATTATTTTTGAAATTGATTGTATTGTCTGTTAGAAAAAGCTAGTATTCCTAAGCCGCCAAACCATGACTCGATAACCCAAACCATAACTCCAGGCTTGTGCAATATTTATATAATAAATGGAATACCTGATACAAATGTTAATAAAATGTTGTTGTATAGTGCTAATAATATAAATAAATTAAAAATTGCACTAAAAAAATATGAAAAAAAAGATCCAGTATTATAAATATAGATCAACGTTCATCAGAAACTAAATCCCAACACAACGTATAAATTATAAATGTTTTAATTGTAATGAAAGTGGAAATTTAAGTATTAATTGTAAAAAACCAAAAAGGATCAGAGGAACGTGCTTTAAATGTGGAAAAAATTGACATAAATTTTCACAATGTTCACCACAAGCAGCTATGGTAGTAACACCATCTCCATCCATATGCAGTGATCATCATGAAAATAACAATATGGAAGAACCTGAAGAAGGTGACGATAACCAAAATCAGTATGTATTTACATGTAATAATGAGTTTGAATATAACATATAAAATTTAAATTTTATAAAGACAATGGTTGTAGTTCTACAAAATTACTGACACTATTAGATTCGGGTAGTCCAATAAGTTTTATAAAAAAAAGTTATTTACCACCATTTGTACATAATGATATAGTTTCAGAAAATATTAAATTTTGTGGTTTAAATGATAGTCCATTAGAAATATTAGGAAATTTGTCTTTGTTGTAGTATGTAGTATTGTAAATGTAGTATAAATTTTAATAATAATTTAACAGATTTGTCTTTGTTTGTTGTAAAAGATTGTTCTATGAAATATCCAGTAATATTAGGCAGAAATTTTATTAAACTTACTGGTATGAAATTAAAAAAATCAGAAATCAGGTATTTGTGTAAACGATTATTGTGGTCATTTTCAATCTAATGGTAAATTAAATTATAATTAATTGAATTTTGATGAACAAATCCTAAATGTATATTGTATCAGAAAACAAAATTGAATCATATTTGCAATTACATATTAATAATAATAATAATTTGTCTTATAACCCTCAGTTAGATATTCGTAATATTTTAACAAAAAATGTATCATCTCTTGAACAACCACTTAAATCCGATCTAAGTAATATTATAGAACTTAAAATTAAATTGATTAAAAATAGTCAATTTTCTTGCACACCTAGGCGATTACCTTACGCACACAAAATTGAGGTGCAAAAAATTATAAAAGATTCATTAGAACGTAAAATTATACGTGAAAGTTCTTCTGCGTTTCCTTCGCCCATAGTATTAGTAAAAAAGAAAAATAACGAATTAAGAATGTGTATTGATTATCGCGAATTAAACAAAAACACGGCCAAAGACAGAATTGAAAACCAAATTACTAATTGCACCTATTTTATAAATTTATAGCCCATTTAATGAAACTGAATTACATTGTGACGCCAGTTGCATAGGGTATGGTGCAATTTTGTTACAAAAACAAAATGATGGCAAATTTCACCCCATTTTTTATTTCTCTTAAACGGTGTACTGATGTAGAATCTCGTTACCACAGCTATGAACTGGAAACATTAGCCATTATATTCATTAAGAAGATTTCGTGTTTACCTGTTAGGTATTAATTTTAAAATTATAACTGATTGTCAGTCATTGACATTAACTTTGAATAAAAAACTTTTAAATCCAAGAATTTCACGTTGGGCATTAGAGCTGCAAGAATATAACTATAAAATTGAGCATAGATCAGGAAATCGAATGTCCCATGTAGATGCTCTTAGCAGATCTACAAATATTTTAATTATTGAAGATGAATCTTTTGAGCTTGCTTTAGCTGCTGCCCAACTTACAGACCCTTCCGTAAAAAAATTAATGTCCGTTATACAAGATAAAGAAGATAAAATGTGCACGATGATAAATGGCTTATAATTTACAGAAATATGAAGGATGACGTAAAATTCTATGTACCCCAACAAATGGAAAATCACGTAATTCAAACACATTATGAAAATTTATGTCATTTATGTATTAATAAATGTTATGAAATTATATCCAAATCATATTGGTTTCCCGACTTAAAAAATAAAATTAAAAAGTATATACAAAATTGTTTGAAATGTCTATATTTCTCACCAAACACTGCTAAAGTTGAGGGAACGCTTCATAATATACCTAAGGGTATATTGCCATTCGAAATTTTACACATTAATCATTATGGTCCCTTATCCAATACAAACACAAATAAAAAACATGTATTATTAATAGTAGACGGATTCACAAAATTCACAAAATTGCACGCAGTTCATAGTACGCAAACTCGTGAAGCAATTTCTTGTTTAGAACGTTATTTGGACACCTACAGTAGACCTGACAAAATTGTATCAGATCGCGGCACATGTTTTATATCTGAAGAATTCGCGAAATTTATGAACGACAATAATATAAAACATATTAAAATTGCAACGCAATCAACACAATCAAATGGACAGGTTGAGCGCATAAATAGGGACCTCACACCTATGCTAGCAAAACAACTTGAAGTAGATACTACTTCGAATTGGTATAAATATTTAGTTAAAGTTGAATTCGCAATCAACAATACTATAAATCGCAGTACTGGATTTTGTCCCAGCATATTATTATTTGGAATCAATCAGAAAGATAAAATTTGTGATAAGGTTATGGAATATTTACAAGAAACATTTAAAAATAGTTCACGCGATTTGGTGGTTATAAGACAAAAGCATCAGATTCAATTCAGAAATTACAAATTTATAATAAAAAGTCTTATGATATGAGACATAAAAGTCCTTTCAAGTATTCAGTAGGAAATCACGTAATGATAAAAATTTTTGTAATTACACCTGGAGTTAATAGAAAATTACTTGCAAAATACAAAGGTCCATATGAAATAAAAAAAGTTTTAGGCAATGATAGATATTTAATAAAAGATATAGATGGAATGCAAATTTCAAGAATTCCATATGATGAAATTTGTTCTCCAGCAAATATGAAATTTTACCATGTCTGAATTAAAAAAAAATATAAACTAGATTGAACATATCATAATTGTCGCAAATAATTTGAAATATACATATGTATAAGTAAAATTGATTTTATTACAATATAATATTATATTATAATGCCTTTTATATATAAAAAAAAAAATTGTTAATAATATTGTTCATAATTTTTTTTATAATACGGTATCTAATGTTTTTATTAAAAATAATCTAATCGGGACGATTATTTGCCAGATTGGCCGATCTGTAGGGGTTTTATATATTATCATATGATGTCAATCATTGCTATCAGAATATAATATATAATATTCTATAATTATTTATTATACTATATTATATACTAATATTTCGAAATATGTAGATTGTGTATATAAAATTCGAAATATATAAAGCAATATATAATAAATACAATAATCGTATATAAATGCATATAAATGCAATGATCGTACGATGATCGATGCAATGATCGTACTGTTATATGGTAATATTATATACTAATTAATAGATAATAAGAGAATAAAAATCAGATGTTGTCAATTGCTTTTTTATCACAGACAGTTCAAAAAAAAAAACTATTCTTAGTCTTGATCGAGATATCGTTAAATAAAGTTGTATAAAATATTTTTATAATAAATTTTTGTATTTTTATTTCGCTACACATTTTAATTTTTGCATATATTTTGGTAGTCGTGGAATCACTTTACAGTTTAATTTTTAAATCTGAATCATTATATAATGTAAGATTAAAATTAGTTTATATATTTACTGGAATTTACTATTAAATTAATTCAAGTTTACAATGGAACCACCATTACTTTTCAAAATAATACCATTTCGAGAAGTTTGTGGAAATTATTTTATCGGATATATTTTACCGTATTATTCAGGTAGCCTGTTAGTAGCAACCTATATGTTTTGGTATACATTTATGACTAGTTTAATGTCATTTATAATATTAGGATTGAAGATTTTAAATTATCAATTGGAAAATTTACCGGTAGTTATTGTTAAATTAATTAAAATAATTTTTTTTTCATTATGTATATTTTATTTATTATATTTTAATTTAATTATTTGTAACAAGATTTTACTAGTTTTCTAGAAACGCAGATGCTGTTGTTATAATAATATCAATAACTGCTATAGTTGGAATGTTTCTGGCATGTCATTTTCATGGAAATGAAATATTTATTCATGTAAGTCAATTGCTAAACTTTGACAAAAACTGTAATAAGTATGTGCTTTAACATTAATTAAAGAGTGAATTAACCAACTTGGCATTAACTTAACCAACTGAATGGTATAATTATTCACCAAAATAAAAGGAATTGATTCTAATGATTCAACTATCACCAAAAATTAAAACGAAAGCATTTTTTGTGCCCATGAACTTAACAACTTTTCTTAATGTATTTTGATAGTTTTCATATTATTCACTGAAAATAATTATATATTTTTTAGTATTTAAGGGCATCATACACTTATTTTAATGTACTGAATAATCTCACTGCATTAAATTGAAATTATGAAATATATTTATGATTACTTTGAAATGTATTAAAAAAGCTGCCAAGTACTTCATATCCCCTTTTAGATCAACCTAGGATTTAATAAAAATAAAGAATTAAGTAAAAGTTATAATATTTTGTAAAACTACGTGTTTTTCACAATTTAAAAGTAAATATATTTTATGTTCTTATATAAAACTTATGATGTTATTTATATACAATTTATACGAATGGTAAAAATTATCAAATTCTTATATATATATGTGATATAAACGTGTGTTAACAGGTGAAGATCTCAGTGGTTACAACTTCGAGGAATTGCACTGGGTAAGCAACTAGTGTGTATCTACCCCGTTCATCCAAAATAAAAACTCAAAAAAAAAAATTCTAATTAAATACATACATATAAATAAAAATTTAAATTCCAGGCTTTTCCTATTGCCATAAAAGTAAATTAGGCTAAATAAAAATATTCTCGAATACAAAAATGTCTTCATACGAAAAAAAAACAAATAATGTAACTTCACTAAACGGCATTATTAATATATACATCTGAAAAAAATCCATCATTTTATATTTAATATAATAGTAAATAATTAATTACTTAATTATTAGTATAATTAAATAATTAGAATATGTTTTTAATACCTATAAGAAACATATTTGAATATATTTTTAGTCATTCTTTAAGCTTTATTCAATAAGGAATAAATTTGTGAAATTCTTGAAATATATTTACAAAAATATAGTTCATTAAAAATGCTTAAGATAACTAGTTGTAAGCTTCCTTTGGATGTGTATGGCAATAAACGCTTAAAAATCCATTTAATTTGGTTAAGATATTTTGGTATAATAGTTTCGACAAAAGATAAATTTGAGTTGTTACATTATTTACGTAGTGTATTCTTGCTATTGTCATTAATAGTAGGAACAATTTTGTTGGTAAATTAAAATATAATCAATAAACAACAATAATTTTATTAATTTTTTTTAAGCTCGTTAGTATTTTGCTGCCAAATAATACGCCATTAAATATTTGTGCATTCATAATTTTCTTAACAATTACTTTGGCTCTTTGTAATGTATTCTTTAATAGAACCAGTAAGAATTTATATAGTTAATTCGAATTTTTTTGGAAAAATTTAAAATAAATTGTATTTTTAGAAATCTATAAACTCATTAATAAAATGGATGGTGAAATGAAGTTTTTTTTGAAATATGGTGATGAAAATGAATTGAAAATCCTTTATCAGACGTTTTCATATATTTTGATAATAATTCGTAGTATATTTACTATAGTTGCAGTAGCTGCTACTTTACTTATTGCTGAATCATTTTATACATTTTATAACCAGTATGAATATTCTTCTGATGGAGCTAAGGTTTACATTTACATTTTGATTTCCATATAATAGCTATATTTTAATTATTTAAATTAACTATTCATAAGGTTACCACTAAAACAATACAACAGCCAGTAATTGGTCGAATGCTACAATTTCATAAAGTATGTGGAAACTCTGTTATGTCATATACTTGTCAATATTGTGTTATTTTCTTTGGAGCATCAACCTATATATTTTGTCATACATTTTCGACAATCTTAATGTCACATGTTATATTTAAATTGAAAATTTTAAATTATCGTTTACAACAAAATGTCTCGGTAATGTTTCAAGAAAATGTAAACATTATACGAAATTAAAATATTCTGTTTATTTAATAGGCTTTTATTTCTTTGAACCAGAAAAAATTGCAAAATTCAGTTCTTAATATGTCAACTGCAGATGAAATTGGAATCTACAAAATTATCACGGATTGTATTAGAGATCAAATAAATATTAAATTGTTTTAATTTCCATTTAAAAAAAATCAATAATAATAAAAAAAAATATTTTTTACAGATTTGCGAAGGATTTGGAAGAACTGTTGAGAATTCCTGTGTTTGTTGATATTTCATGTTCCTCAATTATATTATGCTTGTTCCTGTTTAATCTAATAGAAATTCAACAAAATGGTGTACTGGATGTAAGATAATTATTCCAATACAAAATAGAAGTGTATACGAGCTTTTCTTCCTATGAATATTTATCCAACGATTTACATATATATATTTATATTAACAAGAACCAAAATTATGTAATCTAATGACAAAGGATTTAAAGTTCTTTTACGCTATACATCTTAATTACCAAAATATTAATTATATAAATATTTCACAATCGTTTTAATAGAGTTCTACAAGCACTGAGATAATATTCATGATAATTTGTGTATTAATTATAATTGTAATTATGTTGATTTACCATTTTTATGCTAATGAAATTACTTTTTACGTAAGGCAATTGGTTTAAACTATGGTATTTTCTACATATTTTCATTTTATTTCAGAGTGAATTAACCAACTTGGCTGCATATTCAACTGAATGGTATAATTACTCGCCAAAATTAAGGAAATTGATTCTAATGATTCAACTATCACAACCAATTAAAATGAAGGCATTTTTTGTACCTATGAACTTAGCAACATTCCTTAATGTATGACTATAATTGAAAATTGATTCAATTCAAATTTGATAATCAATAAAATAAATTATTTCGATTTTAGTTTCTAAGCGCATCATACACATACTTCAATGTACTAAAAAATGTGAATGCATAATTAAAATTACTTTGGAATTATTTTAAAATCAGGAGCATTGATTTAATTTTAGATAATAAATTTATTGTTAATGAAAAACTATTAATTTTGGTTTTTATTCGAAAGAGAAATGATATCGATTAATATCCAAAATACTTCTTACTAATTTGATACAATTTTTAATTCGAATTTTTTGCTGCAGTTTTTTTAAAGTTAAACAACTTTAATAAAAATATATTCTAATAAAAATGTTTTTTTCAATATTACACGAAATAAAACAAATATTTCAACTACACAAAATGAAATTAATATAAATTCAACAGCTGAATAAAGCTCCATCGTTTTACATTTAATATAATAGTAAATAATTCATTACTTAATTATTGGTAAAATATAAATAATGATGATTTAATAATTTTTTGAAACAATTACAAAACAAGTTTCTCTTTATTAAATTTTTTATTAAAATTTTTTTTTTTTACTGATTTTAGATGGCTTTAATTTTTTTAATTTTTCTTTTGAACTAAATTGAACTTATTGAATTTTTGAATTTTTTTTTAGTCACATTAAAATAAATCACCCCATTACATTTCATTTTAATTTATTTTTAATAGTTTTATATGGTGCATTCGACACTATTAATTTTTTAATAAAGAATGCTGTCTAACATTTTCTTCTCTATTTGAAAAACAATTATTAGTAAAATTAATATTAATTTATGTTTAATTTAAAAAGGTAAATTTTTAATTTGTAATATATTGTATATATGAATAATTTTGTAAATTTATATATTTCAATGAGTGAGAAGAATAAAGATCAATTTATTATTATTATAATTAGAATGTTTTTAATACTTAACATATTTGAACATATATTTTATTTAGTCCTTCTTTAAGCTTTATTCAATAAGAAATAAATTTTTGAAATTGTTAAAATATATTTACCAAAATAGTTCAATAAAAATGTTTAAGATAACTAGTTGTAAACTTCCTTTGGATGTTTATGGCAACAAACACTTAAAAATCCATTATTTTGGATAGGATATTTCGGTATAACAACTTCGGCAAAATATAAATTTGAGTTGTTACATTATTTACGTAGTGTATTCTTGCTATTGTCACTAATAGTAGGAACAATTTTGTTAGTAAATTAAAATATAATCAATAAACAACAATAATTTCATTAATTTTGTTTAAGCTCGTTAGTATTTTTCTGCCAAATAATACGCCATTAAATATTTGTGCATTCATAATTTTCTTAACAATTACTTTAGCTCTTTGTAATGTATTCTTTTATAGAACCAGTAAAAATTTACATAGTTAATTAGAAATTTTTTTGAGAAATTTAAAATGAATTGTATTTTTAGAAATCTATAAATTCATTAATAAAATGGATGGTGAAATTAATTTTTTTATGAAATATGGTGATGAAAATGAATTGAAAATTCTTTATCAGACTTTTTCATATATTTTGATAATTATTCGTAGTGTATTTACTATAGTTGCAGCAGGTTGTATTTTACTTATTGCTGAATCGTTTTATACATTTTATAACAAATATGAATTCTCTTCTGATGGAGCTAAGGTTTACATTTTGATTTCCATATAATAGCTATATATTAATTATTTAAATTAACTATTCATAAGGTTACCACTAAAACAATACAACAGCCAGTAATTGGTCGAATGCTACAATTTCATAAAGTATGTGGTAACTCTTTTATATCATATACTTGGCAATATTGTGTTATTTTCATTGGAGCATCAACCTATATATTTTGTCATACATTTTCGACAATCTCAATGTCACATGTTATATTTAAATTGAAAATTTTAAATTATCGTTTACAAGAAAATGTCTCGGTAATTTTTCAAGAAAATGCAAACATTATGTACACGAAATTAAAATATTCTGTTTATTTAACAGGTTTTTATATATTTGAATCAGAAAAAAATGCAAACTTCAGTTCTTAATATGTCAACTGCAGAAGAAATTGGAATCTACAAAATTATCACGGATTTTGTTAGAGATCAAATAAATATTAAATTGTTTTAATTTCCATATAAAAAAATCAATAATAATATAAAAAAATATTATTTACAGATTTGCGAAGGATTTGGAAGAACTGTTGAGAATTCCTGTATTTGTTGATATTTCATGTTCCTCAATTATATTATGCTTGTACCTGTATAATTTAATATATATTCAACACAATGGTGTACTGGATGTAAGATAATTATTTCAATACAAAATAGAAGTGTATACGAACTTTTCTTCATATGAATATTTATGCATTGATTTTTACATACATAAATTATTATTGACAAGGACCAAAATTATGTACTTAATCTAATGACAGTATTGTGAGACTAAGCGTCTGTTCCCAGGTTAGGGGCGGCTTAGTGTAGCTTTACAAACAACTTCTCCTCAATTCCTACTCTGACCTCCACGTGGTGCCTCCTGGGGCCTGGTATACCTGGTGGATCCGATCGGTTTTTGCTGCCAATCGGGAAGCTAGGTCAGGTAAACAAACGAGAGAGGGAGAAAATCCTGTATCACTGGCAGCCAGTCAGCATACAGGTAGGCGTCTGTTCCCCATATTAGGGTCGGCCTTTCTTTTTATACCTGGCGGTAGGTATAAAACGCATCATGAATGTATGATGGAAGTATCGAAAAATAAAAAGCGGGTAGGGATATCTACCCAAACGTCGGCAGTTACTACGCCTGCCGGCGGGACTCTCCCCAAAACGGCAAAACAGACCTCGGCAATTGAAACTGGTAAGTCTTACTCTTGTGCAGTCAAAACTCCTGTAAGTCCCGTTAAGGCTGCGAACAAAATTCGCATGAACCTTAATGGTACGGACAGGAAATGGCTCACAAGATGGATCAAAGAAGGGAAGACGAAGGAAGAAGCATACTCCATGCTGAAGGAGAAGAAGAGACTGGCGCTGGAAGCACCTTCGACCTCTGGGAGCGCAAATGCTCAGACGGAATGTCTGAGTAAAAAGCGTAACAGATCATAGGAAGAAGAGCATCCTGTTGCGAAAAGAGGTAAGGTCAGAGGTGACAGGAAAATGCCATCGGGAGATGGTATTCCCTGCAACGCCTCTGATGAGAGCTTCAAGATCGCGATCATCGACAGAGCTCATCCGGAGGAAAAAATTCTCCTGGGAAACCAGAAGATCCTGAAGGATAGCTTTGAGTCCTGGCAGATTGAAGCGATGACGGCAGAACCGGAAGGCTTTATACCCCACTTTGAGTGGAGTCGGTTCTCTGGGGATGTCTTCAGAGTAACCTGTCAGGATTCAGAGTCGGTGGAATTCGTGAAGGATATGGTCATGAAGAAAGGTAAGCTATGGCAGGACTCAGACCTGCACGTAGTTGGGAAGGATGAGGTACCTCAATAGACTCAATAAGGTATTCTTGTGGATACCTGAAAAGACTAGGCAACCCCAGGACGTGTTAAGATTTATTGACATCTTGAACAAGAAGTTAAATCTTGGCGCACAATCCTGGAGTGTCATCCACAAGGAGCAAAAGAATGAAGGCCTACTTCTGATTTTGGGAATTTCAAACGAGTCCTTAGTGACTCTCAAAAATGTATCTGGATGGATATATTATTTATCCAGAAAGATACAGATTAGTATCCCAAAACCAGAGGGTGTAGGTAAGGAGGAAGAAAAAAAGGAAACTAAACCTAGCAAGATAGATGAAGATCTGGATTCTTTGCTAGGTGCAGTTGGGGATTTAGGAATGGCGGAATCTGAGGTGGGTACAGACCTTGGCAGTTTGACTGACGAGGATACCTTGACTGATGACCTAAATATAACCGCTATTTTTACAGGTATTAACGTAGTAGAGTCCCCTTTGATGGACATTACTACGGTGGAGAAAGGGGGTAGTAGTTCAGCAACATGAAGATAATCCAAGCCAATCTTCATCGTAGTTGTACAGCTACCAACAAATTAAAGGAATACCTACTTAGAGGAGAAGCAGACATAGCGCTGATACAAGAACCATGGATAAGGACAACGTGGTTCGGGGGTGGAGCGCAAAGGAATTTCAGGTATTTTACGATACAGGTGAGGGTAGACCCAGATCGTGTATTGTTGCAAAAAGAAATAATAATTTGATCTATATTCCGAAGGTTAGTAGCAAGGATAACGTTGTGGTCCTGTGGAATCTCAGAAATGGGACAAACTTCACGGAAATACTGTTGACTTCTTGTTACTTACCGTATGACTCGTCATATCCACCACCAACTACGGATATGAGGAAGGCGGTAGAATATTCTATGATGAAACAAAAGGAGATAATAATTGGATGTGACTCCAACGCTCACCATGAAGTTTAGGGTAGTACAGACACAAATGAAAGGGGTAAGTCACTATTTGAATTTTTAGTCAGTAGCGAACTCTTTCTATTAAATAAAGGATGTAAACCCACCTTTATGAACAAAAATAGGAGACAGGTTTTAGATATAACACTCTCTTCGAAGCGAATCCACGATAGTGTCCGCAATTGGCGAGTCTCAAACGAGCCATCCTTTTCAGATCACGCGTGGATTTGTTTTGAAGTAATATCAGAACATAGAATAGGAAATAGCTATAGGAACCCACAGAAAACAAATTGGCAATTATATAGGGAAAATTTAGATAATAGGTTAATTACACACCCTGCGCCTATTTCTATAGACACAGTTACGGTTATCGAGTCAGAAGTTGCACTCCTCACAAGCTCGATGATAGGTGCTTTTGAAGCGGCTTGTCCGCTCAAAACAGAAGGTAAGAAAGGAGAACAACCATGGATGAGCGGTCAAATCCTGAACCTCAGAAAGGAAGTCAGGAGGCTTTTTAACAGAGCAAAAAATTATGATTTAGAATCTGATTGGGTAAAATACAAAACCATTCTCAAAGAATTTAATATCAAAACGTGGATATAGTTGACTCCAGACTATCTCTACTGGACACAAAGGAGCTAATATCTATTGAGAAAATTAAATGGGCAATTGACTCATTCAAGCCATTTAAATCACCTGGCATAGATGGAATATATCCCGTCTTCTTGAAAAACGCGAATGTGACACTACTAGATAGGCTATGTAAAGTATACAGAGCCTGTTTTGAAATGGGGTACGTTCCGGATGAATGGAAAAAATCGAAAATAATCTTCATACAAAAACCTGGTAAAAGTAACTATGCCTTAGCAAATTCATATAGGCCAATAAGCTTGACCTCGTTTCTACTGAAGACTATGGAGAGAATAATTGAATTAGAACTGAGAACATCAATACCAATCTCAGCACTGTCGAAACACCAGCATGCATATTGTAAAGGAAGGTCAGTGGACTCAGCCCTGCACAGCGTTGCATGTATAACTGAGAAATCATTCTCAGTGAAGGAAACTACCTTAGGGATGTTTATCGACATTGAAGGTGCCTTCAACAACGTCGATACGGAGTCAATCATAAGAAGACTTATATGTAAAGGGGCGGACAGTAAAATAGTTAACTGGATAGCCTCTATGTTAAGAAGTAGAAGAATACAGGCTAATTTCGGGGACTCCAAGAAGGTGGGTCACGCCAAAAAAGGTACCCCACAAGGTGGTATATTATCACCGTTTCTATGGCTTCTAGTCATGGATGACTTACTCATGGAGTTATCGGAAGCGGGATATAAGGTTGTCTGCTATGCAGACGATCTGGCAATCCTGGTCACAGGGAAATTTGAGACAACGCTAACCTACCTCGCTAATGCAAAGTGCGATAACTCTTGTGATCAACTGGGCAACAAGAAACGGGCTTAGAGTTAACCCGACAAAAACTGAGCTTTGTCTTTTCTCTCAAAGACGGAGGAATGCCAGTCTAATCCTCCCGAAAATTGGTAACAGTACTCTGGTTCTGGTACAAGAAGTTAAATTTTTAGGTATCATTCTTAATAAGAAACTGCAATGGAGACAGCATCTCGACCAAAGAGCTGGCAAAGCCACAAAAATCTTCTGGATCTGTAGAAATGCAATTGGGAAAAAATGGGGTTTATATCCAAAGATAATTCACTGGATTTATACAAGTATTATAAGACCTATACTAACACATGGGGCTTTAATATGGTGGAAAGCACTGGAGACTGCTACAAACAGAAAAATATACGAGAGAGTTCAACGCCAATGCTGCCTAGGTATCTCAGGGGCACTGAGAACAACGCCTACTAAAGCATTGGAAACTATTCTCTTCATACAACCGATTGAAATTCATGTGACAAAGTTAGCGGCAAATTCTGCCATACGCCTCAGCTTAAATGGCCTTTATAATAGAAATAATTCACACTTACCGCATTGTAATGTTCTTAATGTAATCAGGGAGGCAGGTTGTCACCTTGAACAAGAATGTGACTACCAGGCGGTTACAATGGAATTCAAGAAAAATTATAATATTAGGATACCGTCCAGAGGGGAATGGGAAAATGGACACCCCATTCCCACAAATGGACGAACGGATTTTACGGATGGCTCAAAAATGGAATCGGGATGTGGTGCAGGTATCTTCTCGACAGACATAAATTTGTCAATAAGTGTAAGCCTAGCAAAGCATACCACAATTTTCCAAGCAGAGGTCGCTGCTATAAATAAAGCAACAGAAATTATTATTGAAAGGGGAATAGAACAGGAAAACATCATTATCTGCTCTGATAGCCAAGCAGCTCTCAAAGCACTAGATAATGTGGTGACGGATTCGAAGCTAGTTAAGAAATGTAAATTAAATCTTAACACACTAGCAATAAACAATAGAGTTAAACTACTATGGTCTCCGGGCCATTGTGAAATAGAAGGAAATGAAAGAGCAGATGAATTGGCGAGGAATGGAGCAATCTCGAACTCAGCGCCAAATATAAATATAGGTTTTCCCATTAAATCCGCTAAAAATCTTATAGAGGAATGGGTAAAAAAGGAGCATCAGCGTAGATGGATTAATTCCACCGGCTGTATTGGCACAAAACTCTTCTGGGGTGTACCAGATGCAAGGAAGACAAGAGAAATAATTAAGCTAAACTAAGCTTCTCTTAGATTATTTACAGGGGTAGCAACAGGTCATATTCTATTGAGAAAGCATGCCTCAAGGCTAAATTTGTCAACAGAGACTTGTAGCAGAGGTTGTGAAGAAGAAGATGAAACGGTAGAACACCTATTGTGCAACTGCCCGACAGTACGAAGCAGAAGAGTCAAACACTTTGATAATTACTTCTTAAGGAATCTAACGGAGGCTGGTAAAATTAAGTCAGCAAGAATCGTAGCATTCATGAAAGACGCGGGATGGGTCGACGAGCTTTAGGGTAGAAGTTAGCCGTCGACGGGAGTGTACTACGGGCCCTAGTGGCCTATGTGCGTGGAGGACTTAATCCTCCCTCTTTTCATACCAACCAACCAATGACATAGGATTTAAAGTTCTTTTAGGCAATACATTTTAATTACCAAAATAATTATTATGTACATAATATTTCACAATCGTTTTAATAGAGTTCTACAACCACTGAGATAATATTCATGATAATTTGTCTATTCCTTGCAATTGTAATTATGTGGATTTATCATTTTTATGCTAATGAAATTACTTTTTTCGTAAGACAATTGGTTTAAACTATATTATTTTTTACATATTTTCATTTCATTTCAGAGTGAATTAACCAATTTAGTGATGTATTCAACTGAATGGTACAATTATTCTCCGAAACTAAGGAAATTGATTCTAATGATTCAACTATCACAACCAATTAAAATGAAGGCGTTTTTTATACCTATGAACTTGGCAACATTCCTTAATGTATGATTATAATTAAAAATTGATTCAATTCAAATTTGATAATCAATAAAATTAATTATTTCGATTTTAGTTTCTAAGCGCATCATACACATACTTTAATGTACTAAAAAATTTAAATGCATAATTAAAATTACTTTGGAATTATTTTAAAATCAGGAGCATTGATTTAATTTTAAATAATAAATGTATTCTTAATGAAAAACTATTAATGAGATATTGTAAAATATATATTGATGTTATATAAATGTTGGTTTTATTCGAAAGAGAAATCAAATCGATTGATATCCAATATACTTTTTACTAATTTAATACAATTTTAAATTCGACCATTTTGCTGTAGTTTATTTAAAGTTAAATAACTTTAATAAAAATGTCGTTATCAATATTATACGAAATAAAACAAATATTACAACTACACAAAATTAATATATTCAACAGCTGAATAAAGCTCCATCGTTATAGATTTAATATAATAGTAAATAATTAATTACTTAATTATTAGTAAAATTAAATAATTAGAATATGTTTTTAATACTTAGAAGAAAAATTATTTGAATATATTTCAGTCATTCTTTAAGCTTTATTCAATAAGGAATAAATTTTTGAAATTCTTAAAATATTTTTACAAAAATATATAGTTCATTAAAATGTTTAAGATAAATAGTTGTAAGCTTTCTTTGGATGTGTATGGCAACAAACACTTAAAAATCCATTTAATTTGGTTAAGATATTTTGGTATAATAGTGTCGACAAAAGATAAATATGAGTTGTTACATTATTTACGTAGTGTATTCTTGTTATTGTCACTAATAGTAGGAACAATTTTGTTGGTAAATTACAATATAATCAATAAGCAACAGTAATTTAATTAATTTTCTTTTCAAGCTCGTTAGTATTTTGCTGCCAAATAATACGCCATTCAATATTTGTGCATTCATAATTTTCTTAACGATTACTTTAGCTCTTTGTAATGTATTCTTTTATAGAACCAGTAAAAATTTACATAGTTAATTCGAAATTTTTTGGAGAAATTTAAAATGAATTGTATTTTTAGAAATCTATAAACTCATTAATAAAATGGATGGTGAAATGAATTTTTTTTTAAAACATGGTGATGAAAATGAATTGAAACTTTTTTATCAGACGTTTTCATATATTTTGATAATAATTCGTAGCATATTTACTATAGTTGCAGCAGGTTGTATTTTAGTTATTGCTGAATCATTTTATACATTTTATAACCAGTATGAATTCTCTTCTGATGGAGCTAAGGTTTACATTTACATTTTGATTTCCATATAATAGCTATATATTAATTATTTAAATTAACTATTCATAAGGTTACCACTAAAACAATACAACAGCCAGTAATTGGTCGAATGCTACAATTTCATAAAGTATGTGCTAACTCTGTTATATCATATATTTTGCAATATTGTGTTATTTTCATTGGAGCATTAAACTATACATGTTGGCATACATTTTCGACACTCTTAATGTCGCATGTTATCTTTAAATTGAAAATTTTAAATTATCGTTTACAACAAAATGTCTCGGTAATTTTTCAAGAAAATGAAAACATTAAACGAAATTAAAATATTCTGTTTATTTAACAGGCTTTTATCTCTTTGAACCAGAAAAAATTGCAAAATTCAGTTCCTAATATGTCAACTGCAGATGAAATTGGAGTCTACCAAATTATCACGGATTGTATTAGAGATCAAATAAATATTAAATTGTTTTAATTTCCATATAAAAAAAATCAATAATAGCTAATATTAAAAAATATTTACAGATTTGCGAAGGATTTGGAAGAAGTGTTGAGAATTCCTGTGTTTGTTGATATTTTAAGTTCTTCAATAATAATATGCTTGTACCTGTTTAATTTATTTAATCTAGATATTCAACAAAATGGTGTACTGGATGTAAGATTATTTTTCCAATACAAAATAGAAGTGTATACGAACTTTACTTCATATGACTATTCATGCAAGGATTTTGCAAATATCTTTATCAAAAGTAATATAATGACATAAGATTTAAAGTTCTTTTACGCTATACATCTTAATTACCAAAATATTAATTATGTACATAATATTTCACAATCGTTTTAATAGAGTTCTACAACCACTGAGATAATATTCATGATAATTTGTCTATTAACTATAATTGTAATTATGTGGATTTATCATTTTTATGCTAATGAAATTACTTTTTACGTAAGACAATTGGTATAAACTATAAACTATGGTATTTTTTACATATTTTCATTTCATTTCAGAGTGAATTAACCAATTTAGCTGTGTATTCAAATGAATGGTATAATTATTCGCCGAAACTAAGGAAATTGATTCTAATGATTCAACTATCACAACCAATTAAAATGAAGGCGTTTTTTATACCTATGAACTTGGCAACATTCCTTAATGTATGATTATAATTAAAAATTGATTCAATTCAAATTTGATAATCAATAAAATTAATTATTTCGATTTTAGTTTCTAAGCGCATCATACACATACTTCAATGTACTAAAAAATTTGAATGCATAATTAAAATTACTTTGGAATTATTTTAAAATCAGGAGCATTTATTTATTTTTTTTTTGCGCGAGGGATGGTGGAAAATCTTCGAAAAGACACTACTGGTTACCGCGCGTTCCTGCAGATGTGTGTGATTTTTACCCACTAAAAACCACCACCCTTTGTCCCACAGGAAGGTGCCTGTCAGAATGACTGGCGTTGAAACAAGCCATCGTTTTACGGGCCCTTTTTCACTACCCTCCTTTTACAGAACCGCCCGTCGACCGAGTTTCCAATACGATCGGGTAAGAGGATAACTTATTTATTCCGGCCCATCCAGGTTCCACCAAGCATGAGGCTGTGTTTTTCCCCAACCGACCACTCGCCGATCTCTGGTTTCTCATACACAGCAAGTGGACCGTCAGAACTACAACATCCACCTGGTACCCTGGACATCGGAGATAATGATATTATCCAGTAGTAAGGATAAAGTCATAAGAGTCCGCACCATCTGGATACCACCAAAAACAGCTGATAGTCATAGGACCAGTGCACCACTCATTAGTATTGTCCAGTTTCCTGGATAACCATAAGCATCACACAAGACCTGCAACCATCCTCATCATTTGGCACCCCAGATATCGGAGTCAATAACCTCATCCTATTTAATAAGCTGATAGTCATAGGTCCAGTGCACCACTCATTAGTATTGTCCAGTTCCCTGGATAACCATAAGCAACACACGAGACCCGCAACTATCCTCATCATTTAGCACCCCCGACTTCGGAGTCAATAACCTCGTCCTATTTAATAGGGAGGTAATAGCTTTAAGAATTGGAATTCGTTATCCCACTACCGCTAGGTAATGAGCGATCTCCAGCATGCTTTTGTAGGACATGTTTCTTAAATCCTCAATGACCACGCGTTCCCGACCAAGAACTCTTTTCCTAGTCCTTGCAAGTGCGGGACACTCACATAGTATATGGTATATGTGAGGCATCTCCAACATCTTCCAAGCATAGGCTGCATGTGTCATCCTCTATGACACCCATTTTGCGCAAATGGTACTCGAAGTGACCATGTCCCGTGACGACCCAGGTAAGTCTGTGAAGTTTGCTCCTAGAGCAATTAAGCAACCATCCGGGTCCTCTCGCTGAAGGATTTTTGACTGCCATTTTCGACTGTCTGTATCCCCCAGTGACATGCCACCTTCTCCAATGTTGATTATTGCTCCACTCATCTATCAGTTTCCTAATAGATGAGTGCGCTGTTCCAACATATGAAAGGCATTCCGGCCGCGCTTCTCGCCAGCTGGTCTGCCCTCTCATTACCCTGTATTCCAGTGTGTCCTTTAACCCATGCAATAGTGAGATTATTAATCTCAGCACATGCATTCAGTTTCCGGATACACTCCTCACCCAGACGCGATGATACATCCGTACTTCTCATCATCTTGATGACCGCCTGATTATCAAGTGCAATAAGAATATTCTTATGTCGCACTCGTCGACCAGAGAGTTCATCTTTGCGAGAGCCATCCACATACATAGTGATCTCTATATCACCCATATCTGGATGCTCCCCATTGCCAATAAGTGTCTTGTGAAATCTATCCACAAGCCTACTTTTTGTCTTCCCATCACCTGGCATATTTAGTTCCCTAATCTGATTTTTCATCTGAATAAGGATTCTCCTATGCCCCGTAATGTTCCCCGTGCGACACCATGTGCCGTCACGTTCCATTCGCAGCCGTTAGACCCGCCACCTTATTGACATAGATGTCAAGTGGAGTCAGAGATAACAGGACCTCCATAGCCGCGCTGGGTGTCGTGCGCATTGCACCTGTCATGCCTACGCACACCATCATTTGCAGTTTTCCCAGCTTATACTTCGTCGTCTTATGGTCCACACTTTCCCAGCAGCTTTCCCAGCTTATACTTCGTCGTCTTATGGTCCACAAGACAACTGCCGCATGAGTCAGTACAGGTCTTACCATCATGGTGTAGATCCAGTATAAGGCCTTTGGGGATATACCCCAGTTAAGGCCGAATACTTTTCTACATTGCCAGAAGATTCTCCTAGCCTTCTCAATCTTTTGCTCAAGGTGCGCTTTCCACGTGAGGGTACTACCTAGGATAACTCCTAGATACTTGACCTCACTAGACACCTTAAGCTCCCGACCGAAAAGTGTAGGAGCATTGTACGGCCACAGAATCTGTTGTCTAGTTAGATCGTGGAGTGCAGACTTCGTCGATCGACCCGCCCTATAGGCGTGTTGACTATCCTGGAGTGGTGTCTCACTAAGTGTAACTCTCTCTATCCAGTCAGCACAGACCTTTTTCATGGTTTTAAGCATAAAAGAGGTTAGGCTAATTGGTCTGAAAGACTTGCACACAGTGTAGTCAGTTTTCCCAGGCTTAGGTAGGAAGGCTACCCTTCCCTCCCTCCATGCCATGGGATTATAACCAGTTGCAAGGCAACCGATAAGTATCTCTCTTAGTCTTCCCTCAATTAGATCATAGCCCCATTGAAGTAAGGCGGGAGAGATTCTGTCTGGTCCGGGAGATTTGAACGGCTGAAAAGAGAATACTGCCCATTTCAGCCTTTCCCTCGTCACTATGCTAGAAGCCATGTTCCTGTCCCGCCTTCCCCAGCTAGACGCGCACACATAACTTCCAGGAAAGTGAGTCCTTAGCATCTCCTTTGCAGTTTCCTCCAGGTCGTCTGTAAGCTCTCCCGAGGCAGTTTTCACCAACCCCAGAATTGCTTGAGGATCCTTGGATATGGTTCTCTGTAATTTACAGATTTCTGGAATATCCGTCATACTAGTACAAAAGTTCCTCCACGATTCGCGTTTCCGCTTTCGCAGGACACTCTTGAACTGTATCTTTACGGCCTTGTAGTGGAGTCATGCATTAGGATCATCTCCACGCATCGCTCTGTTAAAGACCGTCCTGACCTCTGATCTGCAACGTTCAAGGTCATCCACCACCATGGTGTGGAATTGCTCTCTACTACTTGCATTTCAGGACAGGCCAGTAAGTATGAATCTTTAATAGCTTTGGAAACAGCATTTACTGCAGTTTCCACTTCCCCACAATTTCTTATGGGGCGCCATTCTCCCAGGCCCGTTAGTTTCTCTTCCAACACTGATCTGTATCTGGACACATCAGTGTTCCGAATATTCCTAACGGGCACGGAACCGATCCTTCTCCTATTGTATTCGCCTGTGAAGGTTAACGTCTGGTCTGACATAGTAATGTCAGGGTTAACCTTCCAGTTTACTACCCTGTCCCGGTTATCCATACTAAACATAGCGTGATATCTATCACCTCCTTCCTTCTGCTATTGAAGAAAGTTGGTATATCACCTCTGTTTAGGATTTCCAGACGTCTACCAGCGATAAATTATAAGAGCTTTTCGCCCCTTGAATTTGTATCGCTGCTGCCCCATACCGTGTTGTGTGCGTTGGCATCACAGCCCAGTACAAGTTTCTCACCTTTTGATTCACAGTGCTCCACTAACCCATTCAGCTTTTGAGAGACTGGTCCCTCTGGAGCATCATAGGTGAGGTAGGCGGAACACAGTGTGAAACTGCCTCCACCCGCCCCCACGCGTAGTACCGTAAGATCAGGTGAACTCAGTTGATGAAGGAACAGACACTTTATACCTTTCCTGATCAAGATGTATGCACGAGGCTTGCCTCCCGATCCGTCAAAGTACAAAGTTCCATTCTTAACCGATAGGCCCACGATCCTATTTTTAAAGAACCATGGCTCCTGTATCAGTACATCAATCTGTTTTTCATCCCAGTGCCGGCATAGCACCGCAGATGCCGCCTTACTGTGATGCAGATTCAGTTGTTGGATGTGTAGACCCACCACCCGCCCACCAGATATTGAAGTAGCCATCAGCTATCTCATTTCTCCGGTGCCACACACCCAGCTGGGACTTGCGAACCACTAGGGCTTCCTTGGATTTTGACTAGCAGTCTACCAAGGCCGCAGAAAAGCGTTTTCCCTGCAGCTTCAATAGCTACTGACCCATCCTTGGGAACCCCAATGGTTAGGAGCATTCCAGCCGAGTCTCCCTCCGTTGACTTGGCTGTGTAAAGCTGCCATTTACTGACATCCTTCACACACGCATTCTGTCGCTGGAGTCTGTTCAAAATGACCTCTGGTGCCGCCTTTGTCTGGTTTAATGACTCAGGCACCCAGATTGTCATTTTGATGGTGCTCCTGATGCTTTTAATGGCACCAAGATCACCTCCCCTTAGCTTAGCCCCAGGCCATAGACCCTTTCAGGCTGCTAAGGGTATTCAAGAGCCACATTCTGGTTTCTTGGTTCACGCAGCTTATCACCGCGATCCCCGCATCCAAACGTGCTCTCAAAATGCCGACATCGACGTTGCTTTCTAAGGGCAGAGTGTCAATCGCATCTAGTAGAGATACTTTAAACATTTCTACCTTCTGCTCTGTCAGCTCACCCTCTTCGGCCTCATCGATGACGCCCACCTGAAGACCTGCTCTGGCAGCTTCGGCATACGAAAACTGGGTTTTCGCGTGCTTCTTCTGCTTCACATCCTTCAGTTCATCCCCCTTCCTCTTAGGGGCACTAGAAGGGGTTTCAGAAGATTGCTTGGAGGAAGCGGCTTTCAACCGCTCCTTCCTCGCCTTCTTCTGCCTCCTCGGCCTTTATAGAGCGACTGCCGATTTGGGTTTAGAAGAAGCAGTCCCGGCATCCTTTTGGGACGCCTTTAACCGCTCCTTCTTCGCCTTCTCCTGACGCTGCTTCCTAGCCCTCCTAGCAAGTCGCTGTTGTTCCTCGCTAGCAGGGTTAGGTTCTTTTGATCCGCTCGCTCCCTCGTTCAAAGCAGCAACCACCTCGCTTGCTTCCTTCAATGGCTCTGAGTTTTCACTCTTAGCCTCCTCCGTTAGCAAGCTCAGCGATCGCTGCTCCTCCCTTGGGGGCATGCAGCTCTTGGCCTTTGGCTTCTTCAAAGGTGTTTGCTCCGGAGTCGTAGATTCCGAAGTTTTAACACCCCTAAGTGGCTTACTTAGCCACTTCACCTCAGCATTCAGAGATTGAAAGACTCCAGGTTTCCCCATTCTTTCACCCTCCAAAGCTTCGGTCACTCCTTTCTCCTCCCCCGAAAGGAAGATTCACTCTCTGTATCCGAATATTCGGGCAGATAGTGCTCCCTCTCCTTCAGGTCCTCTAGCAATGGTTGGCCCTCCCCAGGATCCGAGGGGCCGACCTCCTCCGTAAAGAAGGGTGGATTGGTCACAGAAGTGAGCTTACCACCTGGGGTAGTCAATCTTTTGTTTTGACTCATTGCTTTCGACGTGCTCTGTTAGTTTCGGTTGCATCTTTGACCAGTTGACCTTGACGACATGGTTGAACCTGCCAGGTAACAAGGTAGAGCCCAAGGGGGAGGAGCATTGATTTAATTTTAGATAATAAATTTATTGTTAATGAAAAACTATTAATTTTGGTTTTTATTCGAAAGAGGAATCAAATCGATTGATATCCAATATACTTCTTACTAATTTAATACAATTTTAAATTCCATTTTTTTCTGCAGTTTTTTTAAAGTTAAACAACTTTAATAAAAATATATTCTAATAAAAATGTCTTTATCAATATTACACGAAATAAAACAAATATTTCAACCGCACAAAATGAAATTAATATATTTAACAGCTGAAAAAAATCCATCATTTTATAGATTTAATATAATAGTAAATAATTAATTACTTAATTGTTATTAAAACTAAATTATTGTATATAAGATACCATATATAATTATTTTTGAAATTGATTGTATTGTCTGTTAGAAAAAGCTAGTATTCCTAAGCCGCCAAACCATGACTCGATAACCCAAACCATAACTCCAGCCTGTTTTTGAGCCTTAAATTGTTGGCAGGCACTAACCATTCTTTCCCCAATTTTTCTTCCTTCTTACGTATAATCGCTTATCGGATCCATGAAAGCCAAATCTGAAAATATAATTCTATTCCAAGAATCCTGACTCCAGTTGAGGTGCCAATTTTCCCAGAGAAGACGTGGAATCACGTTTCCTCGGCTTAACCGTAATCATTCAATAGAGCGCTGCTCATAAAGACCGAGTTCTTGTAGTGTTCGTCTTGTCTTAGCAGACATTTCTATATTAGAGATGCTTCCAGTTCGCCTTATATATTCACCGCTGTTTTGAACCGATCTATATGCAGATCTGCATATATTAAAAAGTATATTAGTTTCTTTTTACAACTGCTTTTCCATTTGACGTTACTTGATGCATTATTTAATATTTTTAATTATCACTTATCTTTATCAAGTTTTGAAAATGAATTATTTATGAGGATCTATTCGTACTGTGTATTTCTAGATAATTAAGAAATTGGTGATAAATAAATTGTGTAAAATGAAATATTTTATTGTGCTTATACAATCTTTTTAGTTCAATTCCAATATTAAAACTAGGGATTTTCGTTTTAATAGTTCAACTATCAAAACTAATTAAATTTAATAATTTTTATACATATAGGAACTTAACAATTCTTCTTGATATGTATATGATTGTATTGCATTAGTATACATATATGTATTTAAAAAATCCTAAAAGTTCATACAGAAATATGTTACCAATAAAATATCAAGTTATATATATTATTGATAAAATATTTACAATTTTTAAATACGTGTAGTTAATTATCATCTACTTAATATTTAATTTCAATGTATTTTCTCTGTAAAATGTTAAAAATAAATATTCAATTTAATTAGTTACATTTTAATTTTCTTTTGAGATAGACATAATTTTTTAAATTTTTAACTACACAAAATAATGTTTAAATTTACTACTTTGAAACTCAATTTAGATCTTTATCAGAATAAAATTTTAAAATTTCATTTAGTTTGGTTAAAATATTGTGGTTTAATAGTTTCAACAAATGAAAATTTTGATCTTTTCCATTTTTCACGTTGTGTATTTTTTTTATTATCGTTAATTTTTTCAACAATTTTATTAGTAATAATTTTAAAAACAAATTTATTACCAAAATAAATATCATAATAATTTTTTAAAGTTTCTTAGGAATATTTTACCAAACTCTTCGCCATTTAATGCTGCTTCATTTATGCTATTCTCTGCACTTTCTGTTGCTATACTTAATACATTCTTTTTCCGAAAAAGTAATTTTATAAAATATGTATTAATAATTTTTTTAAATATATTTTTTTAATATAATTGTACTTTTAGGATTTTATAAACTTATAATTAATGTAGACAGTGAGCTCAAAAATTTGATAAGAAATTATAATAAAAAGGAATTAAAAATTATTGATGAGACTTTCAACTTTGTATCTACAATAAATCGAAGTTTATGTTTCATTTTAATTTTTGCATATATTTTGGTAGTCGTGGAATCAATTTACAGTTTAATTTTTAAATCTGAATCATTATATAATGTAAGATTAAAATTAGTTTATATATTTACTGGAATTTACTATTAAATTAATTCAAGTTTACAATGGAACCACCATTACTTTTCAAAATAATACCATTTCGAGAAGTTTGTGGAAATTATTTTATCGGATATATTTTACCGTATTATTCAGGTGGCCTGTTAGTAGCAACCTATATGTTTTGGTATACATTTATGACTAGTTTAATGTCATTTATAATATTAAGATTGAAGATTTTAAATTATCAATTGGAAAATTTACCGGTAGTTATTGTTAATTTAATTAAAATTAAATTTTTTTTATTATGTATATTTTATTTATGAGTTAACATTAAAATTTATTTAATTTTAATAATTGAAATTTTAAAAAAATATTATAAAATAATAAAAAATATCATTTACTAACAGAATTATTCAGATGAAAATCAGAGCACATTCAATGTGTCAAATATAGACGAAATGAAATTGTACAAATTAATTCGACTTTACGTGAAAGATGATATTAATATTAGATTGTTAGTATAGTTTTATAAAAACAAATTCAATAATTTATAAAATTTTATTTTTCAGATTTGCGAGAGAACTGGAGGAATTATGCAAAATTCCTGTGTTTTTTGACTTTATTGGTTCGTCAATTTTAATATGCTTTTACCTCTACGAGTTGATTTTAATTCAAAAAAATGGAGATGTAAAAATGTTTAAGCAAAAATAATAATGTACCTATGACATCTTAGTCCTAAACTTATTTCTAAGATTATTGTTTTTTGTCTTTTGAATATACTTAATATCGATTTGATAAGATATCGCTTAGGACTACAATTTCTTGTACATTATTTATATAATACATTATTATAAATATTTTAATTTACATAATTTATAACAAGATTTTACTAGTTTTCTAGAAACGCAGATGCTGTTGTTATCATAATAGCAATAACTGCAATAGTCGGAATGTTTTTGGCATGTCATTTTCATGGAAATGAAATATTTATTCATGTAAGTCAATTGCTAAACTTTGACAAAAACTGTAATAAGTATGTGCTTTAACATTAATTACAGAGTGAATTAACCAACTTGGCTGTATATTCAACTGAATGGTATAATTATTCACCAAAATTAAAAGAATTGATTCTAATGATTCAACTATCACAGCCAATTAAAACGAAAGCATTTTTTGTGCCCATGAACTTAACAACTTTTCTTAATGTATTTTGATAGTTTTCATATTATTCACTGAAAATAATGTTTTAATTATATATTTTTTTAGTGTTTAAGGGCATCATACACTTATTTTAATGTACTAAATAATCTCACTGCATAAAATTGAAATTATGAAATATATTTTTGATTACATTGAAATGTATTAAAAGGTTTTGAGATATAAATAATATATTAAATGTATAATTATTTATAAACTAAACTTAAAAATAATATTTTTAATTAATAAATTGCTAAAGTACACGGATCCATCATATCATCATATGTAACATAATATTTTTTTCTTACTTTCAAGATTTTATATATTTTTTCTCATATTTCATTTTATATGGCAATAATTATTTAATCTTTAAATAATATTACATAAAAAGAAAATTATTCTCGTGACTTTTCGTATAACATTTTTCACAAAAAAAAATCAACATTCTTTAAATAAAAGGTAACCACCATAAAAGGTATATTTGAAATAGAAAGTCGCGTTTATCTCTTGAAAAAAAAAACCACCTCGATCGAAAGCATAGCTCTCAAAAACAGTTCTATATAATGTACATTCCTTAATTTTGTCAAATATATTCAATTCTTTATAAACGTGTACCCTCTACCAGCTCCACCCATGTGCCATAAACAAAATGCTATATGAAAAAATTCACTTATTTTGAATGTACGATTATTAGAAGAATACACGATAAATGAATATACACTTTACTGAAGATTTTCTAAAGAATTTATTCTGAAAAAAGTTATATTAAAAATATTATTAAAAAAAAAATTAAAGCTATTTTTTAAATACAATCTTTAAATTGAAATTTCAAGTTTATATATAATACATAATACACCATTTTTTTTATAATTAAGTAGAGTGTATATAGATTAAAAGTGATGAGAAGTGCTGTACTGTTCTAATAAAAAGAGTATGTACATACTTATATAAATACTTATAATAAAAGGAAACTTATAATTGGATTGAACGATATTTATAATATTGTATGAGATCTTATTTTACGTAAAATTTAATCTAAATGACAGTTTAATTACAAACAACTAATTAACATCAGAATTTACAATGTAATATAACATTTATATAAAATATATTTAAAATAGACAATTAGTTTAATAATAAAATTATTATACATTTGCTTTTTGTGTTATATTACATTTAAAATTATTATTGACTTTTGAAGGAAATAATCTTACAATTTTTAACTTCATCTCATTTTCTTTATATCTAGTGATGGCCATCTAGTGATGGTAGAAAATTGAAATTTATGAAACAACCAATTAGGAGTTTTTATTTGATTATTATAATTTCATATTCAACTAAAAAAATAAATTTTACGTAAATATAGTATTTTCATAAAAATGTATGTGTGTCTCGTATCCTCTATTATAGATTAAATTTCAAAAATCAGATTAATCTGCCTTCTGAAATAAAAAAAGGGTTTCGGATTTTTCAAATAAAATAATGCTTCAACATTGGCAAATATGGAATAAAAAATTTGTCGCTTTTACTTTTATTAAAGTATTTTTATTTTTAAACAACATAATATATTTAATCTGAAAATAGTTATGCCACAAAAATAAAATCAATCGCACAAAGTTAACCACCAAAAAAAAACTATTTTTGGAAAACTGAAAAAAATCTCCGATTAAAAAAATAAATTTTACTAATCTGAAATAGAAATAAGAAACAGCGTGCAGATAAAACTGTGCAGAAATATAAAACCGGAGTGAGATAAAGGTGATTAAACGTGAGTTATAAAAGGAACACATTCTTAGTTTAACATGAAAAATTTACTTTCATATTTACGAGGTTTATCAGTCAATTCTGTTGAAAATATTTATTTACCATTCAAAGTACTAAGCTACTAACAAAGCCGTATATAACATAATATTATATACGGCTTTGCTACTAATTTATAAGTCGAAAATATATTTATATATTAAACTTTTCAGAAAACATTTTACTTAATCTAGATTTGGATATAATTGGATTAATTTTATTTTTAGAAAAATTATTGTGAATTGAAAAAAGAAGATTTTTGACATTTGTTATTATTTTACAATCTATTTACAAAAAATTCGAAAATATTAATAAAGTTAATATACATAAATAGGATGATATTTTTTTATACGATTGTAATTTAAATATTTTACGTATATAGGAATATTATAATCTAAGTATCAATATGATTTAATATCAAAAATGTAGTTAACATAAAATACAAAAATTATCATTATCATAAAAATATTAAATAAAAATATATATATATTTGTAGTAAATAATAAAATAGAGAATATTATTTATACGTGATTATTTGGTAATAATTCTAAACAAATTTTTTCTTCTTGTGTTGGACGTGACACTTTAAAAGACTTTTCTTCTTTAAGACAAAAATATAGCAAAAAAAAAAAAGGTATAAATTTATATTCAGAACACAATATCGATCACCATGTGTGATAACAACATTCCTTCAGTAGTAGTATTTCCTGAGTTCTAATATAATATATAATATGATAGAATATTTATAAGGTTTTTTTTTTTTTGTTCTTATGTTTAGTATCTGTGATAATGTTTTAACACAAATCATTTATATATAGATATAATAATTTCATATTTCTATTAAATCATAAATTGACGAATGTTGTGTTAATAATATAATATAAAAAAAAATTATTAATTTTTTTTCTCGAATGGTGATATATATGGGTATAATAATTATGTATGACTGATATCACTATTTTTGTTGATATGGGTAATCAAAAATGATCGGAAAATAATTCTTATTAAAATGTTAAATTTAATAAAAATTAGATTTAAATTTAAATTTGTTTAATAAATTACAATTAAGTCAAATAGTCCATTATTAATTACGCACTAATTTCAAATAATAGTAATTAAATTTTGACAATTTTATACTAAATGTGCCCAAAAAGCTAATAATATTTTGCAAATCAAATTCGTCTTTTTGCAAATTAAATTCATATAAAAATTTAATAACTTAACAAACATCAATAATTAATTATTAATTTTATTACTTAACAACATAATTAAAGATTACTTATTTCAATTTAGTTACACCAGCAAAAAGGTAAATTTGATTTCTAAAAGGACTTAATTGAAACGTAAAACGACTAATTTGGCTTCCCATTTTGCTAATACAAGATTTAAATTGAATATATTTTGAATTAAAGTGTTATATAGGTTTTAATTAACTAATAAATAAATAAATGCCTTAATTTATTATTGAATTAATATTTCTTCAATATCCTTTAGTAAACAGTCCAAATAAGAAAAACTTTATTATCAAAAAAATATTTTTGTATTAGACAGAAAACAAGGTACTAAAAGCATATTCTAATCTCAGCGGGTGTTATTATATGCTTGAATGCTTCTTTTGAATGAAACGTAAAGAAAATTTATTTTTATCACTAAAAGAAGCTATATGATAAACGCGTTCGAGGAAAAGGATAATGACTTCCACTTCATAAAGCTAAAATGGTTTTTTTAATATTACGACAAAAAAATTTATTATTACTTATTTAGTTACATAAAATAATTTTTATTGGTGTAGAAATACCAATATTGACATTATATTAAATGTCTTTCTGATTTTAAATTATATTTTAAGATTTATTTTACCAAAAAAAGAAACTCTTTAAATTTTTTATTTTCAAATTTTGCAGAAATAATTAAATTTTGTAAATTTATAAAAATAAAATGGAATAACATTCATGTTTTATGTCCATCTAATAAATTTCCATATATATGATTTTGCCTTAAAATTTTGTTCATATTATAAATTTAATTTTTATTTAATTTTTTTTTGCCTTGCCTAAAACTCAAATATAATTTAAAATTTTTGTGATATATTGACAAACAATTTTAAAATTAATGTACACAAATATTTTTTTTAGTATGTATATGTATAACTAACCCCCGACATTTATCATTTTTTTGATAACGTTCAAAATTTACACGAACCATTAGCTTTTTTGATATAATATTAGTTATGATGATGAACTTTGTATAAAATAAGAAGGAAACATATTTCACATATAGTATTTTCTGATGTAAATATGGTCAGAAATTAAAATATGAATAATTTATATTTTGCTCTGTGTAAATATATTTGGAAATATTTATAGATAGTTAAATGAGTTATTATATTTGTCATAGAATATAATTCATTGAAAAATTTTTATGTTTGATATTATAATATTTTTTATTTTATTGTCTAGAAATAGTAAAGTAGATTTAAATATTTTTAATCTTTTCGAAGGAAATGAAAAGCGATTATCATAATCGTAATATAACATATATGTAAGAAGAAACATGAGAATTCAAATTATTGAAAATTTAAATTATATTATGTTTATGGCATTTTCAGAATTCAGACTACATTAAATAAGAAATTCAGTTTTTCTAAAAAGTCTTTAACATATGTATTTCCATAAAAAAAATCACCATATACAATATTAAATTTTTATTTATAAAAAGTATTAAATAACATTGAAAATATAAGAAACTATAGTAACTATAAAAGTAAATAAATAAATATTTTTAAATAAATATTTTTAAATTCACTGAGGTGCACTTTCGTGTTACTTGTATCTTATGCAATACAAATCCTTTTTATAAATAAAATGGTGGTTGTGTAAAGGAAAAATTATATCATAAAAATATTTATTTTACAGAAAAATCAATATCAGCTTTCCATAAGAAATTCATATTTTTGTCTTAATGCAAATATTGGTATTGTTGGATTTAAATAAATATAATGATATTTAGTTAAACATTAAAATATTTTAAATGATTTCAAAAAACTTATCAGAAATTTACTATAGTTTTTCAAAACTTTATGATAAAAATTATTAACAAATAACAAATTATCATTTAATTTCCTTGTAATACGGGTATATATGTATTTAATTAATATTTTAATAATTAATTATTATACACCACTATAATTAATACGTGAACTGAAATTTTAAAATAAAACTCTTATGAACACGAAACAATGTATAATTTTAAAAGGATAATAATATAAAAAAGTAAAATTTAAATTTAATTTTTATAATTTATGAAAAAAATAAATGAAATTTCCTTTTATAATTCTAAATGAAAAATTTTTTCTTCCATATTTTTATTTAATATAATTAAATTGCGCTGTAAATTATAAAATTGCATTTTATCAGCAATTTTTTATTTTTCATTCTTTTTGTTCATTCTGTAAAACCATCGTAACATTACGCAAATGCATTTTAAATTATAATTTATAGTATATACCTTTTTATATGTGAACATTACTTTTGGTATAATAATTAATTTTAGGAATGTGGAAAAAATATTAAAATATATTTTGTAATTTGTGTAGTACGAAAAGAGAACTTACGGACTTTCAAAAGGAATAATAATGTAAATTAATTATAATATAATTTATATGAATTTTAAAAATAATAATAATAATATTGTCTGGGTAATTAAAGAAATTAATTTATATTTAAATAAGAAATAACAATTAACTATAATGACAGAGATAAACCAGTCATGTTACCTGTCGTTAGCTGTCATATTCGTTATTTCCAAAGTCTATAGAAACATACAGTTGTGGCTCTGAAATCGATATGGACGCCATTATAAATTGCTATCTTTGACATTTATTAATTTAATATCTTATTTGTCATTTTATTGCGTATTGCGTTATATACAACAATGACATCACTTTGCGGGTCAGCATTGACAAATAATTTTAATATTCTACAAAATCGTTTCGCCACCTAATATAGTGTTTCATTAAAATATCGTTTCTCTTAATCGTCTATTTCTAAAATTCCACTATTTTTTTTATTATAAAATTGAGTAAGAAACTTAAACCATAAAATTTATCATATTGTATATAATAAAAAATATTATTATGTATATTTAAATTCAAATCATTTTCATATTCAAAAATATATTTCATTTCCTGGATTGGATATAATATAAAACACAACAAAAAATATTCAACTAACACAATATAAATCAGTGAAATACTATAAATTTCTCAAAGCTTTTCTTATATGACTACATGATCCTTTTTACAATTTCCATATAAAAGGGATAAACATTAGCATAATCCAAATACAAAACCATATCATTTTATATAATATATATATATACAATGGTATATGTACATAAAAAAAATTGTATAATGCGTTTTCTATGTGGGAACTTCCTTTTTCATGTACTTAAATATTTAAGTATATAATAAGATATTTTATATAGAAATATAGTCAAAACCGAACGTTTTTTTTTTATCTACCCTCCAGATTAATGAGATTTTTATCTTTGAGACTAATGGATCTTAGCACATACACACAAAAAAAAAAGTACCACTTAATTTATTTATTTTATTATTTTTGTTTATGCTCTTGAAAATCACATCATATTTTTTTAATACGCGCTGAAAATTTTACATTTTGGTATACCAATAAAAGAGGAAAAATCATTTTGTAAGTTTTTAAAGGCAATCGTAAATGTTTATTAAAAGAAAAGTGAAAATTTAAATATGTACTACACAATTACAAAAACAATAACAAAGATTTTAATAAAGTTTTGTATGCGGATTCAGAATTTTATAGAGTTTAGACCATAGTAGAATAAATTAATTCAGAATTTTATAAAATTTATTTTCAAAATAATAATTATTAAATTTTATATAAATTCTGTCATCCCAATTACTTGAATATTTTTATATTTTTTCAACAATTAATATTGAAAAATCAAGGCAAAGATAAAATTAGTGTAGTGGCTATAAAATATAGATCGCACTATCTAAAATACAGATTGTATTTTGTGCATAAATTAACATTTTAATTAAAAAAAAATATCATTGAAATTTAATTATTTTTGGACAAAATTTATTTTACTAAGCCAACAATTTGCATCATCTTTAAAAATTATTCTACCCTATAATAAAGTAAAAATAGTAGAGTATATAAGCTTTACATCAAAATTAAATTTTTTGCTATAAATTTCATTAAATAAAATTTTCCTTTTTTTCTAGTTTTTTTTTTTTTATTTTTTTGTTAAATTTCCTAGGGGCAAAAATTTATCTTTTGCATAATTATATTAAGGATCACTCATAAATTTATATATATAAAAGATCCTTTACGTCTGGGCAAATATACTATACATACTAAAAAAAAAAAAACAAGAAAATTGTTCATTTTCAGTAAATTTCACCCCAAGTCTAAAAAATAGACTAAATCTATTTTTCAGTGTTTTTCAGAAATAATTTTTATTTATATATAAAAAAAATTTGCATACAAATGAATTTAGTGTAATTTTGTGCTGCTATGTTGGTAGCTTTTTCAGGGTTTTGTTAGATATAATAATTTTGGTATACACGTATATGTATACAAATCTTAAAAGCGATACAAATTATGCAAAAAAAAAAAAATATTATATAGAATGTTTCTTGATTAGTTAATAAAAATTATATAAAATAATTTATAAGTTAATTTTTGTAAAATATTTAAATGGTTTTAAAATATAATTTGTTAAAAATCTCATAATTTTGCAGATATATAAGATTGTCCTGTAAGATAGAACAAGAATATTTCAGATTAAAGGACTATGGATATACTGAAAGAGTTTGATTAAAATTGAATGTTTCTCTGTCAAATTTATCTATTTATAGATTTGTTAATTGAAGTCTTTTTACAAAATTTCAAATTTCTTATAAGGTTTACATAAAGTTTTCTGCTTCAATTTATCACAGAACATAGTCATTTATGCTATATAATATTTTAGTTAAAAGTAAATTATACTACTAAATCTCAAATATTTGTCTCTAATTTGAATATCAAGGCACTTTCTAAAATTTTCGTTTTTTTTTTGTTCCGCTGCTAATACTCGTAGTATTTCTCTAAATTAATTTCATGTTATTGACAGTAATGACAATGGCAAAATATGACAATTTTTTTTTGTAAATTCAGTGCTGCTATAATTTCAAATATTTTCACAAAATTTTCTAGATTAAGTTATAAAAACAAAATATTGAGCTCTATAACATTTCCTTATATATACTATATGTACCAAGTCATTTCAATGACGAAAGTTTTAATAATTTGATCATTCTAAATATAAATATATTTTAGAAATTTTGTTTTCCATGCAATTTAATGTCAAGATTTCAGGGGAGGTTAGAAAAAAAAATAATATCATTTAAAGGTGTAATAAAAAAATATTTGCTTTTTTCTTGGATGAAAATAAATTTCATAGATATACGACGACAGTAGGCAAATTACTTTGAGAAACTTTTTTAATTTAACCACTGAAAAAAAGGAAAGAAATTGAATGTATTATACTCGTATATAGTGCAGAGAGCTATATATATAAAAGTTTTATACTTTTTCCCTTTTTGCATTTCTTTGTATGCCAAATTGAAAAAGTTTTTCATCGCCTTTTTTTTTTATTTTTCTGTTGTTGGAAAATTTTTATGAAATTTTCAATATATATTTTATTTTTCCTTTTTTCATGTTGCTCTGTTTGTGTTAGTTATAAAGGATATTTATATTTTGGGCGGGATAATAAATTAAAGGTATAAAATAATGCATGGAATTTTTTGTACTGTAAAGAATTTATGTATTTTTTTTTTTTGCTTTTGGTGTGCATAAAAATTATTTAATTTTTTTATTATTAAATGAGAAAATAATTTCAAGTTTTCAATCAATATGTATTGGGTTTTGTAGTGAAAGAGGTTATTGTTTTAAAAAAAAAATTTTTTGAATTTTTTCCTGTTTTAAAATTGTTACTTTAACCATTTACTTTTTTTATCTATGACATTAATTTCATTGTACCAAATTCATTATATTTCAAAATAATTGTTAATGTAATACACATGGTCTTTGGCTAATAGCAACTTCTCAATTCACATTCTAGGACAGATTCGTAGGGATTTTCGTAAAATATATTGCGAATTTTTGAACTCTCCAATTTTTAGTTTATTAATTTTTAATAATCAATCATTGCGACAATTCCGAGCAATTAAAACTGAAATTCTTAAGTTGTTCGGTTTAGTTAAAACATTTTATTGAATTTCAAAATAATTTTAATCATTAAAATCAGATGAGTCTCATAAAAATTTAAAAAATTTAGAATAAAATACTTTTGTTCTGGTCAATAGTTTTAAAATATGAGATAACATTTCCTCAATATTCGAGTTCCAAAATAGAAATTAATCGAAATAAGTTTATTAAAATTTTTATCAATTGAATTAAACTGAAAATTATTATTATAGAATTATAATGTTTCAATTATCATTTTACCATAAATCAAATTTAATTATAAATAAAAATTTTCAACAAAAACACAATATAATTAACTAAAAAAATTTTTAAGAATTTAATTTATTATTTAATTAGCTAATTAAAAATACAAATTATTATGCAAATTTTTATTGATAAAAATTTTATTTAATAAATTCATATTAATTTTCTTTAAATATAAATTTAAAATAATTCAGAATTTGAAAATTTGTATAACGAAAATGTAAAATATAAAATTCATTTTATTAAATTAAAATTTTAACATTTTTTATTTTATAAACAAAATTATGAATATTTCATAGAAAAATTGTTGTTATTAAATTTTATAATAATATCATTATAAAATTATTAATTATTAATAATCTTGGTTACAAATTTATTTATTTTTTGAAATTTTAATCACGCTACCATAATAAAATGTAAAACGAAATTATTTTCATCTAAATTTTCATATAATTAAAAAAATTATGAATTATTAATTAAATTGTGGTAAAATTTAAAATATTAAAATTCATTTTGTTAAATATTAAAATTTTTGTTTTTCATTAGTTAAATACACAATTTAATCAAATTTATTGAAAAATTTATAAAAAAATTTGAGAATTTTTTCAATTTGTGTTATTTAAAAAAATTCTGCGCTTATTCTGCTTATGTAATTAAGCTGCTTATGTAATTGTGTTATTCTGCTTATGTAATTTAATATTATTTATTTTTTGTTATCACCATAATGACAATATAAATCGAATATCCATAACCAATCAATTACAATAATATATTTATTTATTTATGTCCTGTCATTTTATTTTAATTAAATAAAATATAGTTAATATTCTGTTTTACAACCCTCCTTGCTCCCACAAATATTTTAAAGATCATGAAATATTTTTTATTTTACATCATAATTATTATATTATGTAAGTTCATTTATTATTTTTGTATTTTAATTTCATAAAAAAAATATTTCCAATTTTTCAATCAATTCAATTTACATTAATGTTTTTGTAAAAAATTTATTATAATAAAATATTTGAGAAAAATAATTTATTTAAATACAACAACAAAATGTTAAAAATCCATTTATAATTATCCTGATTTTAATTTTATAATCGTCAAATACATATATTTTAAATTGTACTCATAATTATTGTAAGTATTTAAATATTATTATGTAATAAATTTATTGGAAATTGTTTCATTCAATTAACACAATTCATTTTGATATTGACTTGGGAATTTTTTGCATAATCAGGGACAGAATTTATTGATCAGATAAAATTTCTAGCTTAGTTTTTTTTGAATAAGTTTAGTTTTATTGATTATCAAGTTCATTAAATTGTCAATTACCAAAATTATGATTTTCGACATTTTCGATATATTACACGTAAAAGAGCATTATTTTGTCCCCAACTATTTTCATATTTAATTTTTTTATTCTAATAACAAATTATAATAAATTTTCTTTAAAATTAAATTTTGGTTCAGCAACAAAATATTTTTGTTTTAAATGGCTTTATTAAAATTTGGTACTATGGTAAAGTGCATTAACATTTATTGGTAAAACACTTAAAACCAAAACAAGAAACACATTCTATATATGAAAATTATATACACAATATAAGGAAATGGGCTATTAACACAAACTGGTGTTCAATTCACTAATTTTCATTTTTAGTTGCCTGAATATTTTTAACATTTTCCTAATTATTGTGTAATTATTTGGAAATATACTATAAAATGTAACATTAAAATAAGTTTAAACATTTAATAATAATTATACAAAAACTTTTTATTTACAAAAAAAATATACAAAACAAACTCATTAGCCTAGAAATTATTTTTTAAATTCTACTAAATGACCTTTTAGTTAGGGATATTTAAAATAATATTAAATGGAAATCAAGTAGAATACAATGTCCTTAAATCGTTCAACCTTAGAAAAAAAAAATTGTATAAAAACCAAACCTCTACCATTTACGGATTTCCTTTTTGTGGAAATGTTTACTTGTTTTTTAGCTTGAAGGAAAATTACGCCCCAGATATCCGACGTTATTATTTTTTTTTCATTTACCACAAAAATTTGCCAATATTTTAGTTTAAATCTCAAAAAAAGTAATTCATGAATAGTCGCTTTTTTTAGAAATTATTATTTGTCAATTTGCCAAATATTCATTTTGATATAAGGACTTTTCTTTTTTTTTGGTGTCATTATTTATGTGTTGTTTAAATATAATTTTTTTTATGAATATTCTTGTTTATTTGAATGAGAAGTTGTAATTTAGGATAATGGAATAAATTTTGATTACAAGTAAGAAGGTTTTTTGGTCATTTTTAAAACGCGGAGCTAGAAATTTTCCATCTGAAATAATTAGTTTAGTTGAATAGTTTTTGAAATGTCAAGGCTTTAAATTCTTTAATGACTTTAATTATTTTCAATTTCAAAAATTATTTTCTATTTGTACAATTGTATTTTATTTGAAAATGTAATACATATATGTAATATGTATTTAGAAACTTTTAAATTATAAAAATTATTGTTAATCCGACCACATGATCAATTATAGTGCTTTATTTTTGATTATAATTTTAATTGCTGACTATTAGATTGTACATACATGTCATCTTCCCTCTACTAGATATATATTGCGCCCTATGATACAATTATATCTGTCTACTACATATATACAAGCTCAATCAACAAGTCAAAAGAAATTAATAAGAATGAGTTTTCATTTAAGCCGATATAAAATATAAAGAGCATAGTAAATTTTTGAATTTATATAAAAATAAATGAACTTTTTGAATCAAAATAATATTTTTTATTTTATGAAAATGTTTCCCCATACCCAAAATAAAAATATAACCACAAATGTAACTGACTATTAAATGGTGAGGAAAAACCCAAAATAATTTTTAAAATTTTCTATATCAATGAATAATATAAACAGAAGAAATCAATAATTATATATATGTATATGTATATAATATAGAAATTTTCTAAATTATATTTATTATTATAGAAAAACCATAAATTAATGGTGAATATTAATTAATGACCTGTGAAAATTAATCATGTGATAAATATTTACAAAATTATATAATATAAACTTCCAATAATTATTAGATAAATATATAATTTCACCAATATAATTAGTGTTTTATAGAACTATTATACCATTGCTATTAACACCAGTTAAAATATATACAAATTAATTATAATATTATTGAAAACTGCAATATTAATTAAATGTTCAAAAGTTTTTGGATTTAATTGATATTTTCACTATTTATTTTTGATAGAAATTAGTTATACGAAAGTAAGTTTAATTCTCAATTTCCTTGATGTAACCATTTCCTTTGGTTACCCTTCTTTAATACTTTTTTTTTTCAAATTTCCTTTAAACAAAAAACTTTAATTCTAACATATACCAGCAACCCCAAAAAAAAACCCCCAAAAGTATAATGAACATAATTTCTATTTATAAGCTTACAAGAAAGTTTCCTTTTATATGTAAGTATAGTTTATAAGTCCCTAAAGGATATTTGCAATAAAACAAAATCAATAGTTTTTTAAAAGAAGGAAATAATAGACGAGTATATACTTATACCCTTCAACTGTTAAACTAAGTTTTTTTTTCTCAATACATATTTTCAATATATTTACAAAGTTTAAACGTAAAAAACGAACTTACAGTGTCTGCTATATTTATACTGAATATTTCAATTAATTAAACTTAATATTTAATTGACTGACGATAAATTCAATTCAATTTGGAAAAGTTAAATGAGAAATTTCTTTGTTAGAAATTTTGGGAAAACTATGAAAAAAATTATTTAAGAAGTAGTTTTTTTTTTATTTTTATAATTAATTATAATAAAATTTTAATTTTAAGATTATTGATTTAAACAAATTTTAACAGTTAACAGTCAATGCCAGAAAACGAATTAGTATCACATTAATTTAATTAATTCAGAAATATTCAGATCTATATTTTAAAGTTCATTATAATGATATAAAGCTATATAAAGTTCATTTAAACTTTAGACCTTTTTACACTATGTATTTAGGTTACGTGGGTGTGAAAGGAAAGAGATTGAAGTCGATATTTTTTTGGAAAATGGCATATTATTGGTATAATTCAACCTATGTTTTAGGGTTGTGCCCGTAAGACCTACACCGACGATGTCATTACTTTTATCCTAATGACGAATTTTTTGCAAAAAGTTTTTGCATCAATTTGTTTTCGAACCTGGAACCTTCCGGTTGGTGGGCAGGTGTGCTCTAACCACTGGACGATTTAGCTATTATTACCAGTATTAAAGCTATGAAGGGCTTTACAATAATATTAAGTCATTTTAGTCAATAAAAATACTATTATAATTCATACTATTTATTTTTTATTGAAAATATAAATAAATGAAAATAGACTTAAATATGTAAATATTAAATTCTTATTAATATTAAATTTCATAATTTATAATTTTAATAACGTTTTTAGTTTTTAATAAACAAAAAATATACAATTTAATATTTATACAAAATTCATTAATTTATATTGATTATTTTTCATATAAGCTAATTACAACATAACAAAAAAAAAGACATCATAAATAAAATGTAATATAAATAAATGATTTAGCAGAAAAACACAAAATGAAATTGATACAAAACATAAATATTGACTAATTAATTCTAATTCCATAAAAATCTGATGAATTTTCATGTTAAACGAATAATTTGTGTTAAAATTTATTATATATTATATATTTTTTTCTATCGTCATGTTAGTATAATTAGTTAATAATTAAAATATCCAATTAATATTTGCAAAAGTAAAATTTATAGATATACACATATATACATAGTTATTATTTGTCCGTTTGCTTGACTAAATTTTATTATTTATTAGAAAATTTTAGAAATAGAAAAATTAATATCACATCAATTGATAAATGTGTAGTAATTATATTTATGATACAAAATATCTAATGAATTGTTCAAAATATCAAACAAAAATATATTTCAATTACATATTTTCTTTCATTATTTAAATTATACAAAAATATATTCGCATAGTTTCCTAACTACTATATACTATATTATATATTTTATAGTTTACTATATACAATCCTTCAATTCATATATAGTCTATTATACCAAAACAGGTCACGTATCAAAAAGAATTTACAAGGCATTTTCTAACTATATAAAAAAATTAATTCAACAATTTTCTTTTATGATTTTTTTTTTCATCATCATATTAAAAACTCTTCTATGTTGTTCCTGATGGTTATTTGGTTGAATCTATATAAATAGTATATATATAAAAAACAGAAATAAATGAATGAATAAAATGTCTAAAAAGGAATCTAATCAAGTGATATATGACTTTTTATCATTTGATATTCAAAAGAGCTTTCAATTTTCACCTAATCACTTATTTACATATAACATAGAGGAGAAAGAGATCAAAATTATATTTATATTATAGATACATGATAGACATATTGTTTTTAAAGCTGTTGCAATTTAATTATTGGATTCATCGCACACAAATAAAAGATATAAATCCTCAAAAGGATATCTATAAAATATATATGTATATATATACTTAAAGTATGAATTCATTTTGAAAATAATTTCTAAAGTTTTAGACAAATACAATTGGAAAAATATATTGATAGGAATGAAAATATTATGTACTTTGCTATATATTAATACTCGTATAGTTGATTGGAAATTCGGTGGAAAAATACTGTTTATTAAAAATTCAAAAACATTAAAAAAAAAATTATGCCGTGGTCCATGGAGTTGTTATGATTAGGACAGAAATTGATATTAAGTGAAATTTGCAGTCATATAATGTATATAGTTATACAATAAGTTCGAAAAACATATGAAATTGAGTTCATGTGAAAGTCAAAAGTATTTGCAATAATTTATTTTCATTTCAAAATTGGTAAAATTGAATTACAAATCGATCTTTTATGGAAATTATTTTTGAAATATTTTATTTTACTTTGTTAGTATTAGTTTTTACAATTCCTAATTTTATAGTTATATAAGTTCAAGGATTCTTCATCAAAATATCATTGGTCTCCGAGTCCTTATTCATATAATTATTGTTGAAAAATCTAAATTATTTTTTGTCATGAAAAAAAAAATCAAAACCAATAAAGGATTTTTATACCAGAAGTTTGAAAAACTGAAGAAAAAATCCGACTACATAAATATGATCTGTGTGTGTGTACTTAATAAATGTTTGTTAATGGACATAAAAAAATATCAAATTACTTTTATATATCAATAAAAAAGTTTAAAAGAATCTTTTGTGCACGATCTTTTAATCACTCTGTTTACCTGGAAAATTGGCCTAAAATGTTTTGAAATTACTTCTTTTTTATTTTTGTGAAATTCTATACCTTCTCTAAAAGACATGATATTACTTGGCACTTTTATTTTGTCTTATAATAAATTTTGTACATTTAATTACATGGACCATTTACTTTTCTTCGTGACCAGATTACGAAAAAAAATAAATTTAATATCAAATTCAACAATCGTTTTTGGATTAAGAAAGTGTTTTTTTTTATAAAATTCTCGTGTAATTTTTTGTTATTAAAGTTTTTTAAGTAATGAAACAGTTTTTCATTTAATTTAAAAATATTTTTCAAAAATTAATTAATTTATTGATTTATGTGGAAACAAATATAATTTTTATATATAAACTTGAACCGTTTATATACGCATTAAAAATTTTTGATGATAATCAAAAGGAACCGTACTAAAATTCATCGCAAATTGTAATAGAATGTTGAGAAAACCTCTAACACTTAGGCCTAGCTCAACATCGAGTTGTTAACCAAAAGAAGCAAAGTATGTACATGATATAGAGAAAGATTTAAGTATCCAAAATGAGGGCAAAAACTCAAAATTAATGTAACAATTTTTATAAAACTTTTGGACAAAGTTACAAATATGAAGATTTATGATAATTTAATTTATTTGGAAATTTCTTATTTTATCAAAATTTTCTTAATTTATAACAAATTGAAATAAATATACATATCATTTTAATTCATTATGAATCCCTCTACATTATGTACTTAAATAATACACTCGATTATCTTTTTGATATTTAATTTAAATATTTACAAAATCCTTAAGTGTACTTAATATTTATGTGACACTTAAAGATTCTTATCACCTCATATATAAATGCTTCAACTTTTGTGAATATAAAATATAATTTTGAGGGTAAAAAAAAACTTTAATACAAATTTTATGCAAATAATAAGAAAGGTTCACAACATAATGTTATATGTACATATAATCATCATTATCTGTGTCATTTATGATTTAAGTTTTATTTGGCCTTTTTTTGAAATTATTATAAAATTTTCAAATGGAAATTTGTAATTCATTTTGTAGTAGAATTTTTATTCAAGAAATTTATAAATACATAATTAATTGTACAATTTTTTTTTTGAAATTTATAATTAATTTGTATTCATTGATGGTAAATTTAATAGAATTTTATTTTTAAATTAAATTTATTTATTTTTTTATATAGTTAGAATTTTCATACTCATTTTTCACAACAACAACAATTTACAGAATTAAAATGAAATGTTTCTATAGGTATACGCATACAAATAAATTAATGTTAAAAACAGAATAGGGGAGAAAAGGCAAATTACAATTTTCCAAATAACATAAATAAATAAGTTTTTTTTTATGTAATGAGAAAAGTTTCCTTTTTTCATCATATTGATTGAAACAGTTCACGTAGTTATTTTGATATAACAAATTTTATTGGTAACTTATCCATTTCAAAAATTAATAAATTATCATTGCTAGAGTTTTTTATGAGAGTTAGAAAACTGCTATTAATTTAATTGATTAAAGTATTATTAACAAAAAAAAGTTATACTTATTTTATATTAATCATAGTCTGGACAAGTTACCAAAAATTGTCAGAAAATTTTGATAAATTGTACAGACTTGCCAAAAAAAATGTGAAAATTGCTCGACAGTTTTTGCATAATTGTCAGTTATAAAAACAAGTTAAACATAAATTAAATATTTTATGTCAAATATACTATTAATTGATATATTTATCAATTAGTGTACATATTTGATAAACTGGAAAGTGAAAAGTTGTCAAAAATTGTCACAATATTTTGATACATTTTGTTAACACTTGACATAACAATTGTCAAAATTATTCGACAATTTTTGTAGATTTGTCAGATCTAATCTAAGGGCAAAAATTAAGTATAAATTAAACATGTTAAGTCAAATAGACTAAAAATAAATAATCATAACTAGAATTCAAACATAGATTGTTTGAACTAGTCAAATAAATTACACATTCCTTAATTACATAAAAAAACTTTATTTAATCACTTTCTCGATCTTTACATCAATATACATATAAAAAACATACTTTAACACTGTTCAATAATATAATAAAAAAAACTTTCAGTTATTTATTTTTTTACAATCTGAATTTAGCTGCTCTTAAAATTGGATATTTATCACCGCTACAACTACCACGGAAATCATCATATGATAAATCAAATAATGCCATACCACCTAAACCTTTAGCTCTAATATAACCAGCTTTATTACCAGCTGTATCTGGATCTTCATAACCAACCCATAAACCATGATCGCCATTATCATCAGCTGTACGATATGCATAACTACCAAAACGTTTTGTTGGATCACCAACTTTACGTAATGGTGCATCTTCACCTTTTAAATGTGAATTACTTGGATTTGGTAATTTTGCACAAACTTCTGGCCAACTTAATAAACCAGGTAAATGTGATTGTAAACCAGCTGGTGCTTCATTTTTAGTATCAGATACTGGTGGATGTCCGGTTAAACCAGAATCAGATGTCATACGCCATGCTCGACCATACGTTGGTACACCAACATTAATTTTAGTAGCTGGACAATGTTGTGCTAACCAATATTGTACTTGTGAATTAACATTATGTTCTGGATGACGATCATTTAATTCATATAATGGTGCTGGATAATCAGCTGTTTCTGGATAACGTTCTGGTGTTGAAAAATCAAATGCAGCTAAGTTAACAAAATCAATATTATTAACTAATGCTGGAATATCATAGAAAACTGAAAGAAAATATAAGTTAATAATTTTGTGTATAATAATTTATGGTATTTGACAAACTTACTACTTGAATTGACATTTGGTAAAACAGTTAATGATAATAAGAAACCTTCATGACGGAATGCATTTTTAATTTCCCTAACTAATGCAACAAATTCTTCTTTATGTTCACTAGCTTTATCATCCAAAACTGAATCACCAGTAAACAGTTTCTTAAAACCTTTCCATACTTTACCGACACCAGAATGATGTTTTTTAGCTTTATTTGGTGGCCATTGCCATGCTAAATCTAATCCATCAAAATCATATGTTTTAACTAATGAATGTGCACTATTTATAAATGCAATACGTGCACCACTATTTTCTAATAATGTCATATATTTTTCAGGATTTTCAATATCACGTCCGCCACCAACACTTAATAAAAATTTAACAGTTGGAAATCGCCGTTTTAATGCTGTTATAACACGAAAATGTCCTTTACCATGATCTAAATCAAGATTTTCATTTAACGAATGTAATTTATTTGATTCAAAATTAATTCCAGTAAAACCATATACTAAATGGGTACAAAATTGTAATGCTGGTTCTAAATCATTTATAACTAGTTTTCCAAGACCTGTGGAAAGGATAAAAAAACATAATTAAATTAATTTAAATATAATATAAAAATTAAAATTAAATGTTCAATAAAAGTAAATATTTTATGTTCAATTATTGTGTCAACATTTCGCATAATATAATAACAAGACGTTGACTCTCTTCAATAATAATATTATTGAAGAATAATATTTTTGGAAGACTTTTTAAACAATTTTAAATTGAAATTTATTCATGAATTGACTTTAGAATGACCTCACCAACAATAAATAATAAATACTTTAATAATATTGACATTAAAAATCTAATTAAATATTTAAAGAATCTAAATATTTAACTGGCATAATAATTTCATCAAAAGTTTATTTTGTTATATTAAATATTTATTTATTTTTTACATTGAGAGAGAGTGGTTCACCTTTTTGTGTATAAAACCCACACTATAATTGTGGATCGTCACCAGGGCGTAAAATAATTGAATCAATTTTATTTAATATTATAATATTGACAAAAATCTTAAATATATTTTTTTTTGTTGATTCTTTTGATTATGATAATATTTTTATGCATAATTTTTTATTACATTTTGTTGTCTGTTTAGTCGTTCATAGTTTACGAACGACTAATTTCAGTTTATGCTTTAGCTCTCATGTGATTACGAACGATGACGACAGTTTAATCTTTATAAATGCCACCTTTACAGCTGAAATCCATTTGACCATGAATTGTGTGAATAATTTTTTGATTTTGTAATAAAGTACAAATAAACAATTTATTTATTTTCTTATTTAAGTACTTGAGATTAAATTGCGTTGTTTTTAGTTGAGGTTTCAATAATAATTCTTTAAGAGGATACGAAGAAATTTTTAAATTATTTTTAATAACGTAAATTAACACCTTTTGTAACAGTAGAAACTATTTCTATTTAATATTTTCTAAATAACTAATACATACTCCTATAATCATTTTCTCGTAAAATTTTTGGATAAATTTTAGAAACTATGATTAATAAAATTAAAATACAAAAATTAAGAAATCATTTTTAAATTTATATAAACTTTTAAGACATTTAACCTGTTTGAAAATCATTTAATATTATAAAACTGGTATAATTTTAAATATGGGTAATAAAAGGTCAATAAATTTGTTAATTTTTTTTTTTTAATTTTGTATAATATTATTTTGTATTTATATTTGAAATATATATTTAAATATTTCTTATCAGTGTGTTGAACTAATCTTAATCCGGTTACATTAAATTAAATTAAATTAAATTTTATAAACAAAATGTATCTACTATAGAGAAATAATGAAATATTGCAAGAATAAATCCAATAAAAATTTTTAAAATATCGCAATTTAATATTACTTGTTATAAATAATATAACAATTTTATATTATTTAAATAAATTTTATTTACGGACGCATAACTAATCCATTTTTTTATGTTCATTAAAATTTCAAGTGTAAATTTTGCAATATAGAATTAATTGGCCTTGTAGAAGGTTATTGCTTATGACTAATATTAGTAGATACATGTCAACCTTTAAAATATAAAATTACAATAAGATTTACTTTAATTACATAAAAATTATATTAAATTTTCCATTCGTATTTCATTTCATATATTTAATGTAACCGCAAAACAAAATATTATGCAATTAAGTATATTATTTAAATGTTCAATCTTAGATGTGTAAAAAGGAATTAATTTCCTATCAAATTAAGTTAATCAAATTTATGAACGGGGAATTTTTATTTTGAAATATTTCTTGCAATTTATACATTATGTAACTAAACCAAATTTTATGATAACCTTTTTTTTTTTAGATGACCCTCGGGGAGTTTTGAGAAATACTATTATCACAGTGTCAAAGTTTTCTGATTAACTTTAATTATGAAAATTTTTTAAATACACTTTATAACAAACTTTATAAAAAATCTTTAAGAAAATAATTTAAGTAATTAAAATTATATATTAAGATCAATATTTGATTCTTACCTTCACGGATAAAACTAGTTGCATCATAATAGCAAACTAATTTACTTGCACCAGGAGCATTTTGTGCAGTCACAGTTGCCACAAATAATACAAAAATTCCTAAGAATTTCATAGTTACTTTTTGAAGTACTCACTAAAATTGAAAATTTAATTAATTATTAAAATAAATAATTAAACAAGAAAATAAATCACAAAAATTAATTTACCCAGTTAATACGAAAAATTGCTGGATAATTTACAACTGATCGTTTTCAAGTGTTAAACTAAACTAAAGATTTTTGAGCGACAGCTAGGTTTTTAATTTTGTATAATAGATCATTTACAAAATAAAATATAAATGATTTTTATTGGAGGGGCAGAAATCAGAAATGTTTGTATACCTAATCTACATATAGTATATAAAATAGATTTGTTGGGAATGAGTAAATTTGTTTTTTTTTTTCTTTTTTGCTTTAGGGAATTCACTTGAAATTTTCATTAGTTACATTAATCTGCGCTTACACGATCAGTAATACTGGTTTTTGTATGACAGAAAGAATGGTGACCGTGACACTAGAGTTTCAGAATTATGTATTTCATGATTCTATTAGTATTATTGTGTTATTTTATTGTACATCCTTTATAAGGCTGCAATTCATATTGCCTAAGTGTACAGTATTACTGGTATCGTGACTGATCATTTATACTGATCCTAACTAGATGTATATTTCCAATACAATACTGGAACTATATATACTTGTATTTTTCTAAGTAGCTACAAATATATCTTTAACTAATACCATCAGTGCCATTGTTCAGTCACGATACTAGAAATACAGTATAACTGTTTACTTGTATTACTGATCATAACACCTTATATCGTCGGTCCCATGCCAAAACCGCGAATGTGCAAAATTACAGTTTCGAGAAAATTGCATTTTAATTTTTGCCGTTTTGTGAAATTCTTATATAAGCGATATAGAAATTTTGTAATATTAAAAAACTACGACGAATTGCACATTTGTAGTTTTTGCATATTGTAGATTTTGAAATTTTACAATTTCTGGCATTAAAAACTCAATTTCATAAAAAACGCACATTCGCGGTTTTGGCATGGGACCGACGATATGATCAATAGGTGTCTTACAAAATTATTTATTGATCATTTAATTTATGTAGTTAAAAGTGGAGTATTAATTCAATTATTTAATAGGTAATTACTGAGTATTACAAACCGTGTTTGGGCTACTCTATATTTTTTTTTAAATATTTGTTAGTTTTGTACTTTTTATAAATTAGATGAATCAGAAATTAAATTGTTAATAAAATTTAATAGAAAAAACTGTTTAGCAAAATCTAAATGAGCTATAATAATAATACTATTGTTATTAAGAAGTGTCGTAAATTTTTAGGTAAACAACTCATGTATAATGAAATGACTGTTATAACAATTATCATATAAATAATTCTGTCAAACTTTAAAATTTAAATAAATTTATGCCTTCAATTATGAACAATTTTTGCCAGGTCAAGATTTTTTTAATATACATATACTGATTTTATTTCTACCTGATTAAGTTGTCAAGGGTATAGTTTTTTAATGAACCGAAGATTAGTGATTCCTGAAGACTGTCAATTAGCCCATAATGATAATTAACAATGATTAATAATTTTCTTTAATGTAAAATTATGCATTTCAAATGCAAGATAGAAATTAAAATTTGAAAAGAAAACACTAGTCACTAAATAAATAAATAAACATTTTTATCAGCCTATTGCTTTATTAATTATAATTAATTAAAATTGATAAATTTAAATACTTTTAAAACAAAAAAATTTGTTATTCTCTGTTCAAATAATTAAATTCATTAATTACATTTTACATATGTATATAGTTATTTTCCAAATCACTTCATTTTCCTTTACTAAATTAAAATTTATTGGTATGATTTCAAGGAAAATTTATTATATTAAATGTGATTAACCACAACAAAATAAATATTTAAAATATAACAAAATGAGATAATTTCAATGATTATAAAAAAGAACAGAGTGTCAAAAGAAATATTAAAATTAATATAAATTTATTACAAAAATATAATTCAACTTAAAAATTTACATAAAAAATATACTCATAATAAAAATTATTTAGGCTAGACATGCGCCAATATTAATTTAAATGGAACTTTAGTTTTCTTTGCAAATACATAGAATAATAAAAAATTTGTAATTTAAATCAAAATCAGAATTTTTTTTTTTATTTATTTTCTGAACATTGTAGAATATCAAATCAGATAATACAACATTTTGTATTATGTCAGAGAAGATTTCTAATGAATTTTAATTTCAAAATTCAGAGAAAATTTTTTGTTTATTTGTATTTTAGACATTTTAGTTTAGCATTATGTTAAATAAATATAATTAGATTTTATTTTGATTGAAATTGTCATTTAAAAGATTCGGAAATATTTAACATAAAAAATTTCGTTTTATTTTTATTTTTTAAATTTATTTTTAATCATTTTTCTTTGGGTCAAAGACTATTTAAATAATTCACAAAATTGAAATCAAATTTTCAGTATTTTGTATCTACAAATAAAATGAATTTAAAAAATATGAAATAATACAGAAAACATTTTTGTTGAATTGTTGATAAATTTTTTATTATTCTATAAAATGTATTTTTTTTTTAATTTGGTGGAATGGATGATATACGATAATAAACAAAAACTGTTTGTAAATAATATTTTAAAAAGATTAAATTTGGTGGCGACCATATTAAATGTAAAATAAAAGATTTGTCTACATATTGTTAAGATTATTGCAACAGGTCATAAATGATTAATTTGTGGCCACTTAAAATATAAGATTATTTACAATTTTGTTGAAAGTAAAAAATTGCCGGAAGGTAAACATTCAGGTTAATGGAAAATAAATTTCAATTTCTAAAACTTTCCAAATTTTAATTAATATTTTTATTGAAAAAAAAAACAGAGTATAGTAAATTATTGAAATTATCAGCACATAAAAATGGTTAATATGTAAAGTGAAGTTAAGATTATTTATTGTGCCATTGCAATACCAAGAAATAATTATTAAATTGTCAGATGATCGGATGAGCTATCAAAGGATATTTCGAAATTTCAGCATACATTTTAAATTTTCGCAATATTTTAGATAACTCCTTGTCTAACCATCGAAATTAAAAATCTCGCAATTAGGACAGTGACACACTTAAAGCAATTAAAATTTTGTTCCGGTAAAAATTTACGTTAATTAATTATTAGCTAGTTTATCTACTTAAATAAAAATGAATAGTTATTATTGTTAAATTATTTATAGCAAATCTCAGAAATAATAAAATTTTATAAAAATGTCACCTGTTCATCCACATAATATGCAAAAATAACAAGTTTGTTAAGTAGTTTATTAGCTTATTATATTATCGTTTATCATTAAATTAATTTGAGTATTCAAAGAATCGCTTTGAAAAATAATTTAAATACTTTCATAAGTTTTTATTTACAATTTATTAATTGAATTCATTAAATTTAAATTTTGTTAATATTATAAGAAAATATCTTAAGCTAATAAAAATCTTGTATTTATTTAAAGAATAATAACTGAGAATTTTTTTACAAAAATTTAATTTAAATTACATAAAATAAATAAATAATAAATAAAACACCAATCACAGCTTATTTTATTAAATACAAAAATTAATTTAATTTAACCAAAATGAAAATTATAATTTAGTTTTACCAAAAAATAATGTGTGGATTTTATAAGTCGTCCTTTTACACATATATACATATATATACTCTATAAAATATCCTCGTTCTAATGAATTTTTACTCCTCAAGTACAATTTGATTGCCTTTTGTAGACCTTTTTCATTCCCACCATCCACTCCTCTATATCTTCTATCAAGGAAAAAAAAATTAAAATAAAATCTGACAAAACAAACAAATTAAATATTTTACTATCTCTGGGAAAGGTTTTATGTTTTGTTTAGCTAGTTTTTGTGGGCTTTTTCAAATTTAAGGATAAATATATTTCTATATATATATATATAAACAAAAGAGTAAATTTGTGTGGTGGTACTGAACCAAACAAAAAACACAAAAAAAAAGGATATATGATGTAAACTTTTGATCCTTATTGGATGTGGTCGACAAAAGGCGAATTATAATACAAAAGAATTTCGGTTTTTGTATAATTAAATTCCATTTCTTTTCTCTGTTTTTTTTTTTTTTTTTTTGTTATCAAATTTAATTTGTAAATATTTTCTTATATATTTTTCTGTTTTTGTATAGTATTCTTTACTTTCAATTAAGGATATTTGCTTAGTTTTTTTTTCTTATTTTTGGGTCGTCAAAAGTATTTAATTACATTTTACGATATGAAAATTGGGTTAAGTAAAGAGTAAATAGAAATTTTCGTATTTTATTATTATTAATATTCTTTATTATTATCAATTTTAATTATATTTCAAATGATAAATTTGTGTGGTAAATAAAATTTTATACCAAATATATTTTTAGTATATATATAATAAATTAAGACTTGTTTCAGTATTTCTGGTAAATACGATATTTCTTTTGTGATTAGGAAGAAAATTTATAAATTATAGATAAAATAATATCCCACCAATATCTAATCAGGATTTAAGAAGAACACCTACACAAAATTATGGTGAATTTTTCTATATATAGCTTCAATCATATATATGTAATCATTTTAATACTCAATTTAGTAAAAAGCTTTTATAACCACACACAAATAATTTATCCTTTATCTATAAACGATTCTGAAGAAAAAGGCAATGGACTTATAATAATGTTTTTTTATTTAAAGTTAAGTCCTTAAATGTATTTTTATTTTCCTTTAATTTTTTTTTTACGTATATGCAAATCGATCTGTTAAATATTTTGTCCTTTTATTTCTTCACCTTCATACAGGGGAAAAAATTATAAGATAGAAAATTTATGAAGATGAAAAAAAAGGAAATTTATTTCAAGCAAAAAAAAAAATCTATGAATAAAAAAAAAACTTGTTGCTTCCTATTGAATTTTTTATCCTTCACAGCCTTAACAGTTTTTCTGTTGTTGTCTTTTAAATATTTTAGTTATTTTATGCTAATAGAATATTCCAATCCGATTGTCGTTAATATGTTAAAAGCTAATAAATATTTAATAATAATAAAAAAATACGAAACATAGCTAAGTAGATTTATAAAATAGAAATATAATTTGAACATATTGTTATTTTAAGGTATTTGGTGGTTAACAAATTCAAAATTTCGTAGAATTTCTAATAAATTTTTCTAAATTTATGTGCAATTTTTTTGTTATTTTTTGAAATTTATTTTGTTATAAGTGCCTAAGAATATGCAATTAAGTAAATAATAAATAACATTTTAGTTTCTAAAATTTTAAAATAACTATGTTTTTACATCAAAAAATCATTTATGTATTTTCAATTATTCTACAAACTAATTTTTTTACATCGAATTAATAAAAGTTTATAAAAATGTAAAAAAAAAATTATTATTATCATCGTCTGATCATCATCAATTAATTAAAAAGAATTTTTATAAAAAAAATTCCATAAACGACTAAAAAAGAAAACATTATTAAAATTTATAATAAAAATTTATTGAAATATTTTTAACAGAAAAGAAAAAAATAAAAATAATTTCATTAAAAAATAAATTCCAATAAAAAATCTACTAAATATTTTAGTAAACATTAAAATTCATGTGGGTTTCATTAATTTTATAAACATAATGTATGCAATTAAAAAAATATAATGCCAGATATTTTTTTTTTTTGTATATAAATTTGTTTAAAGTTTTCATTACAAATAATAATTTACTCTTTTGTATATTTTATAATTAATATTTACAAATTTCTCATCATGTAACCAAAAATACAAAAGAATGAAAATTTATTTTATGTTTTATATATGAAATTATTATTTTAAAAAAAAAACGGATATACGATACTCTCCCGCCAGTTGCCTCCAGTCCAGGATCCTAAAGAATAACATTTATTATGAATAAAAATAATTATATATAATATAATCGAAAAATTTATTTTAATGATTTTGAAATATTTGGGACATTAAATCAAACTCATAAATTTTAATTAATATGTGGTTTAAAAATATATATTTTTTTGTGGTTAAAATAATATATAAAAATTTAAATTATCAACAAAAATATAAAATAATGTTAATTGGTTAATGTTAAATATATTATATAAATATGTAATAATTCTTTATTAATAAATAAAATTATTATTTACAAAATGTTATAATAAGGAATTTTAATAATTTTTATTGAATTTTCGTAAATGAATTTTTTGGAAAATAAATAAGAGTAATATTTTTGATTTTTATCGGAAGAGTTAATATCAATTTATTACAGTTTTAATGTGGTAAGTGAGTGAGAACATTTTGTGTAATCTTCATTCAATAATCTATAAACTTGTTCTGCTAATGTTTATCACATTAAATTTTTTCCCAGACAAAAAATAAACGTAATAATGTGCCACTTAAATATGATAATAACCTGAAAAAAAGCAGGTATCTTAATTAAAATCTACATGAGGTTCTTTAATTAAATTTGATACTTGATGGCATTATTTTAATCTTTTTTTCTCAAAATTTAATATATTATAATAAGGCAAAATTTATGTATAAAATATTGGAAATACTTTAGGAAATTTATGAGCGCCGGCTCCTAATATATTCTTTATATTTTTTTTTACAGAATTCCCTAAATTTTCTCTGTAAATCTATCTACCAGAGAGTAAATGGGAAATATTCGAATAATTTATACTAATTAGTTCTGAAACCGATTTTTGAGAAATTAAATAATAGTCAAGCAATTTCCTCTACTACCTATTTTTTTTCTCAAAAAACATTAAAAGCTCAGCACAGTCCTGAAAAGTTTTAAACTACGAATAGTCCTATTATCCTTACAATATCAAAATTTGACTAATTCAGTTTTCTTCGACCATCATGCACGTTCAAAACTAAAAATATTATAAGAACATTTCCAACTACACACTTATATACTTATTATAGGATTTTTAATTGTGCGAGCAATTAAAACTTGGGTAAAAATTTGAGTATTCATTTATACATAGTAGCGCTATCTAGTTTTGAAATTATCTTAAATTTTATTTCGAAATTTTTTTTGAACTGAGTACTACGTGAATATGACCAAGTAAAAACTAAGGAAAAATGTTTGCCCCTAGAAAAATTTTCTATATAAAATCGTATTTTTTTTAACTAAGTACTAAGTTAATACCTAGTAGGGCCTGCAAAATTACCGAGATTTGCTTTTACCGGTAAACGGTAAATATTTTGAGTAGAAACCGGGTTACCGGTAATTTACCGGTAAATTTTTTTTCATGTAAAGTTTCATATATTTAGCAACAAACGGCAAAAATGTTTCTAAAAAAGTTGTCCAAACAAATAATTAACAATAAGTTATTAATTAAAACAAACAAAAGTTTAATTCATTACTCTATACTCGTTGGCTTCTATACTCGTTGGCTTTATTGTCAAAAGATGGTTTTTACTTACATACATCTACATATTATTAATCGGTTTGATTACAATTGAAACAATAAAATTAAAAATAACAACCAATTATTTACAGAAATTATGTAAAATACAAGTAAGCCAGTTAAAAATACATATTAACATATTAAAGACATATTAAAGGGTATAATGTCTTAATAATTGAATCGCACTTTTTAATGCTTGCATCAATATTTAGATTAAAATTTAACTTTTAATACCTAGATATTTTATATTTTCACTGCATGGTACATGTTGTATATCTAAACATAGATCTTGTGATGGAAGATTAACAAGCTTTCTTTTCTGCGTAAAGAACATGGCGTCAACATTGATTTTTATTTTCCAGTCACTAAAATAATTTTTGGTTTGATTAAAACCATTTTCCAAATTTGTTATTAATTCTGTTAATAATTGATAAGATCGCAGTGTCATCAGCAAATAAACTTAAATTTGTTTGGATTGGAAAAGGAATGTCTGAAGTATAGATGTTAAATAATGAAGGACTTAATTTGGAACCTTGGGGAACACCTGCTGGTAACTGGTAGAAGATTGATTTAGCGTTTTTAATGCCAACACAAAAATTTCTGCTGTAAAATTTTAACTATGTACAGTGGAAAATCATAGAGAAACATCTTATGTATTAACCCGTCATGCCATACTGCATGAAACGCCTTTTCTACATTCAAACTGATCATATCAACCGAATTCTTCTCATTGAAATTTTTTTTAATAAGATCTCTAATGCGACATAGTTGATGGTTTGTCGAATGACCTGCTTTGAAACCAAATTGCTCAAGCGGAATTATATTCTGATTTTCTAAAAATGTATCAATGCTTAATACATTTTTCAAATAGTTTACCCATTGAACTCAAAAGGCTGATAGGTCTATAACCTTTGACTTTTTTAATATCTTTATTTGGCTTAGGAATACCAATAATGAGCACATTTTAGATTTAATGATATATTTTTTTTATAAATATTTTAATTTACTGTATATTATATTTTACTATTCCTGTAATATATTTTTTAATACATAATCATGAAATTGAAATTTTTATTTTGTTTTTTTATTTAAATATTTATTTAAATAATTAATAATAATTTATTTAAGCAAAATTTTATAATTTTAATTTTTTATTTTAATATGTTTGTTTTTGAATTAAAAATCAAATTCCTTTTTTAATTTTTTATTTTAATTTGTAATTTCTATTTTGTATAAAACTTTTTTTTTGTTAGTATGAAATTTAATTTGAAAGTATATCAGAATTATGATTTAGAGAAATTGAAATTTAGATTTTTATTTTGATTAGTGGACATAGGTAATTTTAAATTAGTATGTGGTGGGAAATAAATAGGATTGCGTTCTAAATAGTTAGGTTCGGATTTAGTTTCTACTATTAGTTGAGATACATTTTGTATATTTATTTTTGAATTTCTTTCAAAACGTTTCAAAACGAACAATTTCCAAAGGTAAGTTGGAAAAGTCGCGATATTCAAATCTAAAATTTAAATATCTTAAGTAATAATTATGAATAAATTTATATTTTATTAATTCATTAGTAATTAATAACGTTAAAAAATTAATAACACAAAAAAACGAAAATATATATCGCAATTTTTGTAAGCCGCGTACATAAGTATTTTCGATTTTTCGGAGATCACTTAAAATGGAGGTTGTTAGTTTTGAAACTAGGCCAATCAATTAGCTACCACATAATAAAATAAATATATAAATAATATTTGAAAAATTAAGTAGGCATATCATCCGCAGCAAATGTCTGTACATGTTGTTTTTTTCTAAGCCAAGCTCGAAAATCTTCATAAGAATCCTCAATTTCATCCAGATTTGTTTGTAGTGTTTTTAAACCACTGCGATAATATTGCTGTCTAGGTTCTAGTGCCTGATTTTTAAATATCTCTAGGTCGATGTAAAAAACGTAATTGTAAAACGCAAAAACAATATGAAAAATTGTATAATTTATAAATATCGCACAAAAATTTTAACAAAAAAATAAATAAAATTAAAATATTAATAAAAATATTAAAAATGGAGGAAACAGCTGATTATGCTTCTCTATCATTTTTATTATTAATAAAAAATAAAAAAGATGGCTTTTGGTGTGTTTGTTATTTACGCTCAGACCAGTCTGATCAATCTGATGGCTGTTTCTTATTTCAATTTCAGATTAGTCAGATTGATTTTTTTGGTCGGAGAATTTTTTCAGATTTTTCAGATTTATTATTGCTTGTGGCTAACTTTGTGCTTGATTTTTTTGTTGCGGCTAAACTTCATTTTTCAATAATTTTTTTAAACTATTATTTTTAAATATTTCCATTGTTTTGTAAATTAATAACAATAAATATTATAAAAAGTAATATTTAATGAAAAATATTACAGAAATTGTTATTTAAATTGAAAAATAATTCCAGATTTGCCGACCAATATTTTCATTTTACACGGCAACATTGTAGCATTTTTTTATCTGAAAAATATCTGACTGTTTCTTATTTCACTCGACAGATTAATCTGATTTCAGATTTTAAAAAATCTAGTCGATCTATAGATTTAAATAAAAAACACACCATTTGTTTTAAATTTTTAGATTTTTTTAAATTATGTGTCAAAATGTTTTCAGTTATGGCTGTGATGGGGAAAAAAATGCAAGATTATACTAAATAGTGTGAAAATACATGGAAACTAGAAACGGTAAAGTCAGCGCATCGCAATGAAAACTAGAAGTGAATTTAACTTTTTCGATTTGCGTTTTTCAATCCGACTATATAAATACAATGTTCCTAGCCATACAGTTTAACTTTTGCGATGGGAATTTTTTTATTTTTCAGAGTGTGCGAGCGATATTTATAAATCAGGCATATGAACATATCGAATTCTTGTTTGTTACCTGTTAGATAGTTTTTTGATGTTATATTGTCAGTTCCATCCTCTACTATACTACTATAGTACTCGTAATTATTATTATCTTCATTTGTTGACATATTATTAAAATCATCAGTGCTAACTGTTATAGAATCAGCAAAAAGCTTTGGTAGACTTTGCGTTGCCATCATACCAATTAAAGTTTTTCGTGTTGGTGTTGATTTTTGTGGTGTTCTATTAATAACACTTTTATAGTGAGGATTATTTAAATTTAAACCATTTGTTATATTCTATATAAATAAAATAAAGAAAAAAAAAGATTCAATTTAAAATGTTATAATATTAAATTGAAATAATTTTAAATGATAAATTTAAATATTAATTTACCAAAAACAATAATACGAATAATATTGAAGATATCATTTCTTTAAAATTCAAATTTAAACTTAATTTCAATTCGGAAATTATACTTGCTTTTAAACCAATTTATTTTCTTCTTTTTTTCAATTACAATCAATTATTGTATCATTGTATGTAACAGTATTGTAAATTAATTTATTAATTGCAGGAGTTATCTATAATTAAAATATTATTTTGTCAATATTCAGCTGTTAATAAATAAAAAATATAAGAAACATTTGTGTCAAGTGTATTAAAAAAAAATGACCAGGAAATCTTCAATATATATACATATAATGTATTAATAATTAAAAAAATATATTTACTTACAGTTCTATTAAATCGTATCTCATCTTGAATATGAATAATAATTAATTTTTCAACAGTATAATTAGCAGCTAATATTAATAATATTGCATCAATTTTATGATAAATAATCATTATATTATTACGTATTAAATTATTATCATTAATATATTGTATATACATCATTGACCATATATTTAAAAAATAAAATATTTATATTATAATAATTTTTATTCGAAAATATTGATTAAATTTTAAACATGTTTTATAAATTCTATTATATATGTTAACAAACGATAAAATCCCATCATAATATTGTTATATGTTCAATGCAAAATTCATTCCAGATGATTTTCTTCTTCCGGTGATTTGTCATTTCGAAATGATTAAATAGCGATATTCTTTTTTTATGATAATATAAATTTAGAGGTAAATAGGAAATAGATTATGGCATGTACGAATGCGTAGGTAGAAAGTGCAAGATAGACAAGGACACTAATGTTTAACAAATTATGAGAATATTATACAAGAATTTGGTGCAAAGAGAATAATAAGGGAAGTATGAGAAAGGGGAGACAAAGTAATTGACAAACAGACATATACATGATAGAAAAATGAAAATAAATAAAAGGACTCATGTTAAAAAAAGGAGCAGTAGTCGTTATCTGTTATCTCTACTTCAGTACAGGCTACTAGAGGTCACTTTTAATTTATTTTATTTTTGAATAATTATTTCTATTTATTCAAACTTTTAATCCAATTTTGAAAGTTTCTCTTTTCACAATATTTTTTACATCTGTTACAAAATGTTTTATATACTTATACCTACTTAATATTTATTTAAAAAAAACTATATACATAAATAAAAGAAATTTTCTTATTGGTAAAATTTTAATTTTTAAGATCCTTAAAAATCATTAATAACACAAAACAGGCAATAATAATTAATCAAAAAGGCGTTGACTTTTTCTCCATTTTAAAATTGCTCTGGTCTGGTTTTACCCAAAAAAAAAAAGAAAATTTAAGTGTCCTTTTTTCATTATTTTAATGTTTGAGTGTGTAACAAACAGGCTGAAAGGAAACTTTGTAAAACTTGTGCTCCATTTATGGTTTTTGTTAATTATCTTGACACATGAATTCTAAAATAAATTAATTTAAAAAAATATATATATATATTATAGCTGCTATATAAATAAATAAAAAAAGAAAGAAATAAAGTAAATAGAAAATGGAAAAAGGAATAAGGGGAAAAAACATTAAGAAAATTGAAGAAAAACTTTTTCGTTACACAAAAATTTAAAAGGAAAGTTGTTTGTTTTGGTTCATTTTTTATGTTGAGACTATTGAGTGTTCTTAAAAGTGAAGTATTGTTAGACATATTTATATTTATTAGATTTTAGAAAATTAAATGGAATTTAAAAAATATATACTTGAAGGCGGTTTAAGTTATTAATATTTTTTTTTAAATTTTGAGTTTGTTGAAAGTTGAAAGTGAATTTTTAATAAAATAAAATTGGATTATTTAAGTGTGTTACAGATGAAATTTAAATAAAGTATTTATTATATGGACTCAAACTGAACTTAAATTACTTATTGCTAATATATATGAAATTTGAATGGTAAGAAATTGAAGAAGAATATTATTAAGATATTACATAAATACATATACCTAACAATAACATTTTCATATTACAAAATTACTGCAATAAATTATTATTCATCACTCTCAATCATCATTTAGCACTACACTCGTTTTGAGTTTTGGATTTATTCCCAATTTGCTTCTATAAATTTTATTATGTATATTATCAGCCCACCTAGCTCTTGGCTTATCAGGTTTTGCTCAGAAGATTTTATACTCCATTTTGTTCCGCATCCTAAACACATGCCCAGCCCAACGTTGTGTGCCTTCCAGAATCACACAATATCCTCATTTTTGTATTAAATGCTTTAAAGTTACTTATTATTAAAAGTATAAGCTTATATTTAATAAATTTGTAAATAATAAATAGTAATATCTTGTTTAATCGATCGTCTTAGTTACGAAAGAAATTTAAAATTTAAAATGTTATTTTGAAATGTTCTACATTGTTATCCTTTTAATTCACGCAAATTACCACCAATTTCAATATGTTGCGACACAAACAAATCTCATGGCAACATTTTTATGGTAGTATTTCAAAATTGCGAATTTGTATCCAGTATCCGTGACGATCCGTGACGATATAAAAATATATTGTTTGCTCTTTTACTAATTTCCAGTTTGCATGTATTTTTTCAGTATTATTATTCATTATGGAGAGTTATATACTAATTTTAAATTCTATATTCAGAATTTTTTTAATATATAACTAGACTTTAATAATTGGACTTAGGGAGTTTTCTTAGGTGATACTTTGAAATTTTAGTAATTTTTTGGTATACTTAACACATTTTCCCTAAAAATGGACTTGTTAGTTTTCACCGAATGACGACGATATATAAGCCGTTGATTTTGAAAGTAGCATAAGTAACTTTTAAATTATTTTGAGATACCTGAAATTTTTTTGCAATTGTTTTTACAAGTAAAATTTCTATGGACGATACATAATTTTGAAGGAATTTAACAATAAATCAATAAAACATGAAAAAATCATACATATTTGTAATCATAAATAGAATAAATAATTTCAGAAATTCAATCATAATTTTTCGCAAAAATTGACTTATGGCACTTTCAAAATCAACGGCTCATATGACTTATATTCAAAGCTGATATGCCAATCTATTTTTACAACTATATAAGATAATTTATATCAGAAAAATATTTAAACGTTTTTGTAATTCTAAGTTTCAGATACAAATGATTCATATTTTTATTTCTGCTTATAGTACACAACATGCTATATGAATAATAAAATTTTCAATTAAAATTATAATTAAATTAAAAAAGAAAAATATTGAATGCAAATATTTTTCTTTTTTAATTTCGCATTTTTATTTCATAGATTAAAATTCCTTAAATTTATAATATTCAAATTACATTCATCAAAAATCATTTGACTTCGACAAATCAAACAATAATCTTTTATGTAATATCACAAATATACAAGAAGTAGTGATTTCATTCTTTTATATATTCCTTGACTTACAAAAATTAATTCTATATATTAAATCCTTTTTAGATAGAGAGTGAGAGAGATTCTTAAAGATTAAAATTAACATTGAACGCTTCCTTAATAGAAAAAGTAATAATATATAACATTATATAGTATATTTTCTATCAAAAGTTTCAATAATAATTTCATCTTAAAATATATTATCTGAGATGTTGGAATAAATTTGAATTTATATATTATTTGTTAGCTGCAAAAGAAAAGTAGAAAGAAATCAATAATAATCCTCTTAAAGATTTATATATTTTATATATAACTTTATACATTTATTCAATATTGTATTTAGGGCAAGATTTTCTTAATGCACTTTCATGTTGTGACATTGAATATAAATTGGGAATGGGAAAAAGATTTTACCATATAATAAAGATTCTATATACCTACTTATACAATATATATTTGAATAAAAAGAAATTCTAATTTACTATAAAGAATATGTATGTAAAGTTTTATTATATTACAAGAAATTGATAAGTAGCAATAGTAAAGATGGATTTATTTAGATTGAATTTGTTAAATTGAAGAGTTAACATTATCAATTAGATTTATATAAATTCCAAAATGAAAAGATAAATTTTACTTGTAAGGTGTAATAACATGAATTTTTGTAGTTAAGATAATTCGTATTTCAATAAAAGGATTTTAATTTTTGTATTTTATACCTTATTTGAGAAATTTAATCTAAATTTGATAGATGCAGAAATTAGCAAAATTTGTCAAAAGTGACGAATGGTGTAGAAAACCTATTGGCATTAACAAAAATTCAGCAAGATTTTAGATCACAAAATTTAAAACATGCGAACTATAACAAAATACTTCATCTATAGCAAAATCCTGTTTAAGGGTATACGTATATATAATATTACCAAAAAGTTTTTAAAAGCTAATACAATCTCCAAATGCTCGGAAAAAAGTGAACCACTTTTTTGTTTAAAAATTATTCATTTAAAAAATTTATTGAATTTTCTAAAATTTTTAGGAAAATTGAATTTATGTTCCCAAAATAAAAAAAAACCTTTCAATAAAATTTAATGGATTTTTTTTTCTCTCTGATACTCTTAAAATATATTTATAATTAAATTTTTGTACTCTATATTAAATAAAAAAAATGTTATCATTCGATTTTGTTTCTCTAAGTGCTCCTTTATTGGTTTCATTCCTATTAGAAACACTCGCCCATCATATCATCATCATAAACACCCAGAGCACTTTTAGTCAAAAAAAAATTTAATAATATTTCAACAATATAATAGCAACAAAAATAAAATTAAATTTTCAACTTAAGTTTATATAAACTTAAAATTTATGAAATATTTCGTTTAGTTTATTAAGGTAAAATGTTGTGACTTATCAAATAGGATTTTTTTTTTTTTTTACTGAAATATATCCTTTTGACATTTTTTAGTGTGTGTATGTGTAAAAAATGAACTCATATAAATAATTTTCTTTTCTGTTGGTGTTCGTTGTAAAAATATCTATTGTAAATGGTAATATTATTCAACAAAAAAAAAAAAAAAAAAAATTTGCCTTAAAAATGGAATGAAATATACCAAAAAGTCATCGAGCATTGAAAATTTTAGATTTCATTTTTTTTATCATATATTTTTGTCAGTCATCAGTTTTTCGTTCTTATATTCATGTCTCACTGTTTGTATATATTATGTATATGTGTATGGAAAGAAGCTAAAAGTTAATGGTCTCTTTATACAATTTCATTCAAAAAATTTTTTTTTATTCTCACACAAAAAAAAAAAGGATATTATGCATAAACAATACCAATTTTTAATATATAAATGTGTTTGTGTATATATATATATTATGATTTTTGGTATAAAATGGTAACCATATAAAGATATGTGTCGTTGCACAACATTAATCATATAAGAAGAAGACGAGCTCGGAATAGACAATAGGAAAAGAAATATTTTTTTTTCTACTGTGTGTACTCCTGCTGCTCATTTTTAGCTTGTTATTTTAGCCCTCATCGTAATACTGCTGCTTATATACTATACATATACGTGTATTACAGCTGAAATGCTAATGTGTTACTCTGACTTTTTAACTTATATATATATATATATATATATATAAAGTATAATATTACTGGTATCACAAGTGATAAATAATGAACTTTAATATGACAGCCTCCTTTCTACTTTTCAAAAAAAAAAAAAATGGATTTCATTTTGCACGCATACACATAGCATGAAAATTCTATAATAACATTATTTTTTTTTTTTTTAAACCAAAAGATAATCAGATACGTATAACATTAATATGAATATTATATAAAATGTTTAGGAGAGTAATAATATATGTTGAAGCCTTAGTTTACATTTATATTATATTTCGAAGAATATCATATCTAATTTGCCAGTTTCGAAGCATTTTAACTTTTGTGTGATATTATTATATCAAATCACACATTCATCACCGAATTTAAATAATATTATAATATAGTGTGGCATATGAAAATTCATAAAATAGTATATTTTACTTATTAAATTATGTATATACATATATGTTTATGTTTTTTTGGAAAATAATAATTTTTGTAGGTTTTATATGTTTGAATAAAATTGTAGAATTTAGAAAATGTTTTAGTATTTTTAAATATTAAATTTGGGCTTGCAGAAATTTACTATAAAATTGAATTATAGTTTTTAAAAGTTTAATTAAAAGTTATGACGAGTTTTTGTATATAAGTTTTATTTGCCAATTTTGTCATAAATGTAGTCAAATTTGTCATAAAATTTCATTTTATTACATAAATACGAATGAAATTGACATTTCATTTGGCTTCAACTTTTAATAGTTTAATAGTTTAGACAAGTTTTTGTCGACCAGTTTGTATTTGTTAATTGTGCCATAAAAATTGTCTATTTCGTCATAATATTTTTTAATACATATACAAATATGTAGTTATTATCGCAGTGTATTTCGTAAATAATATTTTTACTAAAACGAAATTTATTTTCACTAAAATTGACCTGAACTTTTAGTCCTTATAACAATTAAAACAATCAAATAATAAATATTATAACTTATTTCTTCAGAATTCAGAAATATAATATGAATATATCTTTTAACAATTTACTTTATAACGAAAAAGTTAATTTATTATGATTCCTCTTTTCTTTTACAAATTATTATTTAACTTTAAAAAAAAAAAAAAATACTTATAAACAATTATCCAACGATCTTGGTCAATTTAGATTATAAATAAGTAAATTCTTAACTTTTTTTTTTTGTCCTGGATAATATACTGTTTTTACTAAGGACTTTTCATGGTAACTATAGAAATGAAATTATAACTTTTATGATGAAAAATATATAGATACATACTTAAAAGTTTTCTTTTGATTTTTCACAAAAATATTTTATATATTACAACATAAAACTTAATTTAAAATAAAATATAATATGGAAACTATATATAAAAAAAAGATATAATGAAAGAAAAGTTGTCGTATAATATACAAAAAGTACATAAATATAATAAAATATTTAAGTATGATATTTTAAAAGTCATATCTTCCCTTTTTTAAAGTTTTCTTTATTATTATAAATATATGCATGAGAAAGCCAAATTAATATAGAAAAGTTTCTTATAACAAAAATTCATAGAAAAAGAAAAACTAAATTTATTCATTTAATAATAAAAAAATATTCTCTATTTACAATTTTATATCTCGAATATTAGCCACTTTTTTTTGTTTTTTGGAAAATTTTTATACCAAAACAAAAAAAGTTTTTCCTAATTTGAAGTTTTCATATAGTTTCAATTATTCTAATTAAAACTGAACTTATAAAAGTTATTTTTAAACTAAATTTATATAAAATGACTATACATGATTTTTCATATTATAATACTACATATTATTAATTTTTTAGTACAATTTTAGAAGATACTCAAAAGAGTATCTAAATATTCAATAGAAAAGTGGTTCAAATTTTTTTTTAAGAGAATTCAGAATACTTGCGCTTTGATCTTCATTAAAACCGATTAGACAAGAATTCATTATACAGAAAAAATTTAGTATACAATCTCTTATTTTGTTAACATTATAGCATAAATATTAATGTTTAAAGTGTAAACATAATATATTTTAATATAGGATTACTTCTAAAATAAACTATAAATTTTATATTCTTTGATGATCACGTCTAACAATTTCAAATCAAATTGGTATCTTTACGGTTGCTGTTTGTAATAATGTTACTAAAGAGAAAGAGGTTTGTCCAAAATAGAGTTCAACTGTTGGAAAATTAGGTATTTGATATGGAAAATGAAAAATATTATTAGGAATAGGATATTAATTTATATTTGAATTAATCTAAAATTTAATTTAAAATTAATTAGCATCTATTTTTCAATAAAATTAAAGTATTAAAATTTAGAAAGATGTCAATTATGTTAGAATTAAATCCAGATCATTTAAAATTATGTAAATTCAAGAAGAAAACATTTCTTTCGGTGTGACTATTTACTAAATAAAATATATAGATAGTATTGTTACATAAATGTTCATTTAGCATTATGGTCTGATAGTTCAATCTGCTTTCGTCGATACTTCAAAAACTGCAATTGGAATATAATGTATTATGGTTAGAAGCATTATCAAAATATATCTCTCAGGTCAAAATCCCAGAAAAATTGCTGATATTACATAACAATCATTAAGATAAATTAAGCCAATAAAATAAATATTTCATATTCCAAGAATTTTTATTTATTTAACCCTTTTTAGTACCACCCGGTAAATTAAAATTTGTAATAATTTGTTGAGTTTTGAGAAAAGTAATACAGTCTTTATTGTTGACATTTTTTACAAGTATCATTTTCGGTACTATATAAGAATTAATATGATACACAAAATCTTAAACCTTTTAAAATTTGGCAAATTTCGGACTTACTTTTATAGTCCCCAAAATCTATTTTCTATCTAAATTTTTTTTTTTTTTTTCAAAAATAATCCCGTTGATGTTGAAATCAAATAATTTATATCAGGATTTAAAAAAAAAATGTTTTTCCTTTTTCTCAAAATCCTCTGAGATGCTTCAATTGGCATAATTCGACATCAAAATTCTAACAAAAATATTATTTCTTGTCAACAAGAAAAAAAATAACATACTAAAATTATTATGAAATTCGAATACTATTTATATAAACTAAAAAAAATTTCGATTTACTCTCTAACAACATAAAAAAACTATAGAAATATATTGGAGAAACATAAATAATAAGGACATCTGGCAAAACCAAATACAAAAAAAAAAAAACTGTTTAGATGTTTTCGTATGTTGTTATTATTGTTATTATTTCCTTAAAATTCATTCATCTGTTAAATTTTTCTTCGAAAACCAAAGGTACAATTTAACCAACCCAACTACTATAATGTATATAGGAAAACTTTTATTATTTCAATATAAATGTTTGTACATATATAAGCCCAGTTGGGCAAGGAATTAATTCAGAAGTAATTCAGAATTAATTCAATTGATTCCGATTTAATTCCACTTTAGATTACCAAAAGGGAAAAGAATTGATTACTTTTACATTGGCATGTCATAGGCAGTAAGGAATTGATTTCTATCTGCATTACCTATCTTCGATTCTGAATCAAATACATGTAGTTTATTCCGAATTGAAGACATGAAATGCATTCTGAATCAAATACATGAAATTTATTCTGAATGAAAGATATGAAATGCATTCTGAATCAAATACATGAAATTTATTCTGAATGAAAGATATGAAATGCATTCTGAATCAAATACATGTATAAAGTATTTAAAATCGAAGACACGAAATGTATTATAAATCAAATGTATTATGAATTGATATTGAAATTTACTACTTATTTGTTACACTGACAAAGAAACTTTGTTATAAATATTAAATTTTTAAACTCATTATAAATTTTTTTTAAACGCACGTTTATAAAAAAAATTCCACAAAATTAATTTTTTTAAAACAAATTCACTTATTTAATTTATCTGATCAACTGAAAAGAAAACTCTAAAAATAAACAAATAATATACAAAATATTTTTTCCAGTAAAGATGTATGTTTTTATTAAACTGGACATTAATCATGTTTTGAAATTTTCCATTTCGTAACAAGAATAGTACATAAAACCCAATTCTTTTCCGCATTACAAGAAATCATATATGGAATCAATTGTTCTTTTCTAGTTGACAAGTAATAACATATGGAATCAATTGATTTCTTTCTGCATTACTGGTAATCAATAGTAGAATCAATTGCTTTCTGAGTAATGAATTCTGAATTCCTTCCCGTAGAATCAGTTCTTTTTTTCACAACTGGGAGTTCTTTTACTACAAATACAAAATAATAATATGTATATAAAATATGTAGTATATATGTATTACATAAAACGTAAATGATTTTTCAAAAAAAAAAAGAAAGAATCACATACAGGAATATAATATTTTGTGTTGCTGGGTTGTAAATGTGGCTAAAGAGAAAGAAAATCTTTTACTTGTGGAAATCTGTGGAAAACTAAAGGACACAGAATAAAAATATATAATATAAAAAAAAAACTTCAGAGACACACAGAAAACTTCATAAAATAGAATTATTTCAAGCGGAATTAAATTCTTTAATATACAATTTATATTTAATTACAGGGTCGGTTTATTAATTGAGCAAAATTGGCTATAAAGCCCTAAAAATCATATTGCAAAGCTAAAATTTATAAAATACTTTATTGAAAAATTGTCGATTCGCGGTATAATTTTAATCTTATGTATAATACATTTTCTTATATTTGACATTTTAGAGTCATTAAAAGTCAAACAAGTAAAGTCGGTAAACTTTTATATTAGTGGGACCCTGACATTAAAAAATTCGTTAATGCGTACTTTTTGAAATACCTTACCTGTCCGAGTTAAGTTTCTTTTTTGAGGTATAAAATATATTTTTATATCAAAACGATGATGACTTGTTTTTTTTTATTATTATTGTACATATGTAAGGACAGAAAAAAAAGATTTTATATTATAAGGATTATAAATATGCAAAAAAAAAAAATTCTATGTGATTATAATTTTTTATTTTACAATGGATACTTTCCAGCCGCGTGGTTTTTAACTCTTCAAAAAAAAATTTATATTCGAGAATGCAATTAACATTGAGCATGATTAGCATATGAAAAAGTAATAATAAAACCATCATACATAATATAATTATAAAAATTTTTGCAAAAAAAAAAAATGGAAAACTCGTCTTTTTAAATTTTTCTGCATGATAAAATCTACAAAAAAAATTCTTTCGAATTCAAAAAAAAAAATTAAACTTAAATTATAATTATAAAGAAGAATAGGGCGTGAGGGGAGAATTCATCCTTCAAAATCATCAAAAGCATTCAACTTTGATATGTATTTAGTTAGAAATTTTAGAAAGTAACATAATGCGATATTTGTCGTTGTAAGGAAAATTTTAAAATTAAAGTAGAATTGTTTCAAGAAATAGGCAGGTAAAAATATGTTTTTGATAATAAAGTTAGCTTCATGTTTATTTTTTTATGGCTTTATCACAACTTCCTGTTCCACATATATACTCTAACGTATCTTTTAGGGCATTGTAAGTTGTAAGGTTAGATCTACCAGAATATCTAAAGGTTAAGTTAATATTGACTCAAAAGTCATATGACAAGTTTACAACACGTTGTTTTAGATGCAATGTCGTTGCCTATGAACCAATTACAATTGCAAAATTTTCACAGACGTTCACAATTGATTTATATTTAATTACGGGCTACCAGAAGCTGTCCCAAAATTTTGGATGAAATATTTGATTAGTCAGGATCAAATGTTATATATCATTACATTTCTGTGAGACATATTTGTAGGCACATACTTCATTTCCAATTAACTAAAGTAACGACATCCATTATTTTATTACCTTTTCTATTGACATTTCCATAATAATTCTTCAAATATCATCTTGCTGTTAATTATTATAGTTCACTACATTGGATTACCTGTATTTTCAATGTGTAAAGAGAATTTACAATTAGTAGATGAAAAATATCTAAAGTATCATTGATTGGATTCCTCCATCCTACCAAAAAAAAAAAAACTTAATGATTGATGAAAGAAACGAAAACCGTCTTCAATATTTCCGTCTTCAATAATTTTACTATTGCATAACTAATTATTATTATAGAAACAAAAAACTAACAACTTCATTTTATACTTTCAAACAAAACTCACAAGTGCTTAACTAGATATTCCTTTTGAAGAATTTTTGTTTATACCATAAAAATGACTTCTTTACTTCAAGTTTTCTCCATTTTTTTTCTTCTATTATTGTTGTTGCCTTTTCGACATCCTTGCAAAGGTAATCGTTTCTTGTGTTTTTTTTTTTTTGTATGAATATCTATTTCCCTTTGTAAAAAATTGAAACGTTTCACAGCGACCCAGTAATTAAGTTTCATATTTTTTCCATCTTCTAGGATTGACAAGAATTTTCTACTTTTTTTTTTTTGTTCGTGTGTTCATTATGAAAGTAGAAGAAAACTTGTAATAATTATTATGTACGGAAAAAAATTTCGTTTTCCTGGTTGTAATTACAAGCTTGTAAATAAAAGTTTAAGAGAGAAAAAAAAAATATTCTTCTTAATTGGTTTTATTAAGATATTTTCAATACTATATAGTTTGTCGGTAATTTTAGACAAATTGAGTTGTTAGCGATAATATATAATTACATAGAGAATTTCTGTGACATTTTAAATATAAAAGAAATTTCATTTTTGTTTTGCTTTAAAAGAAAATGAATTGTAAAAGACCAGTCATATATTTTTATTGAAAACATTTTCGAGATAATTTAATTTAAAAAATCCAGTATTACATTAAGAAACGAAATTCAAATTTTTAAACAAAGATAATTTTTAATAATAATGGAAAATCGTCTTAGATCTTATAATTTTTAAATTGATTTTATTATTTATTTATTTTCATTATAATTTATATAAAAATTCCTCAATTTTAAAATGGTACAAAAAACTAGGAGCAAAATATCTACTATTTCTTCCTACAAAAAAAAAATTATTTTGGCTTCTTAAAAACATGAAATATTAAAACAAAAATTTCATATAATATCCAATTCATTTTTTTTTTCAAATTTGTTTGGTTAATTTTCCTAACGAATTTTCCAGTTTTCGCACAAAAATAATTTAAATAAACATTTATTTATATTTTTATTTGATTTCTGTTTATTTATTTATTTTCGACTATGTTAAACACAATAAAATCATTCTAATATTTTCTTTTAAATTAAACAATTGAGACTTGAGACACAACACTCCATTTATGTCTTAAAGTAGTTATACACAACGAAAATGAAATTTCTCTAGCTAGAAGGTTAAGAGACAGCAAAAGAAAAAATTATATTTAATTTTATTTTAAGAACATTTTCAAAATTGATGAAATACTAAAAAGGATCTACATACTAAAAAAAACGAAAAAATGTTGATATTTGAAATTCTTGACAATTCTTACTAAAGAAATATATGGTATATCATCACCCAGCCAAATATGTAGCATAGGAAAAATCACATTTAATTCTACAATTTCATTTTTCATATGAAAATTTTACTATTTTTTTTTTCTAACTAAAAAATTGTGAAACATATGAAATTTTTTTGGATATGGGGAAAAAATAATATTAGGGTGGAAAAATAAAGCAATAAATTGTAAGAGTAATAAGCAAAACACTTGAAAATCGTTTAAATTGTTTCCATTTTTTTTAGTGTTTTTTTTTTTTTTGTTTTGGTATTTCGAATTGATATGATACTTTTTTTTTAATATTATTTGCTTTGGTAATTGAAGGTGTCAAGCTTGTGTCACTTTTTCAACTCTTGAAAAAAAAAAATCAAATTGATATGAAAGTTTTTATTGTTCGTGTTTGTTCAATTTAACACATTTTATAGAATTAGTATTGTATTATACCTTCTTGTTCATTTAAATCCTTTTAGTTTTATGAGCAATTTACATACTCAAGTGAAAAAGAAAAAGTCAAGGATGTTAATAAAAAAAAAATAAACAGAAATTGTGATAAAATCGTTTTGTTTTATCCAAGAAAATAAAAATTTAAATGTAATGAAAATTTTTTTTGGAATTTAAATCTTCAAGATGAAAAAAAAAGGATAATATAAAAAAATTATGTGTTTTTTTCTGTGAATGATTAAAAACTTAATTTTTTCAAGGAAAATTGTTACTTGTCGGAGAGAGATTGACAAGACTTTTTTATATAGAATTCCAAAACTATGAAATTACAGGGATATTAATTAAGGAAATTATCGTATCACATAATTAATAATTCATTTTAATAAAATATTTTACAACGTGTCATTTGAAATGACTATTATTTTAAATATACCTTAACTAAACAACTTTAAATACCATACTTTGGGGAACATTAAAAGTTTCTTGATAAATTTTAGAATACTATGATCTATTTGAGAGCAATTCTTAGCATGTACTTGTATTTATGTACTTATTTAGATTTAGATTGTCGACATTTTCATTTGACTTTTATTTCTCAAAACTTTTTAAATTTATGCACCTCGTTTTAAAAGTAAGAAGCGAGATAAAATAATGTCAATTTAAAATTTGCAAAACTACAATTTTCCATTCGATATCTTCATTTATGGTCCATTAACAAATAGATGTCATAGAAATTTTAAAAATTATATACCGTATTCAATTTTTATTCTTGGTCATTAATTTCTGTATATTTATTTACATTATTAATTTGCCACATAATCTCATCAAATTTTACTGAAATATTAATTAAAATAAATATATTATAATGTATTTTAAATCAAAAATATTAATGAATTTCTAAGCAAATATAATTTTTGTAATATACTTCAAAGTATACCAAGAAAATAAAAAAAATATATACACTAATTTTGGGGTAAATTCGTCTTTTTAAATTTCAGTCGTTTTCCAAATTCATCTTATATTGATATAAGTCAAAATTATATTAAGAATCACATTTTTAACCACATTAATATATAATTTGAAAATATAATCTTAATACGCTTTAAAATGAATGGTTTAATAATATTTTTGGATAATTCATTAAAGCTTAATGGTTTAATTTAAGATTTTACAAAGAATAAAATTTAAAATGACGAATTTAACCCATTTTTTTTTTGTAATTATTCCTTAACGTTTTCATTTCATAGTTCATTTTGCAATTAGAATTTTAATATTGATACTGAAATCATATCTATACATCATCATTTGATCCAAATCAACATTAATGAAAAAAAAAATAGTTTTCACATAAAATTTTTATCATTTAAAAATGTTTATTGATAAATAATTTTCGAAATTTTAAACTCATGTCCTAGGAAAATATTAGAAAATCAAACATGATTATTTTCTTCGTATTTTTTCCATTATATGAAAATATATGTACAACAATTTTCAAATAAAAGATTATAAGTAAATTTTGTTTTTTCAATTTCTCGATTGATTTCCATCATTTCGTTATTTTCATTTTAAAGTTTTTTTCTTCTCTTCTATCTTTTGCTATCCTTGTTAGTATTTACAAATGTGAAAAATTGATTTGAAAAAGAAAACGATTTTTTTTTGTATCTATATATTATAGTACAAGAATGTAAATGAAAAATTATTGAATTTTTTTTTGATAGTAAGAAAAGTGGATAAGTTTTTCTTTAATATTTGAACTTTTAAAAGTATTCTTTAAATATTTAATATGTCAATTTAATTGAATTTTATTTGTACCAAAAATTATACAAAAAATAAAATAATAATAATAATTGAATTTATTAAGATAAGAAATTACAAAATAAAAAATTACGTCAAAGGACGCTTAATATTAAGTAGACTACAAAAATTATTTTTTTTTTTATTATAATTTTTTTAACTGATTAATTAACCCTGTAACTGTAACCCTAACAATATGTTTAATCTTTCTGACATAAAATTTATAATTAAAAATATTTCTCTTCTCGAAAATTTAATATTTATGACAAACATATTAAGTTTGTAAAATTTATTTTTAAATTGAAAAAATTTAATTATTTTTCTTTTAATATTAAATGTTTTTTTACCAGTTTAAAAAATCTTCAATTTAGGATTTTGTTAAGTTTGTTTGACAGCCAGAAATTTTAAGACTGTAAAAATATTTTTTTTTTTTTTACCTTAATTTTTACATTTTTTTCGGTTTTTGGCTCTATTTCAATTCTAGTTTATATAATACAAAAAAAAGCTGTGCCAAGATTCATTAACCTTTATCAAAGAAAAAAATTTGGCAACCAACAAATAATAATAATAATATAGACTTAATTTAATATTAACTTTAAATATTTAAGTTTCTTTTATATAATTTTTTATTAAATCTTCAAACTAAATATATTTAAGAACTTCATAAAAATGTAATATTTTTATTTGAAAATTTATTTGGTTGAGTAATTACTGATATAATTATGAAAAATGATTTAAAATAGTTATTAAACGATTTTGCAATTTGAAAAGTAATTTCAATTCAAAATTACTTAAAATTTACCAAAAAATTCAATTTCAAAATATATAATAAAGCAATTTCTGCGGAAAAGCGACATCATGATCATGTCTTTACTCTTTCTGAATTTTACAGTCAAGTTTACTTTACCATACTAAATTAATCATGAATAAATTTCCATATTTCAATGAATTAGTTTTGCAATTAATGTAAAATTTTAAGTGATCCTTAAAGGATGCACACAATATTGATAAACAACAATATAATATTCAATTAAATTTCTTATTATTTTTGAAAATAACTAAAGAATTATTATATTAGTATACCAAAAATAATTTAATAAATACATAATAAATATTTTCACTATACTTTCAACATTTATTTTACTTTGATATTTTGTATATTTTACATATAAAACATTTTAAACCCAAGCAGAGTTAAAGTGCTAATTAAAGTAATATCAAAAGCTTAAAATATTTTATACTCTTGTATACCAGAATTTAAGATTTTTCCCTTTTTTTTTTTTTAAATATAAATTCCATAAAATAATAATTTCCTTCTTCTTTTTCTTGCATTCGTGCCTTAAACATATTTTTATTTCTGATGTTTTACTTTATATATGTATATAAAGAAATTGAAGCGATATTAATGTCTCAGAAATGCTACATAAACATTATTACCCCATGCTGAGATATCCCTACAGGGATCTTTACTATATATGTATATATTACATATAGATAAAGAAATATGCGATGGTGAACAAGAAGCAAATATCTTTGCGTGATTATTTAACTAAAATTATTTACGTATAAATATGTATAACATTATGTTATATAATGTACATATATATGTATGCTGATTATTCAGCATACCAAAATTAAAGACTAACAAAAAAAAATAAGACAAAATTTATTTTTTAAAGCTTGAAAATTGTAATATTTTTGTGTGTGTATATAAAACGAGGAAAGAATTTTAATTATAATGTTCAAAGGAGATGGTATAATTTTTGATGTTTTATACAGGATATATTTTTATTTTAATCGTTTAATTTAAAAGGAAACCAGAATATTTTCTAAAAATAAAATTATTTAAATATAAAAAAAAAAAAAAATATTTATAATTAAGATAAGTATTAAAAAAATATATTTTTACGACAATTTTAATTTACTCTTCAATGTAATTTTTAGATGTGTAAAAATATCAAACAGATTTCTACCATCATTACAATCACTCTAAAAAATTACTGGGGCAGACTTTTAATAATTATAGGAATATAATTTTTTTTAGAAACTTCGATATCTTTGTTTTTAATTATATGTAATTTATTTTTAATAATTTTATTTATAATTACTTTTTTTTTTTAAATATTTAATTTATTTCGCTATAGTAATTGTAATATAGTTGTTAGAATTAACAGAAATATTAACTTCGAGTATGACCAATAATTATTTTAATAAAAAAAACCTATGCTTGTATCATAATTAAAATTTTATTCTAAAAAACTACAACAATTAATTATATAAAAACGATAATTTAATTTAATTTTTAATCAACTTCCAACTTTTATCAAATTACAACATAATAATTTTGTAATTTTTTTAATATAGTTTAATTTTTAATGATTTTTCTTTCTTTTTCATTATGAATTGAAAATATGAAAACATTTTTTTTTGTACAACTATAAATTTACACGTTTTTGAATTAAATTACAAATTACTATTGCACTATAATATACAGAAGAATTTTAATATAATATTTCATGTCTTAATTTGATAATTTTTCTTATAACAAAATAATCTCTATAAAAAAAAGGAAATAGAAAAATTACACTTTTTTTTTTTTGTTTAAAAGGATATTTTCTAAAATTGTAAGAAAAAGGTGGAAAAAGGATTAAATTACATGATGGCGGAGAGTATATAATAATAATAGAAAAAGTAAAATAATGAATTTCTTGTTAAAAGCAGGATGTTCTTACCTAATAATTTTCTGAATTTTTTCTGAAAAATAGTTTTTGAAAGAGTATAAATTTTTTTTTTATTTTTAACTTAAATTGAAAATTTGTTTTATGTCATAGACTACGTATAATTCTATTTTTTCCTTTTGAATTTCTCTTCTTTTTAGTCAATCCTTTAATGATTTTAATTTCCTACACCGGAAAATGATATTCTTAGTTTTTTTTTTTAAATGTTTCAACATTTTAAATTTATATCATTTTAAAGAAAATTGAAAATATAATAATTTAATTAAGCAGATGAACAAGATTTTTTTTTATTAGAAAAACATAATAATTGGAATTGAGTTTGAAAAGAAAATGTTAAAATTAATTCTTTCTTAAAAATTTAAATTACATCATAAAACTTCTTAGTAATTTAATTATTTAATTTATAATTTAATAAAGTATAAAAATTTAATGAATTAATAAAGATAATCGCCTTTCTATAACTTAAAATTCTCAATGAAAACCAAACAAAGATAATAATTATTTGTTACTATACCATAATAATGAAAAATCATCATCCTTTTTTTTTTTTTTGGTTTCCCACTAAACCACAATTTTCACATATATGGGAGAATTCCATCAAAATAAAAACCTCCCTTTTAACATTTATTCTGCCTTTACCTTAATTACAAATAATATTCTGAATGAAAAAGTTAATTGCATAATTACAACACGCATATATACGTGTACACTAACTTTTTAGTTAAATTTAATGACAAATAATATTCATTAAAATGATGTGGTGGGCGGCTTTGGAGCTGGTAAAACAGAAGAAGAAATAATAATGTTATACAGGATTAAATTGATTATAATATTACATTCTAAACAATTTAGATTAAAAGTTTATGTTCTTGTCTGCACGCAGTGAGTACTGTAGATCCTGATGGTATACATGGTACGATATGAATTTAAAATTGAAAATTTAATTTGCATTTTTTTTTTTATAATGCGAATTACTAATAAGGATTAAATTTTTTATAATGGTTATCTGTAACCAACTGTGAATAAGGACATTTTTGTTTTCGGTAATTAAAATGTAATTTAAAAAGGGGCAAACTAAAATATTTATTAAAATTTTCTTAAGCTCAAAAGAAGAGAGAGCGAGAGTTAATAATATGGTTAGAAATTAATAATTAAAATTGGATGGAATTGTATAATTTATAAGATAATACGATTAAATTTAGTAGGATAATATTTTTATTAGTTAGAAATACTTATATACATATTACCAAATAAATTAATGGATAAATATGAGGTTTTTCCCAATAATTTGCAACAAATAAAACCAAAAAATCTTTTAATAATTAGTTTTAAAGAACCTAAAAAATTTCATAGAATTGAAGAAAAAAGTATTGTAAGTAATTCTCTCTGCTATGATGGTGAAAAGCTGAATAAAAATTTTCGTTGCATGTTAATGTTACTATATTTGCTACAACTCATTTCCACCATATTATGCTTCCATCTTTATTAATTTCATTCGATTATCATTGAATTAAAATTCTGTAGACTAAACAGTATTTTTAAAAATAAAATTTTATTACAAAAAAAAATATATGTATACAATAAAAGTTTTCCAATAAAAAATGCTTGATTGTTTTTCTATTTAAATATACATGGATGAGCACAAAAATTTATATAACAAAATCATTCTCATAAATTATTATATTTACGAAACAAGTAAATAAATAAAGACAAACTTTATTTTTCAATTTCCATTTTCCTTTTTTCTTTTCTTTTTTGAAAGACTATATAATATAATTTATTTTTCCTTTACTAAAGTATATTATATAAAATAAGAATTTTCTTAAAATTGAAAGCCTTTTACTCATTTTTCACCAAAATAAAAGGATATCTATAAGAATAAAATACGATCCACAAGAAGTAATAAAATAATAATAAGTAAAAAAGAAAAATATTGAAAAATAAAAACGGATGCAATTTATTCAATAATACAAACCATATAACTATAATGTATAATAGTAAAAGGGTGCCAAGCATATACCCAGTAGCATCCATTAGATAACCTTAATTTTATTATATATATTTTATCTTGTTTTTGCATCTATTAATGTGCATCCTGTCTGCCATCTTAAATATTGTATTTTTCATATACAAGAGGAAAGTATGTAATAAAATCTATTTAAGAAAATTTTTAGTAGTAAGTTTTTCAAAAAACATAAAACCAAAGTAAAAAATAAATGTGTATTTATGTAATTGGGTGAAATTTTATATACTTTTAAAGACATTTTCTATGGACAAAATATTTTCTTACAATAAGTTTTTGTAAAATTTAAATTAAATTTTTATTGGTCAACAATTTTTAAAAGCAATAATTCCCAAAAGAGTAAAAAAATATTTTATCGGTAAATTTTATTTGTATAAAATAATTTTTTTTTTTTGAATTATTAAAAATTTAATAAACTATTAATTGGTTTTTTTTTTTCAATCAAATCAAATTCCTTTCAATTGAAATTCAAATCGAATTCCTTTCAATTGAATTTATTTTAATAAAATTTTAATATTAATTTATTAATTATAAACTGAAAACTATTAGATAGAATTTTTTTTTATTAAAATTCAAAGAATATTAAATTATTTATCTCAAATTTCTTTTTCATTTATACACAATTATTTAAATATTTATATTAGTTTGTTATTTATTCATAACTATAAACTTGCAATATTAATTTTCATTGGAAAAATTTATGGTTTTTAATTGGAAATATTAATATTTTTAGTATTCATTCATTCATTTTAAAAAATCATTTTAAATTTTTAATTTCCTTGGGATATAAAAAAATAATAATTCAGGGAATTGGAAAGATAAAAATTCATATACAGATGTCACATTAGAGAGGTTAATACTTATCAGCTTAAAACCATAAATTAGTAAAAAATCATAAACAAAAATTGTAATACCGTTGTGGTAGAATATACTGTGAATAAGACTATTGGTCAAAAATAAAAAATTTCGATAAATTCTTCAATTCAAGCTACTACTTATTAATATTTCAGCAAAAACTACTAGTATTTCTATTAATAAAATTTCAGAAAGATTATGGAAAAAGTGAATTGTGTAAAATTAGGTGCCGTGTCATAAAGCCATGTCATAAAACCATAATGGCTTTATGACCCAATCGACTGAGTCTTAAAACCATCCGCGCGATTTTTGCTCGGATGGTTTTATGACTCACTTGAATGGGTTATAAGACCATATTGTAATTTAGAAATTTAAATCTTAAGACCATATATTTATATTTAATTTTATGCATTTGCAAGTTAGAAATTTTGTAAAATTGTAAAAGTTTACAGTTTTATGGCGTGGCGGCGCGGGGCGACGGGCGGCCGGTCGGCGCGTCGCTCTCCCTTTTTTGACATATGGCTTTATGACACGGCACCTAAAATTAGCCTCTACCATTAAGAAATCGCATATATATGAGAAGAATATAATTATTGTCAGAATTCCTTCCTTTTAATTAATATTATATTGTTCGTTTAATTGTACCCAAGGATTTAATCTAATTTATATTTTAATAATTTCTAATCTTCTGAATATTATTTTCATTACTTGTGATACACAGACAGGGTGGGTTTATATAATAAATTAAAGAAATAAAACCCATAATGAAAATTTGTATTTAATAATTTAATTATAATTATTTTTTCATTCTACAATTTTTAATTATGATTAACTCACAAATAAATTTATATTTTCCACCTAAGAAATACAAGATAGTAATCCAAATTCTATAAAGGTAAACTCTGGAAAAAAAAACGTTTTTATTTTAAAGTAAAATTTGCAAAAGCTTCTTTAGTTTTTTTTCAGCTGTTGGGTAAACTTCTTCATTATGATTTAATGACAGTAACGTTGCATAAACTCCATTAAAAAAAATCTACTATAAAAAGTTTATTTCTTTTATGCTACATTTTTTTTTTTGGGAAAAGCCCAAATGCACTATAAAAGGATAAATTTTAAAATTCATTTTGTGGTTCTTGAAAAAGTTTAATTTTTTTATTTATATAATTTTTGTTGTTCATTTTTACACTTTTCAGTAATTTTTTTTTTTAAAAAACTTTTACAAAACTCTATGAATAATTTATTTGTTCCATTTTTGGGGCTAAACCTGCTGGGAGCTTTAACTGTTTGGTCGTTTTTATTTATCTATATTAAGGAGTGCAAAGATATATTTTTTATATAATATAAGAATTTTCACACATAATCTTTTTTTGTTTGGGAAAACTTTTTTTTTTTTTTAAGAATATATTTAAAAGTTTTTTACTTTAATTATGCAAGAAATAGAAAATATTTTTCGGCTTTTTCGTTCAGTTGTGATGTGGGGGTTTATGGAGATGTGAGATACAAATACATAAAAATATTTTTACATTTTTAAGTATATTTTTCTGTAAATTAATGCAATTTTCTGAATTTTAATATAGAAAAGTCTGGGATTAAAGCAAATTCTGTAGCTGGACTAACCAAAACAAAAGGAAAGAATATTTTACAATTAACTTTTCCCTAACCATGTTTAGTATAGTAGTATAAGAATTTATGGATTCCTTATAAATTTTACTTTAATATGTTGAACAAAATTTCTTGAAAAAAAAATGAAATTAAGAAAAAAATTTATTTCATTTTTTTTTTTTTAAATAATTTCATTTTCGAGGTTTTTTTTTCTTGGGAGCATCTGGTATTAAAAATTATTTCAATTAAGATTTTTTTCTTATATATATTATATTATCACATTATTATGTTAATTATGTATTTATATCTGTTTACATAGCTTTCAATATATCTTTTCACAATTTTGTACCGCTTATAGAGAGAAAATTACTTCCAAAACATATAACAAATTGGAAATATATTTGAAAATTATTTTAAATGAAAATCTAAACAATTTCTTGTATATATACTAAATATAAATTTGAATGTGTAAAAAAAATTGCTTTAATATGATTTTTTTATTAAAATAGTTTACATTGGACCGCCATTGTTACTAGTAATTTTATCATAAGAATTTTTTATAAAAATATTTTAAGAAATTTTTTCTCGTAAAACTGATTTTTATGAAAGTGGTAACAAAATTGTGGTGTAATATTTTTAATCTTGTAAAAAGTTTTAAGTATAAATATAAAGTAAAGAAATGATAAGTGGTATGCCATCCAGATCAAGAACAAGATCTGAAAATAGTGGAATAAATCGTAATCAAATTTTACCAATATCAGCACCGACAAGAACATATAAAGGATTAAAAACATGTAAGTAAAATAAATTTTTAATTATTATTTAATTTATTTGGAAAATTTTGTTAGCATTTAATTATATAAAAAATGAAAAGGTAGAAATATAGTAAAATTGAAGTTCTAAATTTAACTTTGTTTATATGAAACCCAGGAAATTATAATTTATCTTTGAATCTAAACTTTTTTTTAGTTTTTTGAATAGTCTTTATAGCATTTTCAAATCGAATTGGTCTTTCTACATTTCCAATTGGGTTTTTACTTAAATCAACTTTGTCCTACCCCAAATAAAATTAGTATAGTTTCAAATGAAATTTGTCCTTTTGAAAAAGTTCAATTTGTTTTGAAGAAAAAGATAAATTGAATTGTAAGAAGACTAATTACAGTGTTGATAAAACACAAATTCGAGCTATAAAAATAATAATAAGTATAGTCGTGAAAATAACAAATTTAACCTAAAAATGATATGATAATTTTATGAACATTCACGAAAATATTTCTTTCCAATTTCTATCATTGCACTTTTGAAATACTGCGAAGTTTTGTTGATTTTGATGAATTTGTTTGGGAAAATTCATCAAAAATATAATTCAATTTCATTGAAATTAGCTTTCAATTTATAAATTGATTCACTGAAAAACAAACTTTTCTAAAATTTATTGACTGAAATTTCGAAATTTTCAAATTCTCATTTCAATTCAATTCAAACTGAAATATATTAAATTTTATTTCTTGTTATACTTAGTTCAATTATAAATGAACTGAATTTTAATAAAAAAACAACAACATAATTTTGTGTTTATAAGTGTTTGTTTATTTAGATACCCACAGTTGCGTTAAAATTAAAATTTATATACTTTCAAAGTAAACAAAATTACATACAAAAATGAAATTGTTTACTTTCAAAGAAAAAAATATAGTTATAAACATTTCAAAGATTTAGTTCATTTGAGATTAACTCAAAAGTTAGATGAAGTTATAGTGCCACAAGAAAAAAAAACAGAAATTTTATTAATAAATTCTCAATTTATGTCTCAATAGACAAAAATGACAAATTTATATGTGTGTAAATAACATTATAATTTTAAATAAACTGATAAATTATTAATTGAAAAGTTTAGAACCTCATAAATATAAAGAAATATGGAAATAGATTGTAGAAAATCAAGTACTGGTGGTTATAATTGTTTTATTAAAATGCGTACGTAAAATTTTTTTTATATGAAATTCTAATTTAATAATTTTTTAAACCATTTACTTGCAGCTGAAGATGATAGTTTTGGCATTGTTGAAGTTATTGCAACAGTATTATCAATAATTTTATTAATAATTACATTTCCAATATCAATTTTTATTTGTTTTAAAGTTGTCTCAGAATTTGAAAGAGCTGTAATTTTTCGTATGGGACGTTTAAGGTATTTAATAAGCTATCAAATTAAAATGAGAAAAAAATTATTAGTGATGAACTAAAAAATGATATTGTTTTTAGAAGTGGTGGTGCTAGAGGTCCTGGTGTATTTTTTGTATTACCATGTGTTGATAATTATTGTAAAGTTGATTTACGTACAGTATCATTTGATGTACCACCACAAGAAGTATTATCAAAAGATTCAGTTACAGTAACTGTTGATGCTGTTGTATATTATCGTATTAGTGATCCATTAAAAGCTGTTATACAAGTATCAAATTATAGTAATTCAACACGTTTATTAGCAGCAACAACATTACGTAATGTATTAGGTACAAGAAATATGTCAGAATTATTAACCGAAAGAGAAACAATATCACATACAATGCAATCATCATTAGATGAGGCAACAGATCCATGGGGTGTTAAAGTTGAAAGAGTTGAAATGTAAGTACAAAATTATGTTAATTTGAAGACGAATTGTCGCCATTGGAACATATTTTTATTAATGCAACATCATTTAAAATTAGCTCATTTTCGGAGCTATTCTTTCTCTAATTTTCAATTAAAACAAAAATTTCCTACAAAATTTTAATTTTTAAAATTATTTAAAGTTAAATCTTCTATCCTTTCAGAAAGGACGTATCATTACCCACAGCTTTACAAAGAGCAATGGCTGCTGAAGCTGAAGCAGCTCGTGAAGCACGTGCTAAAGTAATTGCTGCTGAAGGTGAAATGAAATCTGCACGTGCATTAAAGGAGGCATCAGATACATTATCTGAAAGTCCTGCTGCCTTACAGGTTTATATCCAAAACAATTATAATTTGTAAAATTTAATTTAAATTTTTTTTTTACCTTTTTCTAGCTACGATATTTACAAACTTTATGCAGTATATCAGCTGAAAAGAATTCGACAATTATATTTCCATTGCCAATGGAATTATTATCACCATTTTTCAATGCAAATAAGACACTAAATTCAGCTAGAAAATAACCAAAAGAAAAATAATTTTATACATATGCTAATCTATTTCTTTTGTTTTTGCTGCTATTAATAATATTGCTAATCTAAATGTCCTTGCTTTTTCTATAACAGAATTAGCTTATCCATATTAAACAAATTATAAATTATATAAAAGAAAAATTGTACAAAAAAAATATATTTCATTTTTCTTTTCTTATATAAATGAATTTCTTCCGGTTTCTTTTTCGATTTAAGGACCTTTTTTTTTATATATTAAACGAAAATTTTAACTGCTACCACAAAATGATTTCGAAAATAAACCAAAGAAAAAGAAATAAACTTTAACGATTTTCGATGGGCCAGATATTTTTTTTTATATAAATGGCGGCGGTTTTTATTGTTCTCAATCAACAACAAAAAAAAATCCTTGAGAAAAGAAAATTATTGTCCTTTTATTGGTTTTTTTTTAAACACCATCTAGTAAAATAATTCTCAAATGTTTTTTCTTTGTGCTAGCTTGAAAAACGTTGACATTAATAGCACAAAGAACACATAAAAAAACAGCAAAAAATTTTCATTTAATTCTTCGCTTTTGTTTGTCAGAGCAAAAAGGGTTCAAAAGGATCAAAGATTTTTTTTTATTGTGATTATATTTTCTTGTTGTTGTGCTTTTTTCTTGAGTGGGCAGATTATGGTTAAGTTTTTTCCTTTCTTTTTTTTCTTTTTTGGTAGTTTTCTTTTTTTATGTTTCTAAACATAAATTTTGGTTTATTTCCTGTTTTTGAAAAGATAATAAAATACAAAAAATGGTTTTGATTAAAGTCATCAAGTTTTTTGGTAGTTAATAAAAAAAAACGTCAATACTGAAGTAAATTTAAGAAATAAATTATAAAAACCGCCTATGTACAATAGGTTCGTCTAAGACGATTTCACATTTTAAACTAAATTTTCTCAAACTTTTCTAATGTGTTCATTGAAAGAAATTTGAAATTTTTGAGGAATTTTTTTACACTTATATTAAAATTTAATAAAATTTCTAGAAAAATAAACCAAAATTTATAATTTTGTATAAAAACTTGACTCAAATTTTGAATTTTAAATACTTTACTGTATATAGATTGTATATATTACCACAAACTAATAAACTGTATACAGTTACAGTACAGACGAGACGATTATATTAGATTAGAATTAGGTACAATTTTTGTCATAATTTTCTGGTCTCCACAAAGAGAGAAAATGAGATAATTCTGGAAAATGTAGAATGAAAAGTAGAGAAATTCGTTTTTCTCTTTACTTTTTATTCTACATTTTCCGCATTTTTCCAGAATATATTATTTTTTCTCTTCTGGAGTCAGAAAATTATAGACAAAAATGATATTCTAATATAATCGTCTGTATACATACAGTAACAGTACAGTTTATTAGTTTGTGATATTACATATAGAAATCAATATCATTTATTTTTATTATTCTTACAATTCTAATAACATTAAATTCATAAATATGATAACAAAATTTTATTACATTTTTTTTTTTGATTATTTCTTCTTTAAAAACCAAATATATTCTTTTAACCAAAATCCTTTATAACTATAATAACCAAAATCCTTTATAACTATAATTACAAAATACAAATTGTCCTTTTATTTTCTCCTCTCAATTTGAATAATCAAATGAGAAGAAACACAAGAGTAGAAAAATTCATTTCAATTTAACAAAGTAAAGTAAAATTTAAATGTGGTTTTGATAATAATATAAATAAATTTTCAAATAAATGAAAAACTATCTATACTAATAAATGTCTTAGTTAATTCAAGTTTATTGCATCTGCAGGACATTTTCCACTATATTATCATTATTAGATCCTTTCTATTACACAAATATTCTATACAAAATTAAAATATCATTATATAAATTTTCTTGATTGGTGTTTTTGCGGTCAGAAAATGCAGAATGTCGTTTTTCCTGAATTTATAATAGAAAATTATCATTTTAAGAGTACAATATAAATATATTTTAATTAAAATTTTGATTAAAGAAAATGTTCATTAAGAAGTTACAAATCAAAAATCAAAACCAAATAAGAATTTCTAAAACTATTATTTAATTAACAATTATGAGTAAAATTTTATAATACATTATATAATAAAATTATATTCTGGAAAAATAAAATTCATAATTAAATTTTCGTAATAACCAATTGAAAATTATATTAAAATTTATTCAATTTATAATTATAATGATCATTATGAATTTTTATTATATACATAATAGAAAATCCTTTTATATTACATGGACAAAACAAATATCACTAAACCACATAAATATATGAAATCCACTTGTTATTGGAAAATTTTAATGATCAAATTAAATGTGTAAATTGGGAAAAACAAAACAAAAAAATATCATATAAATTAATTATTTGTGGTAATAAATTATATAAATGGCAATTGAAAAATCGACAAAAATATTATTTTAATAGAATTTAAATTGAATTGAAAATATAAATATGTATAGTTGAAAATATTTTATTATATCAGATTTTAATATTATAAATTAGAAATTTCAACATATTTTTTTTTAATAATTTATGTTCTTTTGAAGAAATTATGATTTCGAATGATGTAAATTTTTTTTTTTTAATTTTAAATTTGGGATTTTTCTAGATTATAAATTTACCGGAAAATTAAATTTCTATTTATTATATGTATTATTAATGTGGTTTAATTATAAATGGATAGATTTTTGTTATACAAATTATATATATGTATTTTTCAAAAACAATTTAATTAAATGATTGGAAGAGTTTACAGATTTTTTAAAATAAAATATGAGGATTAAAATTTAATTCATTTGAAAGTTATTTTGTTGAAATTTTGATTACTAAATAAAAATTGAATTTATGTATTATAAAATTAATTATTTTCATTATAAATTATTTAACTATGTGACACAAGAGTTTAGGAAATTAACCCTTTAAGTTCATGTGTGTAATGGACGCTTAAATTTTTTAATAGCTTCCAATATAATTTTATTCCTTCGGATATATTAGTATTTAATAAAACAACAACAAATTAATGATGGCCGCTCTTATTCATATTGATTGCGAAAAAATTAACTTAAACATACATCGACTAATTACAATCATCCTAGAAAATTTAAGTTAAATTGTCAGTCTTGGAATATTGAATGCGTAAGAGGTGTTGGTGCGGTGCATTTTGTTAAATTTGTTGTTGCTGTAATTATTTAAAATGGTAGCATTATGCTTTTGCCGCCATTTGGTGAATATAATAAAGTATACACAATAATGCTTTAGTGTGTAGTAGTATAATTAATTTTCTTGGTGAGTATAATAAATTTTTAACTATTAATTAAATTTAAAAAAAAAAAACTTTTAATTAATATTTATTTACTTAAATCAATGATCATATAAAAATTCTGCTTTAAATTCTTTCACTGAAAACCAAGAGACCAATTTATTAATGATACGTACAAGGGTACAAGATGATATCTATTCCGTTATAGGAATTGGAAAGCAAAATTATACTCTTAAAATTTGTATGATCTCTATTTAAAATATTATATTACTGGTCATTTATTATTTCTACTTGATGAAGAAATATTAAAACCGAGAAGCTAAATTTAACTATGAACTGATATCCTGCATTGATTCAAATAATCATTTTATTATCTCTCTTAATATGTATATAAATCTATAATATAAATTTTATTAACCGCAACAGCAGTAATAATGTACATATACATTTTCTTTAAACTTCTTAGTATATTAAATTTCACATACAAATAAAATATCATTTCTGGAAATTTTATGGTAAACCACATTTCCTTCTGTCATCTTTTCCCAATTTGCAAGTGCTAACAATAAATTATCATCTATGTTAACCCAGTAAAAAAAGTTTCCCATGAAAATATTGAAAGTATAGCTAGCTATAATATATATAAATGAAAATAAATTTGTTTACATTTTCACTTCAATTGTTCAAATTTTCATTATCACAATGAAATTTTTTTTTTTTATTATTGTATATAAAGGTTTTTACTCCTGTTGCCACGAAAATGTCAAAAACTTTTATTATCTTTGAATTCCGTGAGAAATATTTTATAATTTACTATATTATAAAAATATTTTACCACAAATTTTAACACTGCAAATTTTTTATGCAAAATGTTATGGAACAAAAAAAAACTTTCTCATCAGGAATCGAAACTGCATATATATAGGAAAAATTTAAACTATAACGAGAAAGTTTTTAAAAAAAAAATACTAAAACCAAAAAAAAAAAAAATTATATAGTAAAGAGTGAAATAGAGATATTAAAGTTTATCTATTCGTAATGTCTTTACACCTTGTCGTTTGTCAGTATTATAATATTTATAATTCAGTAAAAGTTTTTCTTTACATGGAAATATATTTCAAAATGTAATAAAATGGAAATGTATTTATACAAATTCGTTTGCACAAATAAAGTTTCAAAAAATTCTTTGTTATTATGTGTAAATTTTTGTTTTCAAATAAAGTTTTTAATATGATTAAAGTCAATTTTCTTTTGGTCATTTTAAATTATGATTAAGTATATTTTTTAATCATAAATATTTATACCAAACGACAAGATGTAAAGAGATTAAAGCTGGTTTTGCATAACGAAGTGACTATTTTCCGTATAGCCATTGTCTGGCCACAGATGATTTTTTTCTGACCCATCCTTACTATATGTTTTTATATCGGTTTACATTTGAGATGGATCATATAGTGTGCCGGCTCAGCTATAGGATACAGATTGTTCAGCTCAGTAGCTGCAACATAAAAAACTTTGCAATTTAAAAAAAATCTAATTGCTTCGAAAAAGTACAAATTTAATATTAAAAAAAATATATTTTTTTTCTAATTTTAACTTATACTATATCATTTGCCTTAATTAAATTTTATTTTCCTTTATAGTCTTTTAATTAAGTTTGTTTAATGAAAATTTGTGCCTCTCTATCTCTGTTATTCAATATTTAAAATACAAAAGCTGATAATAGTTTTTCTAAAACCTTTTAATATCAAAGATAGAAGAAAAAGCTCTTTTTAAATAATTTAATTAAATATTTTTACTATAGAAATATTTTTATTAAAAGTGTTCACAAGTCACAAGGCCATAGACAAATTATCATTGAATAAATTTTGATATTTCAACTGTTTTTTTTTTTCAACTACTACGGCTAAAACAAAAAAAATGAAGTCGACTTAATTTTCAACCAGAGAAGATTAAAAAAATAATTTATTTAAATGTAAATAAAATTAAAATATAATTAGTGGTATCATTAGCACATAATAATATCCTTTCAAATGTTATTTACATAATTACAATTAAATTAGAAAATCTTATATAAAAGCTTGGACTTTAAGAAAAAAAGGGTTTTTTTTCTTAAAATTTTTATTAATTATCATGGAAAATAACCAAAATAAACCCAACAACAAAAAATTCACTAAGGAAGTGAACTTTAAATTCTTTTAAAAGTATGAAAAATAATGTATAAAAATATTTGCAACATTTTTCAAATAACGAAGAATATTTTTTAATTAAATTTTTCAGATTGCATAAATAATTTTTTTTTTACCATTTTGTAGAAATAATTAAATAAAATGAAAATTAAATTTTTTACATTTTATTAGAAATAAAAAATTAAAACATAATTTTATCGAAATCACTTTACAATGACATTTTTTTCAAAGAGGAAAATTGTAATAAAAGTTAAATTTTAGAACTCTGATGGGACAATTTTTTATTAAAAATCTAAAACCTTGTATACATATTTAAAAAAAAAAAGCAGAATCATAAAAAACTCGTTAACTTACAATAAACAATAAAAAAAATGATACAGTTTTATATAACATTACAAAAAAAGGAGCAGAAAAAAATAAAGGAATTTTTATTTAAATTTATTCCATTTTATTATTGTTATTATTACCATTAAATTTTTTACTATATTATATATAGAAACTGTGTCATCATCTTAAAGTTATCAACATGAAATGAGGTGTAATGTTATAAAAAAATATATATATAATATAATCTTTTCCACATTATATGTTGTTCTTTATTTTATGATCTGCCATCAACATAATAAGAACATAGAACAAATTATTTCCAAAAACACAAAAAACTTTAATTTACAAATTCATTATTTAAAATTTTCACCAAATAAATTAATTTGGTATCATTTTGTTTGTAGAAGAGAATACTAAGGATTTTACAATTCAATTATTCCATTAATTATGTAAATAAATAAACAACTAATTTAAATCAAAGATATATAATTGATAATTGATTTATTTTTGAGGTAAATAATAAGTGATGATTTAATATGGTATTCAAACTTTTGGGATATATTTAAAATATATAAATATATGACCTTACAAAATTGTTAAATTTAACAATGTCACAAAGAAAAATAATTTGTTAACATTTTGAAATATAGAAAATCATATTTTTTGAATATATCTGAATTAGTGTAATTTATTTTAATAAAATCCATTATAAAGGATCAAGGATCAATAAAATCCATTATAAAGGATGGTTAATGAAAATTTTTATAATTCTAAATTTACCAGGGACTAATTAATTAATAATTAATTAACAAACCCAAGAATATTCCATCCATTCCATATAATTCCATATAGAATTAATATTACAATTACCTGATGGACACCTCATAAATATATAATAATAATTTATTAATATTATTTGAAATTCGTCCTTAAAGCACCACCCTAAAAATCTCATACTTAATAATAGTATATTTAAACACATCGTAATTTTCTTTTTGTTTCCTTTCAAATCCCTATCCCTAAGGAAAAAGATAAATCAAAGGTCTAAGTTGGAGCATTTTAATTTTTAATGAAGTTACTTAACAAAAAAAATAAGCAACAGACTTCGACATATTATTTACAACACAAAAGCACCTTACATTTTTAATATATAAATTATAAAAAAAGCATCAACAGGTGAAAAAATACAAACACGCACACCACAAAAAAAAAAAACCTTGCACTAAAAAACCATCATAAATAAACAATGAAAGGATATATATTTTTTTTTCTATTCACTCCTAATTTCCTTCCTCCCTAATTGTAACCAAAAAGAGAAAAAGAAAATTTAATATTAAATTTTCACCATCTACGAGCTACCCATTTTCTAACCTCCCCTCGTTGGTTAGAAAATGACTAGATTTTTTATTTATTTTGTTATTCATGTGAGTTGTAAATGTGTCATCAAAAAATGAAAAAAAAATTGGATAGAAGATGGAAAATGTGTCTGCAAATGTTAAATAAAATTACATACTAAAATGTCACATGCTTTTTTGTTTTGTTTTTAATTTACCCTCTACAATAAAAGGACTAAGATATAGAAAATATCCTATTTTTATGTTTGGCATGTCATTGTCGAATTTTAATAGAATTTCAAAATATATAAAAAATGTAATAAGATTGAAAAAATTTATGTAAATTTATTGTCAATTATAAATTTCCAATTGAAATTATTTTTTTTTTTTGTGTTTCGGTTTTAAATAATTTAAAGGATATTTAATAAATATTTGAAAACGATTTGATCTCAATTTTAATGTTTTATTAGATGTGTCAATTAAAAAGCTATAACATGGTCGTGTAAATTTAGAGGACTGGAGAATATAAAATGCTTTATAAAAGTTTATGAGATTTTCTATATATTTTTACATGAGCTAAGGAATTTATTACATTTGCACAATAAAGTTCATTTTACATTTAACATTACATCAATTATAATCATTAATTTGAAACAATAAACATATTGGATATTTGTTAAGTTAAAAGTTATAGTCTTAAATGTTATTGAAGCTTTTATGTATTTCTAAATATACGTAATTGAAAATATTTTGCTTTAATAATAAACTAGAATTTTTCAAAGTCTTTTTAGTTATCTTATACGAAACGAAAAGTAAGATTTTTTGGAATTTATTTGTCTACTTATTTACAAATTCTCTAGGGAGGGCATGGAATTATTAAAGTTGATCAAATTTGGCTGTAGTTTTTTTTGAAAAACTCTGGCATTGTAGGGATGGAATTTTGAAAAATTCGAGTTTACCACAAATGCCATCGAAATGGTACCCAATTCCAAGCGAATGTACCACATTAGAAGTAAATTTTTTTGCAAATAGAAAAATGACTTTTTGAATGACAGAAAACAATCTTTTTTTTCAAATTGCAACTGCCCAGAAAAAAATATCAAAAAATTTTCCTTTAAACTGAATTTTTCTGCAGGGTCTCTCCCTGGGGGGCTACTATGAAAAAAATGCGCGCGCCGCGCCTATCGAATATCGAATTTTGCTACTATGAAATAAAAATATTCGACGTCTGTCGAATGATCCGCCTTACCATGAACGTTAAATTGCCGCGCCTGCGCATTTTATGCGCGATCGAATATTTATATTCGATAGCAAAATTGATGACGGATATTTATATTCGATAGCAAAATTGATGACGGATATTTATTTCCGGTAGTTATTTTAAAATGTAAGCATTTCTAAATTAAAAAATATATTTATTTAATGTGTAAATAAATTATATTAAATAAAAAAAACAATAAATGTAGTTTAAATAAAAGTAAGAAATTTTTTCAATTTTTTATTTTCGGGTTTCAACAAATTCAAAACAATTTGTTATTAGTGGAGTATTTATTTAATAAAAAATGACGACATCGCTAAAAAATTTTTTAAATGCTCCTCGATATAAAGCAAAATGCAATAAATCCACTTTATACTTTTTTTTACTTTCTTTAGTTCAAAATTAAATTAATAACTTTAAGTTTACCAAAATAAACTTCTTGTTTATATTTATAAATGTCAAAAATTATGTTTTTAAACAATCAGCTGATCATTTTATTCTAAATACCCCAAAAAAATGGCAATGCGCCTATAAAAAATGGTAAAGCGCCAATGTTTTTTGTAAATGTGTCTCGGATAAAGCGTCAAAAAAGTTGTTCGATATCTAATTTTCATAGTAGGGTAATTCGACGCGGATCGAATTCTTATTTTGCGCATAATATTCGATATGCGCGGCGATCGAATAGTTTCATAGTAGCCCCCCTGAAATGAAAATTATATGAAAATGAAATGATCCCAGTAAATGTGTGGATATATATAATAGGGTTCTGTTCTGATTGAATACTTATCGCAAACGTATCGCAAATACTTCCCGAATTCGTTAAAAATAAAAAAAAATTATGAAAATGAATTATTTTACAAATTGTGCCACATTTTCGACTAGTGTACCACAGTATCACAAGAGGCTTAATTGTACCACATGTGGTACAATTGTGCCACCAATTCCATCACATGTACATTCTTCCATTCATTTTCCCATTTTGAAATTCTTAGAAAGTTATGGCACAACGCTAAAGCCAGCATTCTGCATCGACATTTATTCAAAAATGCTTAGGAAAATCTTAATTTAATTGGGAAAAGGACGAATTTGAATTGGAAAAAGACGCGAAAATGAAAGTTTGTAAATGATTTATTAAAAATTGCGGATGTAATCAAAAAAGTATAATAAATATTTAATAATTTTGAAACATTAGAAGCTTTGTGAAATGAACAAATACTATTTAAATTTCCTAAGCACGGATAGAATATTTAAAAAACTATTATACTCTATTCATTACTAAGCCTTATTTACCATTATACTTATCCTAAATTCCTCTTTAAATACTGTCCTAAAGTAAATGTGTACATAATTTATGTATATAGGTACCAAAAATATACCAAAAATTTCTCAACATAAAAGTAAAAACCAACAGAATTAAATCAAAGAAATATTTAATTTAGAATTTATACCTAGTGCCACTATCTTTACTAATTTTTTTTTTTTTTCAGTTTTCTTTTTGCTACCAACTCTTTTAATCTGTAATCTTTAAATTGCTATTTTTCAACTTTTCCTTTTGATCTCTTTTTTTTTCATTCATTTTTTTTTTGTGCAAATTGTAAAAAAGGAATAGAGAAGGATATTTAGTAAACACAAAGCCTTACAACAGCATAAAAAATTTTATTTGTTATATAGAGATATTAAAGGAATGATTTATGTAAGGCATGAGTGCACATTTTAATTTTGATCTGATATTTTTAACAACAACAACAAAAAAAAACGGAAAAATGTCCGAAAAAAAACGCTAGAATATAGGAAAAAAAAACAACCCGGAAAAAAACCATTTTGCATTGTGACACAAAGTCGTGTTTTTTATTAATTTTCCGGTATATAAATACACAAAAAATAATAAAGAAACAATGAGGGAAATTTTTAAGTAAAAAAAAATCCTTTTTTCATAAAAAAAAAAAATTTTTCTGTGGTTTTTTATTATTATTATTTTTGTTTGTCCCAACGTAAATAAAAGTCCCTTTTATATACCCTTCCATTTATATATAGAAAGCAACAATAATGGTGTAATAAGAACTTTTAATAAAATATTATTATTTTTCAGCAGTGGTAACTAAAAACGGACAAGAACGACATTAAATACATAAATTGAAAAAGGATGAACCATTAAAAAAAATTATATTCTGTATATATATTTTTTAATATTAAAAATTTAAAAACAGTTCAATAAACTTTACAAAAATTTAATTTAAAAAAAAAAATGTAAATCTTCAATTTATAAATTCATTTTTTTTTTCTAAGACTAATAAAAATATCAAATTTCTTTAATTTCAAACAAAAAAAAATCTAATTTCATACTACGGGCATTATATTCTAAGACACACCGAATTACTACGGATTATTAAGGACATATACAACTACCCAGAAGAAAAAAAAATGATAAAATAAAATTAAAGGATTAATTGCTGTCATCAAAGATTTATTACATTTGTGGTTTTACCAGAGAGAACCATCAGTAAAACAAAAAAAAAAGTAATGACGACCAGAGAATTATAAAAGTTACTTTGTCATTTCATAGCAATTAGATAAAAATATGATAAGAACATAAAAATGCTATAAAAATGAACGATTCTGTATAGTTATAGTAGTTTTTTTTGTTTTGATCCTATATTTTTATTTTAGATTTTGATAAACGTGTAAATGGTGCAGAGAAACACAATTGAGTCATAAAGCTGGGATTTTTTTTTGTTAGTAATAAAATGTGAAAAGTAAGGCAAATTCACGCATCTGTAAAGGTATTTCATATTTATGGGATTTTATTTTGAATGCAGACAGTTGGAAATAATTCTACTATTCCCACTGGATAAATCCCCAGTTTCCTAATCGACTTCCTAGACCTAGACTGCGGTGTCAAAATTTATTGAAATATAATGTTCTTTAGTAATCCAAACAAGGATTTACAGAATAATAAAATCAATTTTAATATTATAGACTGGATTTCATATTATTTGAAAAATTAACTCTGTGTTGACTGATTTAAAAGAAACTATTTCACTTTTTTGGACGATCTATAGAAGTAACAGGCAAGAATAATGCGATCAATTTGATATTATTTATTAAGAAGGTATCCCACACTCCTTTCAAACCAACCAAACTCTATTAATAATTAACTAAATAATTTTGGATTAAAAATCATTAATTAAACCTAAATATACACTCCCAAGAATTATCCAAATTCACATTCCCATTGACATTTAACCACATGTACTGGTCTCCCAGAA